>JAFMSR010000017.1:26534709-27134709 GCA_022818135.1 Saxidomus purpurata
GTTCACCACCGCTTCTTGTTGCTCACTAGAAAATGCTGCATATATTGATATCTTAGTCGCTATGTTGTTCAGCGATTCCATTAGAATCCATGTCTGTTTCCATTTTAGTGAACTTGTTCAGCAGTGTTTCTTGCTGCAAACAGAATTCAAAAGTAAACGTAAAAGTATTACAATAGTGTAAAGCTCTTCTCACCCTGATTACTCAGCGGAAAGGTTTAATGAGTAATGTAGTGAGTTCGATTCCTGGTTGAGTTATAATATGAGACATTGATACAAAGTGAAAAGAACGTTAACCTATATCAAATAAACTACTCTAAAACCAAAATAAAGAGAAAAAATAAGATTGCAAGTCAGTTTCAATAATAAAGACCTTAATACTATTAAATAAGTTAAACATTTAAGTGAGTAAGTATCTACCTGATCTGAAATCGGTATCAGCTTATCGATAGTATGTTTTACTATCGCTTCATCCTGTTCACTTTTTTTGTTTTAGTTTATTTATTTCACTCTGCATCATTGTCACACTCTGTTGTAGTGTTTGCATCTGAATTTAAAGATAAAAAATATCATAGTATGAAGTCAGTTGGTTTTAATTTTTTTAAATACAGAAACAACCTTTCATCAATGTAATTTAAAAGTTTTGTAACTGTCTTGATATATTTTACAATTAAAACATTAATTAAATAGTTAATTGTATGTAAGATAAACTGCTTAACATACCTGTAATTCCAACTGTCGATTTCTTTCGACAATTGCTCGATTATTATTTCTTTCCTCAATCAAAATATTTACTAGTTGATTAACAGCCATTTTTATTAAATTTATTAAATATTATATTAACACTTCTGATTTAGACAAAATGAGAACTGAACATACTGGTTTGGGTCATATATGAACATTTTTGTTTTGGGCGTTGGCGGTGATCATATGTCCTTCAAACAGGATTACTGTTTCATTTAAATACTTAAACAGTATGTTCTCATATCCAGGAACGTTAAATTAGCATAATATAATTGGTTTCCGAGGTTACTGACATTGATATTTCGTTATAACCTGAAAAGTCTGCTGCTGTCTCTCAGCGTGAATAAGCTATACTCTCTTCAAATGTATCGTTTTAAATATATATTAAAATTAGTTTTTCAGGTTATTGACATTCATGTTTCTTCTTCTATCGCGATTGGTGGAAACACTTTTAAAAACAATGTGCGTGTCTCCATTCAGGGGCATCACTCTTGCGGTGATAGAAACCAGTTTCTGTAGCAGTTACTTCCCCTACATCGTATGTGCAAAATTTCAAGTATGTGCAAAATTTAAGGGGGGGGCACACTCGATTTACTACTACTCATCTGGACCGAATCCAGACCTGTAGTGTGGACACTGATGTTTGATAGACACATCCTACGGGAGTTGTTGGCGGTCCAACATTGGCTATTTTGTATTTTCAGACAGATCAAGTAAAACAAAGACATATGATGGGACCAAATTATTTAAAGCCTACAACGATTACATGGTCCGTAATATACGAACACTGAACGATTATCAACGTAAAGACGTTTTTTGTTTTATTTTCATTAAAACTAATATTTCGTAATTTGCAAACTGTTGCGGCAGCAGACAGATTGTCTGAATTCATTCATGCTTAATTGAAAAGGAATTATGGGGAAAATATTTACATTCTCTCGAAATAATCAACTCATTTTACCTGTGTATCGGGCTTTGATGTTTCTCAAACTGCTACTGGGCTATAGATTGCATGATTTGATAAACATAACTGTGATAGAATCACACGAATTTATAATCTCAGTAAAGTTTTATTGAGTCATGTTTTTCTCAACAACATAAAAATTGTAAGTTGTGATGAAAGTAAATTTAAATGTATAATGTGTACACACATGCAGCTCTTCAATTTATACTGCATGCTGGATCATAACTTTGTTTACAAATGTTTCACTGGTGATGTTCTAGAGTGCTAGACCGTGCTCAGGGCTTTTTTGATGTAATTTGTTAAATGTTTGTCTAATAGTGCCACACTCGACGTTAATTAATTATGGCGCTGGTCGCCTAGTGAATTATCCGAAGAGACAATATCCAGTTAATGTTCAGTGTTTCATGATATTACACTATGTTTTCTCCATAGCAAGATTTCAATCATTATATAGATTGAATTTAATTCTATATTCACAAATGTTTATAATAATTATATGTATATTATTTTGACAAGGGTGTTTATTTAGGAAGAAGCCATTTGTGATGGTGTTAAAGCTCGTAGTTTAACCCACAAATGCTTGGGGTCTGGACCTTACCCCCTTAGGCCTAACCCTCGCACCTGCTCACTGCAGTATCTTTAAATACATCCTACAACTGCGTGTAAGCTAGCCAATTGCAGATGCAATTCTACTTACCTACTGATCACATGTTTATGGTGACAAATACATTTATGTACGTTCCGTACAACATGGGACAAGAGAGTCCAAACCACAAGCATCTGTGGTTTAACCGTTTTTTGCAATAATTTAGTTTAGTACTATTTTATTGTTTTATGTTACACTATTATAACATTTGGACAGAAACATATTAAATACATATAACAAATGAATTGGGCCACGAGTTACAGCAACATCAGTAAACGGCCCTCTCCAATTTTCTTGCAATAGATATAGGACAGGTGGTTTTGGTTTCCCATATTTCGTTTAGAATTGTATTTGCAATATCAAAGAAAAAAAGGCCAGTGTGATTCGTAAAATACAGTACTGATCTATTTCGAATTTCCATTATCTAAATGCATGCTATGACGAGGCTAATGATCGGAATGGGGCCTCTACGAAGTTGAAAGAGAAATCCCGTGCTTACGGCGTACTCTTGACTAAGTTGTTCGGAGTAAAGTTATGTATTAAAAAATACAAAACATATAGAAGGACATGCCGCGGTGCACGTGTGCTGTTCTGCTTTCAAGATTCTTCAACATTTCAAGTAAATTTTTCACTTGAACGAGGTTATTTCTATTTCTTATCTTTACACTTGGCATTTCAAGGGCGTACCATATTTTTTGTCTTCCCGTTGCACTATGAGGAAAACTGAGTTTTTTTCTTCTCCTTAAAAAAGTATGAATTCATACATTAATTTTCTGCTGTCTAATTATGTAAAGTTTTGAGAAAAAAAATCTTGAACATGTAAAAATATTTAAACGTCAGCATTGAAATACAAATGTAGTTACTTAGTTATAGTAACATGCAGCCTTTGTGTATTTTTTTAATCGCTCTAAATGTTTAGCAAGAAATTATTTCATAAAGCACGACAGACGACATGCTTATCCGTGTCAGTTATGTGGTAGAAAGCTGTCAGGTCGAAGATGCAGGGATTTCTACTTTGTTGTTACTGTCAGACCCTGTCTCATCAACACGATACCGGTATGTGACAACAATTCGCATGTCCACTTAAAATACACTAGAAGATATTTCTTCAGTGTATACTTTATACTAATTTATTTTAGCTCGGTTGTGAAGAAAGCTTTTAGCTGATCGAGTTACTCTCGAGTCCGCTTCCTGGAAAAACCAGTACTTGTGACATGAGGAGGTACAGTCGTGATCCCAGTGGGGCTCGAACCAGCAACTTCCAGGATGAGCGTCATTTTACTATTTATTCCGAAAAGAGATATCTCTCGAATTTCAAAGAGATATATTTCGTTTTCATAGAGATATCTCTTTCACGCTGAGAGATATATTTGTTTCACAGAAAGATATCTCCTGTACGACAGAGAGATATATGTATTACATTGTGAACTATCTCTTAAGCATCTCGAAATTTACAGAGGTATCTCTGTTAAAAGAAAGATATCTCCGCTATTGAAGGAGAAATCTCTATGAAATCAGAGAGATATTTCTGTTTTGATTAAATAGTAAAAGAGATATCATTAATAGAGATATATCGTTCACACTGAGAGATATCTTTGAACAACAGAAAGATGTTTTCTGAACTTTAAGAGATATCTCTTCTACTTACAGATATATCTGTTTAACATCATTTGAGAGATATCTTTCAATTTTTGTGAGATATCACTCTAAGTTACTGAGATATCTTTCTATTTCAAACAGATATCTCATTTTTCATTTCATAGATATCTTTTGTTGTAGAAGAAATATCTTAATACGGTAGAGACATATCTCTATTACATTGAAATATATCTCTTTGGTGGTGGGAGATATCTTTCAAAACATGAGAGATATCTCTGTTAAAAGAAAGGTTTCTCCCTATTTACAGAGATATCTCTATTAAAAAAGATATCTCCCCTATCTATGAAATCAGAGAGATATCTCTTTTTTGATTAAATAGTAAATTGGCTTGCCATACCCATTGTCTGATCTGTCTATATATATATGCTGTGGCAAATATTTCCGATTTAATCGACCGAGGTGTAATTTATCTATTTTTTTTTTTTTTTGGATTTGAACCAACTACCATGCCTTATATACAGAACCGCAAGACTGCCATTATACGATACTGAATAGACCTAAAATTGCCACGTAATTGTAAGAGCTAAAAACTCGGTGTAAAATGATTTTCTTCTTTATAAGTTTCCGTTTCAAAACATAACAAAGAAATTTATTAACGTATTGTCCCAATCGCAAATATAGATCATTTACCCATGTTTCATCTTCCTGGTTGGTTTTATTTAGTTGTAAACATTCAGGTGGATCTTCCTGATTTGTTTCATATAGCTACATTCAGGTGGATAGTTTTGCAATACGAAAATTACAGGTAAGGTTGATTCATGTAATTTGTTGATTTTATATTGAAAACAGCAAAATATGTACCGTAAGACTTTTAAGCAACGCCGGTGCCCAATCTTCTGCGTAAATAAGCACGACCGGATGAGTTTATGAAGCAATTTATGCGTAATGTTTGTTAGTCTATGTCGTAAGTAAATACCAGGACATATGATACCTGGAATGTTGAAGAAACTTCCCGTAGCTAGGGCTCATAACGGCCTGACCTTGGTCTATGCCAGGGCATAGGATACTTGGAATGGTGAATGAATTTCCCGTAGCTATCGCTCATAACAGCATGTCCTTGGTCTATGCCAGGGCATAGGATATTTGAAATGGTGCGGACACTTCCCGTAGCTATATCTCATTACGGCCTGTCCTTGGTCTATGCAAGGGCATAGGAGTCTTAGAATATTGCAGAGCTTCTTGTAGCTATGGATCATTACGGCCTGACCTTGGTCTATGCCCGGGCATAAAATACTTGGAATGGTGCAGAAACTTCCCCTAGCTAGGGCTCATTACGACCTGTTCTTGGTCTACGCGGGGGTATAGGAGACTTGGAATATTGCAGAACTCCTGTAGGTAGGGCTCAGTACGGCCTGACCTTGGTCTATGCCAGTGCAAAGGATACTTGAAATGGTGCAGAAACTTCCGGTAGCTAGGGCTCGTTACGGCCTGTTCTTGGTCTATGCAAGGACATAGATATTGGAATGGTGCACAAACTTCCCATAGCTAGGGCTCATTACGGCCTATCCTTGGTCTATGCCAGGGCATATGACATTTGGAATGGTGCAGAAAATTCCCTTAGCTATCGCTCGTTACGGCCTTGTCCTTGGTCTATGCCAGGGCATAGGATATTTGAAATGGTGCGGAAACTTTCCGTAGCAATCGCTCATTACGGCCTGTCCTTGGTCTATGCCAGGGCATACGAGATTTAGAATATTGCAGAAATGTCTAGTAGCCATGGCTCATAACGGTCTGACCTTGGTCTATGCGAGGGCATATGAGACTTAGAATATTGCAGAAACCTCCCGTAGCTATGTCTCATTACGGCCTGACCTTGGTCTTTGCGAGGGCATAGGAGACTTAGAATATTGCAGAAACTTCCGGTAGCCATGGCTCATTACGGCCTGACCTTGGTCTATGCGAGGGCATAGGAGACTTAGAATATTGCAGAAACTTCCGGTAGCCATGGCTCATTACGGCCTGACCTTGGTCTATGCGAGGGCATAGGATATTTGAAATGGTGCGGAAACTTCCCGTAGCAATCGCTCATTACGGCCTGACCTTGGTCTATGCCAGGGCATAGGAGACTTAGAATATTGCAGAGCTTCTTGTAGCTATGGATCATTACGGCCTGACCTTGATCAATGCCAGGGCATAGGAGTCTTAGAATATTGCAGAATCTTCCCGTAGCTATGTCTCATTAAGGCCTGACCTTGGTTTATGCAAGGGCACAGGAGTCTTAGAATATTGCAGAAGATTCTTGTAGCCATGGCTGGCTCATTAAGGCATGACCTTGGTCTATGCCAGTGCGTAAGAGTCTTAGAATATTGCAGAAACTTCTTGTAGCTATGGCTCATTACGGCCTGATCTTGGTCTATGCCAGTGCGTAGGAGTCTTAGAAAATTGCAGAAACTTCTTGTAGCTATGGCTGATTACGGCCTGACCTTCGTCTTTGCGAGTGCATATGATACTAAGAATGGTGCAGAAACTTCCCGTAGGTAGGGCTCGTTAAGGCCTGTCTTTGGTCTATGCTTGTCCTTGGTCTATGCCAGGGCATAGGGTACTTGGAATTGTGCCCAAACTTCCCGTAGGTAGGGCTCGTTATGGCCTATCCTTAGTCTATGCAAGGGCATAGAGTACTTGGAATTGTGCCCAAACTTCCCGTAGGTAGGGCTCGTTACGGCCTGTCATTGGTCTATGCCAGGGCATAGGGTACTTGGAATGATGCACAAACTTCCCGTTGGTAGGGCTCGTTACGGCCTGTCCTTGGTCTATGCCAGGGCACAGAGTACTTGGAATTGCGCAGACACTTCCCGTAGGCAGGGCTTGTTACGGCCTGTCCTTGGTCTATGCCAGGGCATAGGATACTTTGAATGGTGAATAAACTTCCCGTAGCTAGGGCTCGTAACGGCCTGTGCTTGGTCTATGCCAGGGCATAAAGTACTTGGGATGGTGCACAAACTTCCCGTAGCTTGGGTTCGTTGCGGCCTGTGCTTGGTCTATGCCAGGGCATAAAGTACTTGGAATGGTGCACAAACTTCTCGTAGCTTTGGTTCGTTACGGCCTGTTTTTGTTCTATGCCAGAGCATAGAGTAGTTGGAATGGTGCATAAACTTCCCGTAGCCGGCCTGATCTTGGTCTATGTCAGGGCACAGAGTACTTTGAATGGTGAACAAACTTCCCGTCGCTAGGGCTTGATACGGCCTGTCCTTGGTCTATGCCAGGGCATAGAGTACTTGGGGGGGACAAACCCCGGAGTTGGGTTGTTAGGCTGTTTGTCTATGCCAGGGCATAGAGTACTGGAATGGTGCAGAAACTTCCCGTTGCTAGGGCTCGTTAAGGCCTGTCTTTGGTCTATGCAAGGACGTAGAGTACTTGGAATGGTGCAGAAACTTCCCGTTGCTAGGGTCCGTTAATGCCTGTCCTTAGTCTATGCCAGGACATAGGATACTTGGAATGGTGCAGAAACTTCCCGTAGTTAAGGCTCGTTAAGGCCTGTCCTTTGTCTATGCCAGGGCATAGAGTACTTGGAATGGTGCACAAACTTCCCGTAGGTAGGGCTCGTTAAGGCCTGTCCTTTGTCTATGCCAGGGCATAGAGTTCTTGGAATGGTGCACAAACTTCCCGTAGGTAGGGCTCGTTAAGGCCTGTCCTTAGTCTATGCCAGGGCATTTAGTACTTGGAATGGTGCAGAAACTTTCCGTAGCTAGGGCTTGTTAATGCCTGTCCTTAGTCTATGCCAGGGCATAGGATACTTGGAATGGTGTAGACACTTCCCGTAGCTAGGGCTCATTACGCCTGTCCTTGGTCTAAACTTGGCCAGTTTCTTCAGTTAATAGTTAAAAAGTACTTGCAATAATTAATTAATGTATAGATTTCTTCAGCGATTTGTGTCTTCTGTGTTATTTAACTATTCCAACTTCTATTGCCAGATGATCGACAAATATTTTTCATGACCACGTTTTAATTAAACCTTGCAGCTAGAAGTCTATTTACAGAGTAACTTTACTCATATAGAGAAACAATGAGCAGTTAAACCTGTGTTAATGGCCACCTCCGAATAAAATACAATAATGCGAATAAAGACCAGCAGCGAGATCACAGTGCACTGTCCATCTATGATTATAGAAACAAAGACCACCTGCTATCAGAGACCACATTTGAAGGTTCCCAACAGTGGTATTTGCTCATAGGTTTGACTGTATTTTGTAAATAAGGAAACCAGTATAGAAGCATTGATTGCATGAACAAAGAGTTTGTATAGGTCAAACATATTACATAATTGTCATAATTGTGCGGAATGTGAAAAAAGAGTTGTAAAAATCTGCTGACGAATAGGAGATTGGATTTCCACGCCAAATAAGAAAATGAAATGTGTATTTTCAACCCTGTTTGACATTGCTTTAGGGGTTAAATTAACAATAGTTTCAATATCACCCGATAATCATCGCTTTTAACAACTAAATTCAACACAGAGTTTGATGTAGCTTTAAACACATTGACAGTGTTATCTGTGTTTTTTTTTCTACGAGTGTTGCGCGTTGAACTTGCTTGTTTTGAGTGCGACAGATAATATTAATATGATTATCTAACTTGTATCGTGGAAAGCAAGGCCCTGTGGTTTTAACTTCGGCAATTAAGTTTACTAGTTATTTTCTGTTCCGCATTCGAATATTTACTAAGTTGAGATTATGACTGATCATAGTTTGGAGTGAAATTATTTGATTATGGATAACGTTTACATTAAGGTATGTGACCTCTTTAATTTTAGTTCATTTTTTATGACATGTATATATATAATGAAATCATGATCTGAGTACTCTCGTTCACTGGTATTGACGGGATCCCGTACGTAAACGCAGTATTGACTTGTTTTCTAAGATATTGTTAATAATGAAACTATTAAAGAATAAATTGATTAAATAAATAAAACGTTTAGTTTCTTAAACCTTTAAAATCTTTATGGCAATGACAGATAGAGACGAGCTCCGGATATACGTGATGTGATAAATAATATGTGTATTCATATACATGTACTTGCATTTATATAAAATGACATACCTTTAGGGGAGTTATGACAAGACATTAAATTTACAAACTTTGCTAGCTGTAACATGAACAGATTTAAACTTGTAAATATTTGAGCACGGAATGACCACAACATTGCCCCTTGAATGGCGAAGATGTGACTTCCTTTGTGTGTTTACGTCATTATTCGAAATCCTATCTTTCCGAAGATTCCGCTCCATTACACACTGCATTGAATACATATAATATAGACCCGAATATTCGTACATTAGAAATTAACCCCAACAAGTTGCAGACCAGTCCTACAAAAATGTGCCTTGGACCTGCTAGATTTCAGCAAGGGCTTATCAGTGTAACTAATCACTGGTTACAGTAAACACCTCATAAAACCCCAGGAACCTGCTGTGCTGACCAACTAGGGATGCTGAAAAACCAGGGCTGGGCTCGTGGGTTGGGCTGGGCTGGGCTCGTGGACTGGACCCAAGGCCATGGACTCGTAGTCTCAATGCCATGAATTCCCAGACGATAGGGTCATAATCTCGTGGTCATAAGGTTAAAGAGGCATTAGAGGCTGGAATGACATTTCAGTAGCAGGCAGTAATGACTGTAAATGATATCTGCATCGTTTACTCAATGGAGTCATTATAATGATCTAATTCAACATGTGCTATTAGTAAGCAATATAGGTATACTTTGTGATGATTTACATACTGTTTTTTTTTCGTATAAGATCAATGGTTTTAAAATTGTACAAATAATTATTAAGTTTCAAAACATTGATCTTCAAAAAGAACTTGCCATTTGACAAAAGACAGACCAGTCCCAAAATGGTGACTCCAGTATACCCCCTTTCAAACTTCCTTTGCAGAGTGGGTGTGGGGGTATAATAAGTTTGGTCTTGGAAACACTGAAATACGTTCATGAACTTTTAGATAGCATTTCTCCCAATTCAATGAATTTAAATTAACCATGACAGTGGTTTGAACTGGCTGTTAGGGATGAGAAAATAATATCCTGTTCACTTTTGAAAAGTAAGGTCGTTAAACCGATGATTAAATTAAGTTAACTATTTTAAATCATTATTTAAAAACCTAAACGTATCCTACCTTATGTAGCTGCAAAGTAATGCATATGTGTACACTTTACATACGAACTTACGTGCCTACCTACCAAAGTTACCTTTATATACCATTTTAATAATGTTTAAAAACTATAATGTCTGCAATATTACACTTAAGACATCACATATTCATTCTAAAAGTGTATTGTTACAAAATCTGTAAACACTGACCCTTCTCCGAACCCTATAGTAACGATTGTTTATACATTGTCAACTTATCAAAATTATGCCCTCCCTTAATAGCCATTATCATCAATTAGTGAGAGATTATTCCGGAACAAAGTTGTGTCCTTGAAACTCTGACCTTAAATTCCAGGGAGTCCATTAACCTTGGGTCCAGCTGGACCCAGTCCACGAGCCCAGCCCACGAGCCCAGCCCTGGTTTTTCAGCATGCCGACCAACTAGCCTCACATTCATTGCCAGATGTTATTGACCTTTATTCTAGTACTTGTGCAAAATAACTGGAGAGAAAATACATTTATGAGATTCATTTGTAAAAGTCAGAGACATCCCTGTAAATTATATTTCTGTTAACAGAGATATCTCTCACGTTTTTAAAGATATCTCCCAAAACTTGAGCTATTTTTTAATGTTAAAAAGATATATTTCAATGAAATAGAGATATCTTTCAATGTAATAAAGATATCTCTGTATAATTAAGATATCTCTGTACTTAACAGAGATATATCTACTACTTCAAGACATCTATGAGAGGAAGATATACATAGTCATGTATCTGTATGAAATAGAAAGATATCTCTGTAAGTAAAAGAGATATTTCTTGGAGTTAATGAGATATTTTTCTGAAGTACAAAGACCTCTCTCAGTGTGAAAGAGATACATGTATCTCGTTTTACCGGTATAATAAAATACCTCTCTTTTATACAAGAGATAATATCTTTTACTATTTCATTAAAACAAAGATGTATATCTGATTCCATACAGATATCTTCTTGAATAAGGGAGATGTCTCTAAAAATCAGAGACATCACTGTAAATTATTGTAGCTTTTTTGGTGTTTTGGCAAAAACTTATAAATATTTTGTGTGAAAAAAAATGTTTTAGAATCCTTGACTTGTCAAAGAAAGATAAAGGAAATTGAAAAAGAATTGTTCAAATTTATTAGAAAAACACTAAATTAATCAAGTGAAATAAAGAAATATATCTTACACTTTGTTATTTGTGACATAGTTTCACTTAAATTTCCTAAATCAAGAAAAATTTTGATATTGTTTATTAATTATCATTATACAACTGCAGCAATGCTCAAACAGATTGCTAGGAGAATTATAACTAGATTGACCCTCTGTAATTTGATAGGGCTATTAATGTCCGATCAGATGGTGTTTAGATCATTTATCAGGGAGGTGTTTATTGATACAATTCCATGCTGATGATTACCTGGCAGATAGAAATTCTTGGGAAATAAGGGAGTTTGGCACATTTTTGTAGGTCTGAGACTTGAAGCCATGTATCTTGATTGAATTATACCCACATATAATCTAATTAATTCGACGTTGAAGCCAGTGAGATTGTTTTGGGATGGGCGCTTTCTTCTGAGTTTTGAAAAATATAAAATATATGATACAAAAACGGGTCAAAACGATGAGCCGAATGAATTAAACTAGCCTTCAAACACCTTAATTATCTTTTTGATTCAATTCGAAATTCAAAGCGGAAGACAATCCAAAATTTGTTTGTCAAGCACGTTGCTTAAATCAGTCGAGCACACAAGTAAAACAAGTCTTCAGGTCTAATCATCAAACTTGTTTGCTACGTATGTTGGAAAAAAGTCATATGTCAAAATTGAAAGCATTAGAAAATACATTCGTCAAATAGTTGTTTTATGCGCTTTTGAAACCAAAAGTCCCAAACTGTAAACTGCTATGAAGTATCACACTTTAGATAGTTTGAATGATAAAGCTACTTGATTAAGTAGGCAACATGTATCTCTTGATGCTCATTCATACTTACTGACTGTAAATTAAACCGCAAAGTTTAGTTTCCAGTACTGTAATGAACGGTGCTCAGATAAACTCATTTTCCGGCAATATTTTTAGCATTTTTCCAGAACAGTTCAGTCATTTTGCATGGCCTAAAGGAACCAAATTTACTTATCGAACAATTGCCAAACAACATAATATTTAATTTTGAAATAAACATCTTGAACCGTATTCGAGAAAATCGAATTTGAAAAGTGTCGGGTTAGAAGTGGCCCCAAGTGTAAGTAACGTACATTTAAATACAATTATATAAAAACAATAAAAACTTGCATGGCCACTCTATAATAGAGTGACACGAGACTGACACACATAATATCTTCATTAAAACATGGCAAGTATATAGTGCATAAAGAGTGTATGAGAATACTAGTACCTAAATACATGTGCATTAGTATCCTAATTATCTACACAACCACAATCAAATGTGTTTAAAATACAAGCATAAAACTGTACCTTATTTTGGTATATATCATTGGCACTAAATTTAAGAAAAAATGAACACAACTCGTTGATAAATACACAACAGTATTAATTTACACAGTAAAAAATGATGTTTTTTTAAGACTTCCAAAGCATATCCTGGCACACAATCTTATCAAGAATTGGCTGTGTTATATCAACTATTGCAGACAGACTGAAGAAAGGCAAGTAAAATTCAAACGCTGGAATATGTGATACCCCGGAAAAAGAAAAAAAGTTTCAATAAAGTTTATTACGTTCAAACAATATGACAATACATTATCATGTTAACATGAAGTGAAACTTGTGACTAACACACGAAGCATAAACATGTGACCTCAGGCATTGTTATCATACAATCTTTTTATCTTTATTCAAGTGCTCTTGTCTACATTTACTTAAGTCCACATTTACACTCATCACGCATAAATGACCTGATGTGGAACTGTTAAGTTAGATAATAATTATTCAAGTCAAAGTCCTATGAGCAGAACTACAATTAGCCCTTGATCTTTATTTGTACCAAAGACATTCCTAACCATGCTTTTTTAAATCGATAGATACGTGTTAGGAATAGTGTGCGTAATTTTTTCAAAGAATTTCTTGCAGTTTTTTTCGCGAAGAAGTGACTTAAATGCATTTGTCAATATTGGTTTAGAGTCATAGAACATTCACATCATAGTTAATAGAAATGAAACTATAACAGTGACTCATATATTTTTTAATAATACCTGTTTTAGCATTCACTTTACAGTAAACTATGTATGTAACGAATCTGGATATAGCGAAATACCGGATATAAGGAAAAAGAATTCTGGTCCAGACCCTTTTCTTCTTTATTTATAATGAAAATGTTGTATTGATATAACATAATCTGGATATAAGAAACTAATTTAAGTGATCCCAAGATGTTCGTTATATTAGGAGTTTATTGTAGCCTACTGAGAGTATAACTTAGTGCTCATATGTCACTTTAAAGGGTGGTGCCTACTAAGAGTATAACTTAGTGCTCATATATCACTTTAAAGGGTGGTGCCTACTAAGAGTATAACTTAGTGCTCATATATCACTTTAAAGGGTGGTGCCTATTAAGAGTATAACTTAGTGCTCATATATCACTTTAAAGGGTGGTGCCTACTAAGAGTATAACTTAGTGCTCATATATCTCTTTAAAGGGTGGTGCCTACTAAGAGTATAACTTAGTGCTCATATATTACTTTAAAGGGTGGTGCCTACTAAGAGTATAACTTAGTGCTCATATATTACTTTAAAGGGTGGTGCCTACTAAGAGTATAACTTAGTGCTCATATATTTCTTTAAAGGGTGGTGCCTACTAAGAGTATAACTTAGTGCTCATATATTACTTTAAAGGGTGGTGCCTACTAAGAGTATAACTTAGTGCTCATATATTACTTTAAAGGGTGGTGCCTACTAAGAGTATAACTTAGTGCTCATATATTTCTTTAAAGGGTGGTGCCTACTAAGAGTATAACTTAGTGCTCATATATTACTTTAAAGGGTGGTGCCTACTAAGAGTATAACTTAGTGCTCATATATTACTTTAAAGGGTGGTGCCTACTAAGAGTATAACTTAGTGCTCATATATTTCTTTAAAGGGTGGTGCCTACTAAGAGTATAACTTAGTGCTCATATATTACTTTAAAGGGTGGTGCCTACTAAGAGTATAACTTAGTGCTCATATATTACTTTAAAGGGTGGTGCCTACTAAGAGTATAACTTAGTGCTCATATATTTCTTTAAAGGGTGGTGGTCTTTTCGCAGGGTAATCTTAGTTTAAAATTAAGAAATAATCTATGGCTTGGAGTGCTTTATCGAAATTGAAGCATTCCCCGGAGGCGATGTGCCTGGCGGAATAATTCACGAGGGCGAAGCAGGCACATTACCGACAGAAAATTCGATAAAGCACTCCAAGCCATAGATTATGCTTTAATTATGTTTAATCATATTAAAACACCCGACTTGACTATAGAAATATACCATAGGCATAGTAGAATTAATATTAATATGAATATCATAATACATTGTAGTAGAAGGGGAGACAACTCGTTCACTTTAAGATAAGAACGATCCCTATTTTATCAGGAACGAAAGAAACACAAGAAACTATAGCAAGCCATTTTACTTTTTATTCCAAAAAGAGATATCTCTCTAATTTCAAAGATATATCTTTCGTTTTAATAGAGATATCTCTTTTACGCTGAGAGATATTTTTGTATCACAGAAACTATTGCATCAGTATGAGCTCTTGAAGAATATGAGCGCTTGCAGCGGTATGAGTTCCAGCCGAAGTATGGCCTCTTGCAACAGTTCTATGCGATGTATGACCTCTTGCAGCAATATGATTTTTTGCAGCAGATATGAGTTGTAACCGAAGTATGGCCTCTTGAGGCGGTATGAACTTTTGCAGCAATATGAGCTCTTCCCAAAGTATGACCTCTTGAAAAAGTATGGCCTCATGCAGCAGTAAGTATGGCCTCTTGCAGCGGTTTGAACTCTTGAAGCAGCATGGCGTCTTGCCGAAGTATGAAATATTGCAGCAGTATGAGCTCTTGCATACGGCAGAAAAAGTGCCAACCGCTATATCAGCTGACAATCGATAAGTATTGGGGATTAGAAGTTAACGGAAACAACTACGGTTCGGTAATATCCGTAAATAACGGACAGGGTCATAAATCATTGATTATCAATTGTACTTTCGATTGACAATAGTCACAGATTAATCCAAAAGCTACAACATTCGTGAATTTTGACATGATAATGGAAATGAATCTAGTCTGCACCTGGTTTTTCTTATTCGGCTGATCCCTTTACACGTGCGTAATGTTTGCTCGTGAGAATTGTTGAAAATTGTAGACCTACAATTTTCAAGTACAGACGCACACGGCAAATATGTTGCAAAAGCATGCGCAAGTACTGGTTCCATAAGGACACAGACTGTGAGACACCTCTTTGGAGGCATTCGTCACTTATGAGGGACAGCTCTTGTTTTGAAATATCATTGAAAAAATACTGCGCTATATTTTAGACAGGTACTTACGATTAATAAAATGCAAATTGGAAATGTTTTTGGTATAAATAAAGGTCATTTCCGCTCGTAAGACACCTTTCTTGGTAAAATAAGTTACATTTAATTGTGCTACTGAGTCTTTAACATCATTTGAGAGATATCTTTCTATTTTTGAAAGATATCTCTCACAGTTACAGACATATCTCTCTAAAGTTAAGACATATCTCTGTATTTTAAATAGATGACTCGTTTCATAGATAAGTTTTGATGTTGGAGAGATATCTCTTTACGGTTAGAGATATATCTACTACACTGAGAGATATCTCTTTAGTATTGTGAAATATCTTTCAAAAAATTAGATATCTTTATGATAGACATCTCCTTATTTACAGAGATATTTTTTTAATTTAATAAATATATCCCCTTTGTTATAATAAGAGAAATAATCTCTTTTATTAATAAGTAAATTTGCTTGCCATAATGACTCGCCTTCAGTTATAATTTTAGTTAAATTAACAGCTCAAAACCAGCAAAACATAGCTAATTCAATATTACTTTAAAACCATCTTAACATAGATGAAAATAAAGATATTGCAAGAGTTATGATGCATTTTGATTAATTATGGATAGATGGCAGACATGAGTATGTGCAGATTGGTTTAAATAATAATGATATATTCTATTTTGGGAAGGTTACTTAGGCGAAAGTACACTCTTAGCAAACCCCAAGAAAACGATGCATTTTATTTCATACATATCCTGATTAATATTGATAACAACATTCGTCATGTCTGTTTTTTTGCAAATGCATGTGATTGTATCAGTTAGATATCCTTGTACGCAAATTTATATATTATGTGCTCTTACAAGAAAAGAAGATTAATTGTCAATAGTCACAGATTAATCCAAAAGCTACAACATTCGTGAATTTTGACATGATAATGGAAATGAATCTAGTGTGCACTTGATTTTTCTTATTCGGCTGATCCCTTTACACGTGCGTAATGTTTGCTCGTGAGAATTGTTGAAAATTGTCGACCTACAATTTTCAAGTACAGACGCACACGGCAAATATGTTGAAAAAGCATGGTGTGCTTTTAAAACGTAAATGGGCGACCGCGTTAAATAGTACGTCGACTTGTTTATTTCCCAATTAGTTATTCCTGATCTGATAAAAACTAACATTTGATTTCTGTAGGCTTTTTTAAGTTGAGAAATAGCACCGTTTCCTTTTCAGAATATCAATAGATTTTACATACTCTAGTAAACGCTTGATGTTGAATGTCGTAAAAAGAATGTGGTTTTTCAGTTTCAAACCATATGGTCAAATATATTTTTCCTTCAAAATTACAGCTGGATTGTAACACTGTCCACATTGCTTGAAATTATAATTAACATTAAGAAGAAATAAGGATTTAATGTGGTAAAAAAACTTTTCCATTTTTGCAGTAGAATAATACCTGTTAAATTTTACAGATGGTGTCATTTAATACCCTGCACACCGATCAAACCTTGCGTGTTTTTTCTTCTCTTTTTGTTAAAATAATAATAAGTTTATTTCTCCGGGGTGAAATGAAAGACAAAATATTCGAGGAATAAGACAACCTGCTTTTATCTGTGTATTTTGAATCTGGAAGAAACTCTATGTTGACAACTATAAAATGACACTAATTTCAGCTGAGTGAATGCTTGCCTTTCACTCGAGACAAAGAAAAATGTAAAACAAAATAAAATATCCCGTGCAAGTGCTTCGAAATAAAAATGCATGCATAGTGAATATTTTATGTGTTGCAAATTAACATCAAAAGCTAATTCTAACATGACTCACGATTTTGTCTCTATATACAAAGAGTAGAAAAATTATGTTATATTAAACCATAAACAACGCGGGAACGATATGCTGTAAACATGACGTCATATGCGCCGCATGGCGTTAAATGAGCGTTCGCGTAGAAAATAAAGCTTTGCATTTATTCACTTTTGTAATATCTGGTCATGTTAGAATCGAAATAACATCCTTTTCAGCGTTGTTATCGTCTAATAAACAAATGTGTCGTAGCTGGTGTGCAGTTATAAACCACCAGGCCTTCGGCCTTGTGGCTAATTACGCATATCAGTACTCCAAATCATTGTTTATTAAACGACTAACACCGCTGGAACGGATGTTATTTCTTAAATAATGTTGATAATTATACTGAAAATTTCATGGATCTTCGCTATAAAGACGATATCATGTATATCCGGTTTCATTGAAAGGTTTTGCCTTTTTATGAACAGAAAACTGAAGATTCTAACCCAGTTTGTATTTTAATGTAAAACAAAACCCAATATACAACGTTTTAAAGATCATGATAAATGTTACGTAATGTCCGGCCATAAAACGTATCGATGGCCTGAAGCAGTTAGATCAATCATTCGGAAGTGTTCGGCCAGCATTACGGAAGCAACCGAGCTCCGATCGTAAAAATAAAATTATATACCTGTTAAACAAAACCTTAAAAAAAGACAATTCTCTTCTTTCTTTATTTTTATATACAAATATATCACTTAAATGTAGAATGATTGTTTTATTCAATCCCGTTTGTGATTCTAAAATAATTGTTATAGTTTTTGAATAAATTGAAGATAAACTGCAAAATTTTCAGTTAAAATTGTCACAATTTGGGTTTTTTACTATACATTATATAGTAAAACGACGGGTAGAGTTTTTAAGTTAAAAAAAGACTAAACAAATAAAGTCTCAGAAAAATAAAAAAATATTCATTAAAAAGGGGAAATGTTATATTTTATCATCCCGTTTGTGATTTTAAAATAACTTTATTAGTTAAAATGTTATTGCGAGTTAATGACAGTGCTCCTATATAAACCTATAATAAATTTGTGGCGGGTATTGGCCCTGGCTGTGACACTTTTTCTGCCACATGGCCGATGTATGACCTCTTGCAATAGTGTGAGCTCTTGCAACAGGATGAACTCTTGCAATTGATTGAGCTCTTGCGACAGTATGAGCTCTTGTCGAAGTATGAGCTCTTGGCGACAGTATGTGCTCTTCCAGTGATATAAACCATTGTCGAAGTATGAGCTATTGTAGCAGTAAGAGCTCTTGCAACACTATGAGCTCTTACAGTAGAATGAGCAAGTAGTATAGGGGTCTCTTTTGCGCCACGACTGCGCATGCGCGGCGGCCATTTTGAATCTATTTTTAGAATGACGTCAGAAGTTTATTTTTAGAATGACATCAACGGTTTATTTTAAGAATGACATTAGATGTTTATTTTTAGGAATGACTCACGAATCTGTATTTAGACCGGTGGTTATGGTTTATTTTTAGACAGTCCCGGAAGTATACGGAGCTGACTCGTATACTCGATCTGAGGGCTTGGTCGCGGACATTAAGGGTCAGATCCTCAAAACCATTGATGTCACTCTAAAAATAAACCTCTGACGCCATTCTAAAAATAGATTCAAAATGGCCGCCGCGCATGCGCAGTCGTGGCGCCAAAGAGACCCCTATACTACTTGAGCTCTTGCAGCAATGTGAGCTTTTGCAACAGTGACTCTTGCAATAGTTTTAGCTCATGCAGCAGTATGAACTCTTGTTGGAGTATGAAATCTTGCAGCGTTGTATGCTCTTCCTGAAGTATGAACTCTTGCAATAATATGAGCTCTTGCAACAATATGAGATCTTGCAGCGGTATGAGCTCTTGTCGAAGTATGAACTATTGCAGCAGTATGGGCTCTTGCAGCAGTATATGCTCTTGTCGAAGTATGAGCTCTTGCAGCAGTTCAAATTCTTGCAGCGGTATGACCTCTTGTCGAAATAAGAGCTCTTGCAGCAGTATGAGCTTTTGCCGATGTATAAGCTCTTGCAGCAGTTTGAACTCTTGCTGACGTATGAACTCTTCTCGAAGTATAAACTCTTGCAATAGTATGAGCTCTTGCAACAGGATGAACTCTTGCAACAGTAAGCCCTTGCAATACTTTGAGCTCTTGTCGACGTTTGAACTCTTGCAGCGGTGTGAGCTCTTCTAGAAGTACGATTTCTTGCAGCAGTGTGAGCTCTTGCAACAGAATGAACTCTTGCAACAGTAAGCTCTCGTGCAACATTATGAGCTCTTGTCCATGTATGAACTCTTGCAGCGGTGTGAGCTCTTGTCGAAGTATGAACTCTTGCAGCAGTCTCTTGCAGCAATATGAGCTCTTGCAACAGTATGCTCTCTTGCAACAGTTTGAGCTCATGCAGCAGTATGAACTCTTGTCGAAGTATGAGTTCTTGTAGCAGAACGAGCTCTTTCAGCAATGAGTTCTTGCAACAGTTTTAGCTCTTGCAGCAGTAGGGGCTCTTGTCGAATTATGAGCTCTTGTAGCAGTATAAGCTCTGGCAACAGTGAGCCCTGGCAATAGTATTGGCTCGTGCAACAGTATGAGCTGTTGTTGAAGTATGAACCCTTGCAGCAGTGTGAGCTCTTGTCGAAGTATAAACTCTTGTCGAGGTATGAACTCTTGTCGAAGTATGAGTTCTTGTAGCAGTACGAGCTCTTTCAGCAATGAGCTCTTGCAACAGTTTGAGCTCTTGCAGCAGTAGGAGCTCTTGTCGAATTATGAGTTCTTGTAGCAGTAAAAGCTCTTGCAACAGTGAGCCCTTGCAGTAGTATTGGCTCTTGCAGCAGTATGAGCTGTTGTTGAAGTATGAACCCTTGTAGCAGTGTGAGCTCTTGTCGAAGTATAAACTCTTGCAGTGGTGTGAGCTCTTGTCGAAGTATGAACTCTTGCAGCAGTCTCTTGCAGCAATATGAGCTCTTTCAACTGTATGATATTTTGCAACAGTTTGAGTTCTTGCAGCGGTATGAACTCTTGTAGAAGTATGAGCTATTGTAGCAGTACGAGCTCTTTCAACAGTGAGGTCTTAGCTCTTGCAGCAGTACGAGCTCTTGTCGAATCATGAGCTCTTGCAGTGGTATGAGCTCCTACACCAGTATGAACTCCACGTCCTGTATACATTTACACGTGAATATACTCCAACAGCACCAAGTGTTTACACGTTGTTACAGTGATACAGAACAGGTGAATTTTGAATGAGTAATTAATGTTTCCTAGATCACTTGCACGTTACGGTCAGGATAAACCACAGGAGCACGATCTCTAGTGTTTAAGTTTTCTTTGATTGTGGTTCCCAATTATCTCTACGCGGAAATGATTTTAGAGAAAGTAAGCAGACTACACGCGTTCGTTATTAAAAACAAGTTAATTTTTCTCACAGAAATTCCAAGAAATATAGTTTAATTAGTGAAAAGGCCATTTCTTACAACCCTGACTGTTCTCGCGCTATCTGACTGATGTTCTCGCGATATCTGACTGATGTTCGCACCCTATGATTGGCATGCGGATATTCTTTATTGATATTTGACATCAGTTGTGTTGAGGTCATGAACAATCGTGTATTTTTTTAATAAAGATAGATAAACTCAGCATAATAGTTTCTGTCATGAGCACGAGGTTCAGACCGAAATATCCGTCACCGAGGGTAACTGTTTTGGCGGGAACGAGGCTCTGCCGAGTTCCCGTAAAACAGTTACCCGAGGTGACGGATATTTCCATCTGAGGCAAGTGTCCCATGATGGAAACTTTTTCTTGCATACCGTCTTGCACTTTAAAGTAGATTTCTAAATGCAAACTCATCAAAATGATGAATTATTTTGAAAAACAAACGATTTTTTCGACGTTGTGTTTGGGAAATTGACGTCACAATGTTTATAACGTTACGTCATAAGTTATTCACGAGAGTCGTCTGGCATAGGAGGGGTGCCAGACCAGTTTATCCGGCATGGGCAAAATCACTGGAAATGCCGATCCGATATGCAAGAAAAGATGTTACTAGAATAGATTTTTTGCTGTGAAACCTAAAACGTTATAAGCACTTGTACCCATTTCGTCCTTCTACTCTAATGAATGTTTTGTATACATAGTTTCTATCATTTAGGAGCCTTTAGCTTTTCAGTCTCTTCAAATTTGTGATATAGTTTTAATGCGCTCTGTACCCTTAGAGACAGAGGCCTAATTCCTGTCTCAACATTCGCTAAAACAGTTTTTCAACAATTAATGATGAATCACTTTTCGGACCATGCCTGATACTGTACGGCTTACATTGCCTCCATTTACATGTAAGCCTGCATGGTGATGTTTTGTACCTTACAAGTTTGATTTACAATTTTGTAAAATTAAAAGTTCAGCTAGCCTTCTTCTTAGGAACTTGCTTAAAACTTCACACACATTTCAAAATGTACCAGGGTCATAACCATTTCAACACTGACATGACAGGCAATCAGCAGGCTCTGACCTAGCCTCGCCACCAGGCTAGATGATAACATATTTCATTAAAACTCAAAGCAAAGTACTTTCAGCCTTTCTAACAGGGCTCGATCATCTTACTTTTTTGGTGGAAAAGGGAGGGAACTTGTTAGAAATAAGGCAGCAAATAATAGAAGTAAATGTAAGGAATGAATGCCAGTCTAGCTCCGACCCTGCCCGCTCAACCTTGGATGATTGTTCGTCTGGAAAAGAAGTACCTACAGAGGTCAAGGTCACAAATAGTGTCCTAGCTAATTGTTTCATAAAAAATAACTTTCTTAAACATACAGTGGGATAGTGAAAAGATGTAAAAATCGTCTGTGAGTGAATATATCTCCTGTATGATACCAGTTGAGGTGAATATTACTTTGCTCTGTTAGCAAGTTTAGAGTATAGTTTTTTCAAAACTTCCAATAAAATTCTTTCAAATATTCCTTTTCTAATAAATGTTTCCATGCATATGAGAAATGATGCCAGGAAATGGGACTTTTTACCCTTTGGAACACGTTCCCTGTTTTCTTAAGGATATCCGCCAGGTATTCTGCGTCAAAGTACATCTTTTCCAGATGCAAACTATGAGTGCAACGATGACGTGCTGCAGTTTTTGCTGTGATGAAGTGCTTTTGAAACTTTCAAACAAAACGTAAATCTGTCTTTCTCATTTAGTAATTAGACAGTTAAAAGCTGTTATATAATCAAAACTAGTGATCACTTACACCTGTTTCCATACCCTAATTGCAAGACAGTATGCTTTATAAACAATGCTTTACATCGTTGAGCTGTCATAAATAGACTGAGATTGTAAAGGAATTACCCTCAGGCTGGTTCCCACTATAAGCATCTAACTGATCGAAAACGTATTAATTTTAAAGGGCGTCTTATCTACCCAATGCATGAAAACATCGTTCGTGAAAATGCACGGAGCCAAAATTATTCTGTATAAATTGGTACCGTGATACAAAACAGGCTCCTGATTATATAGAAAAAACACGCTATAGTTAAACACTGTAAATGATTTGATTTAGACAGGAAATAAAAGTACCGGTAGCTGACAGTAATGTGCTATTTACAATCATGAAAACTGTGTTTTCTTGCCACATTGCAGGGGTTCTAAACGGGAAGGAAAAGCTCATCTTAGAACAATGAAAAGACATATATATTTGTATACGTTTTGACAAAACTAACTTGTTATTTGTTACAAGTGATCACATGCCCATGATTTCGGAAAGCGTAGCTGCTTAAAGATTGTGTTCCCTCGGCAGGCAGACATGCAGCCGACGAAGACTTTCGCACAGATAAAAAACAGATCCTTGCATAAAATTAATCAGGGTTGCATTTATAAATATTTAAAACATCAAGCACCTTGTTGCAAAAGTTAAACAAAATTATCTCCAGGTGATATACATCTTTCACAGGGGAAGGTGGCATGTAATAATAAATAGGAAAATTATCCTGAGATCAGTTTGTTCTTCTAACCGTGACTCCCGCGGCTGCATCGTGCTGTAATGTTGAAATCAGAGATGGTGCCAGAAACTTACATGTTTGAATACGTCAAAGTGCAAACAACATGTTCACTTCAGTATTTGTATATAATAATAATAATATACTAGTAAATACTTGTAACCGCGAGTTCAGCTACTCGACAAATTGTTGGCAGTAATACTTTGCTGCCAGACTTAAATAGCAGACGAACACTGGATTTTAAAGTTATGTGTTCACGGTATAACCTATTCATAAAATATAATTGACAGCGATGCGCCTCCCATTAATGCATTTTAACGAAATTAGTTTAACAAAAATAAAAGAAAATTACCTGTGATATTCTCCGTACAGTAAAATTTCGCAGAACGCAAGACGATTGATGGCATTCACGTGTAGCTGTGAATCTTTAACTCTTGGTTTTGGTTTTTTGCTAATCAGGAATGTTAAATGCATAATAACGGAAATAAAGACGTGCAAACATTTACATAAATCCGATAAACATTATCTGATCGCTGTAACTTTGTTTAGGTCCATCAGAGACCTAGCCTCCTAACATTATTATGTAGTAAATTAATGTCATACACAGTCTAATAAGAAGGTTTTACAGAGTACCAGTTTAGTTAATTGAAAGAACGGAAAAAAAAGTTTATGCCTTCGTACAAAAAAGTAATGATAGTTACTTTAACCATACGCTTAGAAGATATATAGTGATTAACCAAAGCCATAACCATAGAACACTGTATATAAGACTTTCCGGGCCGATCACTGAAGGTTCAAATTGCAAAAGTTTCAAGAGTGTGACGTCTGCTCAGTGCTGGGGGTGGGGGGGCATCACATCCTCGTACCGATAATCCATGCAGTTTATCGGACAATTAACCCACACATTTTTACGTCCAGTTAATCATATAAGGCCTAAAAAAATATGTTTGTTTCAGGTTTCCTGCCCCCAAAAATAGGGTAGGTCGGGAAACCTGAAACAAACATTTTTTACGCCTAACTATCCCTCAAAACATTGCCTCACTTCGGAGCAATTCCTCTCAATAACAATATACTCTCCGGGCATCAACTCAGCGGACATTGAACCCGTCGTTGTTCGGTTCTTAACAAGACTTTAGTTTTAATCCATTTGCACGGAATTGTTGAGTAAGGATTCGGACAATCACATAATTTGTCAAAATAAAAGTCAAAAAATGGGGCAAGATGGAGTAATTGTTCTTAAATATAACATGAGAAATGTGAATCTTTAATAGTACATTCCAGAAAAGCATAATGTCCTTATTCAAAGGTAGATAACTTAACACTGGGGTGAAGTAGAGTAATAGTTCTAGGATACAACATACGTCCTCTATATCTTCTAACACTACGTGTAATGTCAAGCAAATCGGCTACATGGTGTTGAAATAATATTTCGGACAAGCATAAATTCGTAGGGTAAAGGGAAATGATTTAGAAATGGAGTAAACTAGAGTTATTGTTCTTAGTCACAGCACTCCCCCTCAACGGCCTATGAATATCAAAGCAATCCATTGTACACACTTTTCAAGTTATGCTCCGGACAAGCATATTGCATAACGGAGGGTAATTACAAATGGGATAAGTTATGGTTCTTTGTCAGCGCATTTCCTCTTGATAACCTGTATTAATGTGTGAAGTGTTCACTCAAACCCCTTCATACGTTCGGGGTTATTCTCCAGAAAAGGTATTTCCGTGAATGAGGATATTTTTTTAAAAAATGGGAAAAGAGTTATGGTTCTTTGTCACTACACTCCTATCAGTTTATGAAGTATAAACTCAATCTCTTCAATGATTTACGAGCCATCGTATTCCGGACAACGGACGGACGGACAAATGGGCGAATATATGCATCCGCTTTTGGGGAGCATAACAATTTGCAGCGACTGTTCGTGAAATTCGTTATTTTATAATTTTGTGTGTGATAAAGTAATTGCAATCGAATGGATGCAAATTTTATTGGCATAAATAAATGTTAACGTTTAAACGGGGAAATAAGATAAAACATTTATTGCTCAAGGGAGCATGTTGCTATGATGTCATTAAGTTTATCTTGTCCTATATCTGTGATGCTGTACTGAGACGTCTGCCAGAGTGAAGTATCAGAGGCAGACAGGCAGACATAACGTCAAAAGAAATCCTAGACCTTCCTAGTACAGTTTTGTGTTCCATGAACAGATACAAGATGTATTTGTGACATCATTCGGTCTTTTCTTTTTCTACTGAAAGACCGCGTGATGTTAATCGTGTTACTTGTTAGTCACCGTGAAAATTTGCAGAAATTGGGATTACATTTCTTGTAAAACTTAAGTTTCTTTTCTACGAAAACTATTACACCAACATATCTTTACTAGGTCTTACCTTGGCATACTGTCAACTGAATCTGCTTTTGCGAGCAGTGCAGATTATAACCAGTCTGGATACTCGCAAGGTCTTATCGAAATCTGCACTGTTCGATACCCCGTCAGTATATTTTTGGTGAGCATAAATTCGAACTATAAATGACACAGCCCGAACTGATTAATAGACATATTCATATAAGAAATTCATCTTTTTAGGTGTAACGGAACACTTGTTCTTTCTGCTTTGCCTACAGCGGTCTGATAGACTGACGACTACATCCGTGCTAGAGAGCGGTCAATCCAGGATTTGGTAAGAAAGATCATTATATATACATATTTGCTAGCATAGTCATTTGTTACACCGTACTTGGTTTTAAATATCTTGTTCTGAATATTTATCATTGTTGTAAAGAGCTATTATTATATAGGTGTAAACACGTAAGATACAAGTCCATGCAATTAACAATGATTATCTAATTTTGTACTTTGCTCAATCTAGTTTTTGTCTTTACTGTCAAGTTTAGATACATAGACTGAAAGGAAACTATATACATATGAAAGTAAATTATAACTAAAACTGTTGGGAGTTTGACGTGTATAATTGAAGGATTAAATCTGTTCCGATGAAAGGAAATAATATAACATGTAATGAATGAGGAAACGGATTGCTATAACTCTGTTTTATTTGCAGATTTTTGTTCCACAAACCTACATCGCTTGCAAGAAAACTGTTTGCCAAGCAGTGGTGCATACACGTGTACGTCACAAGGAAAATGTCGTAATCATATGACAAATCCAGAGGTGGGATGAAATGTCAATTGTCAGTTACAGGCTGCTGTGAAACGTAATGAGGACTTTCGGGGAGTGTTAGATTAGATTGGTGTATTATATATACATGCATGTAGATACAATATATGCAAGCATTTTTATCAACAGAATTGGCGGACTGGGGTTTTATCTCGCACTACATATGACTACTGTTTATGAATTATTAATTAAGCATGTTTAAGCATGTCTATAACCTTATTAACAAGCTTCCACTTTGGATAAAGACAGAGGCAGTCCTGTCTCATACATGAGATTCTTCCACTTGACCGACTATACTAGCATGAATGGTTGAAACAAATTACAGGTTTTTACTCGCATAAAAACATGAGCAAAGCACTTCTGATGATGAAAAACAGCTGATCAGTTGAGCTTTAGTTATAAAATCTGACATGTTTCGCAATGGCGTAGTTCAGGATGTTTTAAGTGGCATTTCTTACAAAGTAGGGCTGTGGTATAGCTATCGTATTATATATCATAAGTGTTGATGGATTTACCTGATATTTTTTCTATAGAAATCTTGATGTTTCTCAGTGATTTGTTTATGTAATGTCCAATAAAGTAAGGAAACAAGTACATGAAAATTAAAAGACTGATAAATATTCGTTCGGAGCAGGATAAATTCGCAGTATGATGCCATTATACCCGGACGCAAGCACACGTGCAAAGCAATACGAGGAAATATTTCTGTGAATCTGTTTGGGGAGTGTTTAAAATATATCAGTTACATAGTGGATTTTAGGTGAAAGATTTATGTTTTATGTAAACATAGCAATCGTCTGATTCAAAAACCGGCGTGCTGAGTTCGCAGGTAAATTGTACAATATTTTAACGAAATATCCGTAGAAGAAGCAGATAAAAACTAAATTCAAGTTATCAGACGGGCGTGTTTTTCAAAAATCAAATTTTGGGATAAGAGTGGAATTAAAATATTAGTTCTCAACAATTACCTTTGGCATTTATATTGAATGGAAATTACAGACTCGTACAAATACTCGATTTTACGAAAAACAGAACATGTAAAATAAAAAGCATTCAGAATGTGATAAAATAAAGAAGAAAGTAACAAAGCAACAACGAGGGAAATTATTGAAATACATTTAGTTAATGAATAAGTTTTTTAATTAAACGTAGCAATGTATACGACAATTCCAAAAGCCTGGAGGGATGACTTTGGGAGTAACGTGACAATCGAGGATTTGAACGATGTTCTCGTGCAGTTACATATACCCACTATAGTATTTATAGCAGTACTGATGGTGATTGGGGTGTTTGGTAATTTGTTAGTACTGTACATCTACACAACCAAGTATCATCCATCAACGTACAGAAGCTTCATTTTATGGCTGGGTTGGATCGACCTCATAGCATGCAGTGTCGGTATGCCATTGCTGATCGTTAGTATGTTATACCCGTACCAGTTTCCCTCTGAGGAAGCATGTAAAACTTTACGCTTTCTGCACGTATTTTTCGTGGTCAGTTCTGCGTTTATTGTGATTGCTATAGCCATAGAGAGACATAGAAGGATTTGCAATCCATTCTCGCAAGAGATGACACCAAATAAGATAAAGCTGATGTGTTTAGTGGCATCAGTCTTGGGTTGCCTTGTTGCGGTACCCGCTATATTTGTTTACGGCGATGCCGTTGTGGAAACGGGTGTAAATAACATTACCGGAACAGAATGTTTCATCGACCCAGAATTTAAAGACTCGCACTTACCAAGGGGATATTTCATGTTTCAGCTGTTGCTAAGCGTTATTTCGATGGTTGTCATGGGTATATTCTATTTTCGGATAGGGACTCGGATATATTCTCATCACCAGTTTATCCGAGAAAACACGTACAACAGGAAGGAGTCAGCAGACGACAATAAGGGTAAGAACATGCTTCACCGTTTGAGTTTTATTCATTTCTAAACTTATCATAACCCTGAATACGAAGTATATATGGGGGCTATATCGGAATCAGGCGTGTCTGTCTATCCGTCTGTCCGTCCGTCCGTCTGAAGACAAAATTTGTCTGCAACTACTGGCCAGAATTCAGTGAAACTCCACAAGAGTACTAAGCACCAAACCTAGTTTTGCATAACGACGGTATGTTGCGCTCGGGTAATTTTTCATTGAGTTATTGTCCTTCTTTTTCTTTACACGTGTAGTGTACATAGAGATGTTTACCCGCGCTATTTCTCGGCAAGTGTAAACTAAACTCCTCGCCGAAATCCAAAGAAATTTCGCAGGAGTAATTACTACCATGATTAGCTGTGCATATTGTCTGCATGTACACCGGCAATAAATTACGACAATTTTTCATTTGAACATTTCATACATACAGTGTACTTTGAGATGTTTGTTATTGCGAACCACTGGCTGAAAAACAAAACTTCATAGAACTGATGAGTTGTGCATATCCGAGTCCAGCGCCCTATCCCTGTTCTGTGTCAACGCTAGAATAATTGTGTCAAGGCTGCTTAGGGGTTTTCATCACATTTCAGTGATATATCTAGTTTCAACTTGAAATAAATGAACTGCCAGGCATATTTTAACTGTAACAGTTCAGCCCAGACATTACCCATAGCTATCCTATACTTAGCTTGCCTGATAAAAGCGCGGTGATGTTTGGTTGTGTTCTTCGTTCTTATATACCATGTATACGTACATGTATAATGTAAAAGAGTGAGTATTTTTATTATGGACGGTAATTATGTACTGTTGTATCACAAAGTGATTCGTACGAAATTTTGAAAGAATGACAAAAGTTTGGACTTCCGGTTTACTTTTCAGTCTTTTCTATCTTTGCAAGTATATACATAACCTCTTGAATACTGTTGTATTATTTTTACATATGTTTGATGTATGAAGAGAGTACGGAAATCGTGAATCACGCGTATCTTCATTAAGGATGTTAATGCGCTAATTATTATAAACATGTTTTCACTTACTATTTAATCAGGAATGACAATAAAATCTCCATCACGTCATTAAATGTCCTGTTGGATACAAAGCCCTGTGTCAGTCATTGTTTTGTACTGCCATAAGTGAAACTATATAAAATACACACTGTCAGACTTTGTTCGTCCTGGACAAAAAGGGGTTGTCTTTTTTTGTTCTTTCGCGTGCGGGAGAAGTAATTATTTAGTCAGTATATGCTGGTCTATGTTCGGCGTGACTTTTAGTCGTTTTAATGTGTAATGCAAGGGTTACATCTAATTTTAATGAGCTACGCTGCTCGAAAACGAACCATTGTTTTTGCGTTACGACTGCAGTATGTAGAGATCTGTATCACTTATCCCGATCTAGATCCGTGTTGTTTCATGAAGCATGAGTAATATTTCCGGAGAGTGACTTACCCTTGTTTGATGAGACCAATTAACTTAAAACAAGAGTTGTTTCCCCTATACATCTGCCATTTTTAGGTTTAACACTTCATGATAAAACGATGACACCATATCTGTCCTAGAGGATTAGCATGGTATTTTATGTGGAAAGGCACACGTGTATATCTTTAATTTTTTTGGAAGTTGTCTAAAGACATAAAACGAAGAGACAAAACAACCAACAAAACAAGAGTGGCTCATAGTACAATCTATATTTAAGCCAAAGGCAGCTCTGCAGGAAAACCATTTTACAGCGTGTTTGATGTACACTTTCAGAATACATGTAATTGCTTTTATATTACAGGCAAAACAAAAGAAACGCACTGCGAGGAAACAAATGGAAGTGGCATATCAAATGGTCGCGACCACCATAGAGACAAAGAATCGCCTCAACGTAGTAACAGAAGCTCTCGGGCATCAACTCCGAGGAAATCATTGGACACTATAGATGTAAAGAAAGACCCATACGGTGACCTGCTGAAAAAGGTTGTGACCATAAAAGATAAATCACGGTCGAATTCACCGGTAACGACGCGGGATTCAAGGGAATCAACGCCAAGACTAGAGCGTATGAACAGACAAAGAGCTCGACTGGAGTCAAACAAAAGTGACAAGTCTGTGAATAGTGGACCAAGTCTAAGGACGAAGCAAGTCACCTTTATGCTGTTTATAATAACTGTAGTGTTTATTCTGTCCTTTATACCGCATTTAGTTCTCATGGTGATAAATTCCATGAACCAGAACTTTGTTAAGGATATGTCGCCGTCTGGAATCGCCGTCTACAACATTTTTTTGCGTTCATTTGTGATAAACAATATGGCTAACCCAATTATATATGGATTCTGTGACAAAAAGTTCCGTTCAGAATGCGCCGATGTTGGGTTCAGTGTACTTACATGTGGAAGGCGGTAAACCACAAAGTGCGCCGTTTTGAAGATTGTAACATGTATAACATGTGAGAGATCTTCTAGGTTTGTCTAGTATGATACCTGAATATCCTAACTGATTCTAGTCAAAATTGTTTATGATATTCTCTAAACATTGTTAAGACAAGATGTCTTAGAACTGAGGTATATCTCTTCCTCTCGGGCTCACTATTGTTACCGTTAACACAAAATGGAAGTTGAAATACCATGTCTTTTCTGTCTCACAAACGATGGAGAAACATTTAGACCTTAGAGGTCAAGGGTTGCCGAAACATATGGGAAAGCTGTAAAGTTGATGGTATAGATTATTACCATCATGAGTATCAAACTATGGAACAATTGACTGACATTTTACAACAAATGTGTCTGCGTACAAAGACTACCATTTTAAGCGTTTAAGGAACACAGCATGATTTGTTACTTAGGTGTTCTTTGTAATGTATGGAGATCGATGTGTACAGGACTGGTTAGTCCCTATATATATCAATACTGATCCAATGTGATGTTGGTTATCACACAGCGGGGCTGAACTACTGATACTGTTGTAATGTCGCTAACTTATGATACTGATTTCATGATATTACATGTATGTGACAGGTCTTTAAAAGGCCAAATCCCTATAGGGTTCCCCTAAGGGCAACATTTATCTGCTGTATATATGGGAATGTTACAAAGTTCTGAAAGGGCTTGTTAAACGTGTGCGCTTGCTATAAATGGAATTCATAAAAGGTAGATATAATTATACAGTGAGTTTTGTAGTGGTTTGTCCCCGCGTGTCTCGGCATCAATTTGATGTAAATAATTTATTGAAATCAGTATTTATCTGCCACCTTGTCAGTATTTGTTAGTGTTATGGATGTTAGCCGTACTGTTGCAATATAGTCAGCATGAGTGCTGACGTCTCATGTCTTGTTATTGTTTGTTTAAAAACAGTTCCCTTGTTATAATACACAAATTCATTAAACAAATTTCTGATTCATTATGTATGCAATACAAATGTCTGCTTCATACAGCAATATCTTTCTTTCATACAGTATATTTATTGTATACGTGTAGCTTCATGCATGCAATACCTCGCTCTGATACATCACATGTATACAATACAAATGTCTACTTTATGTAGCAATCTCTCTCTTTTATGCAGTATATCTATTATATAGTTTCTGCTATTATACAAAGTTCTATTTTATGCAGCAATACTTGCTATGATACAAAGTTCTATTTTATGCAGTAATACTTGCTATGGTACAAAGTTCTATTTTATGCAGTAATACTTGCTATGATACAAAGTTCTATTTTATGCAGTAATACTTGCTATATATGGTACAAAGTTCTATTTTATGCAGTAATATTTGCTATGATACAAAGTTCTATTTTATGCAGCAGTACTTGCTATACTTGCTATGGTACAAAATTCTATTTTATGCAGTAATACTTGCTATGGTACAAAGTTCTATTTTATGCAGTAATACTTGCTATAGTATAAAGTTAGAAATGTTATCATAGTACAGTTTCTGCGTCATGCATTTTATTATTTCATGTTTTTGTGTTTCTTTAAAAAAAATAACCACTAAAATGCATTCATTCTTAACTTTTTGAATTTGTTAGGAGATCGTACTCTGATGCCCTTTACCTTTTGAAATATTTCACGTTTTGCAGGTAAATAACATAAACATGCAAACTGAGATATCGGCGGGATAAATCATCTGGGCTGCTTTGTTTATTGAAATGTTTATTAAATAGTCTTAGTCGAATAACGTCTACTTGGCTTTAGAACTTTTGCTTGAATAAAGTCTCGTCTGCTTCGGTATTTCTGCTTGATTTGGAATTGTAATTTTGGTTATTTCTTACCTGCCTCAACATTTTCTATAAATATGTAGCCTAATCTAGCAGTTTTTACTTTTGACGAATGCTTGCTTAGGCAACATTGAAACAGGCAGCGGCTATATAGCTACATACATGTATATCATCATTATTGCATTATCATTTCTGTTTTCACCTGTTACAAATAAAATTAATGTATCAAGTAAAAGAAATCAATAAGCAGTTTTTAAATCGGAAACCGTCTGCACAAAACTACAGCTACACTGACTATTGAAACAAGATGCGTACGACTTTTTTATAGGATGGAACAGCTGGATTCAAATGGCTGAGTCTGACGTTATCTAGAGGCTTTATGTAGATCTCCTTCACCTTTTATCAAAATATAAAAATAGAAATTCCAAAACTTCACTGTGTCATTTTTTTGCACGATTCGTTAATTTAGGATGCAAGAGATAATAAAACAAAACATATTCTAGCAAAACTTTTACCGGATGTAAAATGTAGAAAGTTTGTCATTTAATGTTTATAAAACAGTAAGCATTTTATCTGATGTCATAATGTATGTTTTTCACGCTCACTTAAAGATTTTTTATAGCTCAAAAGTTTTTGTACATCAACAATTTTAGATTTACATTGGTCATGTCGTATGTTTTCAGTTGAAACAGCAATAATTTATTTTGACAAAAATAGTATTATTAAAATGCTTTTAGTTGTGTGTTGTTTTTTGTTGCTCATCTTGTAAACTGTCACATTTCCTTAATGAAAACTTCACGGTGATTCTTCCATCTTACAAATGGTCTCCCTATAATTATGATGACTTGTATCGTACAGCTGTGTACGTATAGTCTCTTTCTTTCTTTCTTTCTTTCTTTCTTTCTTTACATTGAACGATCTGTAACCGTCTCGTCAGAGACATTTTTTGTCGTCTGGCATTGATTTCTTTTTGCTGTTGAAAAAGAACAACATCATGGTATTGTCTACCTAAAGAAAGCATTTCTGGAAAGGAAGCTCCAATATCAAGACACTTGGAGATGCTGAATAAAACTTTTAAAAGGTTTGAGCCCTGCTGCTGAACTGAATCTGTCTGTGATTAATTTGTCATTTTCTTACGGATGATGGGAGCCGAGTGTTTATCTACATGTATATTGACACTAATTTATTTATTCTCGATGGCAAAACAACTTCTTACAACTTTGATTAATCGCTCTCGAGACTCATTCCAGTTGAAATCAATCGTGAGGTGCCTTGCCTAAGGACATGGCCGCCGTGACACTGGTGGGGATCGAGCCGGACCCGTCCGATCCTGAGGCAAACCCGCTACCACTGCGAAATTCTGAATTTTGATAAGAAAGTGACTTTTAACAAGTTCGGTTCAGAACCATGTATATAAGGAGTATCAATTCCAAGTGGTTTCTAACCAAGTAGTTTCATTATAGGATGTCGTTTAGAGAAAGACGTACACCGCACGGTGATTGGTTACACGTAACTCACGGAGCTATCACCTCTGTAAAGAAGATATCAATACATTTTTGAGCTCTCTCGGATCTGTCCGGTACATCATCTGTATAAATCAAAACAAATGAGCGTAACGCATAGAGCTTAACTCCTGAAGTTGGCTGTTGTATAGGATATTACTGACTAGAACTGTTACATCTGTCTTGAACTGACTGTGTAAACCTTATAAACAACTATAATGCATCTATATCACTTGGTTATTTATGAATATTGCAGGCTGATTTGTCTTGTTTACTTCATCTTCCAAACATTTACCAGACTATGCTACATCAGTGCATTCATCTTACCTCCTTATGCTTAGATGCACCAAGTATTAGAACGTTTATGAATAAGATTGTCATCTGGATGCATAGAGTTTTGGCAGATATTCCCCTCCATAGATATCCACGGCAACTGTTGTTGTATTTTTGGTGCATTTTTATAAACAACTTTCATTAATATTTTTTGTTGTTTTCATATTATTTTATACTATAAAATTCATAGCCTACTGTTTATGCTTGTGATTCCATTACTGGAGAGAAAATAAGAGTGTTTGTGATTAAAATATATTTAAGAACTTGCATTTTACCATCCTGCAAACTTGTATCTGATGCTCCAACATATTTTATCTTTTAAATACTTGGCAAATCAAAGAAAATATTAAAACAGGAAAATGAACTTATGGCTGGCAGTATTTTCTGTAACAGACATGTGGTGAATAAATTTACACGAGAATGTAATTTGCTTTGATATCAAAATTATATTACACATCGACCATTTCACTAATATGGAATTTGAAATAAGAACAGTGTGTAGTTTTACCATTTTATTTGTGATAAACTGAGATATGTAAATACAAATAAAATTGAAGGCTTGAGTCAAATAGTTAAGAACGATATTGAGGTTTCCGTCGAAATATTTCTACGGAAAAGGCCGAATGATGTTCCACTGACTAGATAAATCCGTACCCTGGTAAATTTCTACAATCGCTTTCGTCTTTCAAACTGGACAATATCGTAGATTGTTTAAGGTTAGCTTACTAGAACTATACTGACTGAATAATGAACAGCACAGTCACTCATCATGAGTGTTACAAACAAATCTAGCAAATGAAACGGAAAGCGAAGGATATATCGCGGTCGGGACACAGACCCCTTCTTATTGTTTCCCACCCATTTAGAGATTAACTGATTAGAAACCCAGAGGTAGTCTCGCGTGTATCGATGCTATGCACTGGGCACGAAAAAAAAGCCAAGGGGTCTATTCGTAAAGAGCTAGGGCGGAACTCGGATTCCCTTGTATCTGCATCTATCTATTTAACCAGGGCCTGTCCGGAATCTTGGCAGTATAGCCTGAGGAGAAATCCTAGGTCGACCAGGACTATAACAATCTAAATCATCTTTAAAGTGAAGTATGCACAATTACTGCAAAACAAAATGCATACATCTTAATTCCGTTTTCTAGAATCATTTTCTGAATGATAGACAGTATTTCTTATCAATATCTCAAACTTTAATGGAGCACATGCTATTTCGTAATTTATCATAGCATTCCTCGAATCACAGGGTGAAGAACCTCTGATAAATCTTGTATGAATGAACATCTAGCATCAACCTGTTTCTCCTCTATGTGAGATACCAACGAGAATAGGTAATAGTCAAGATGTCATCAAGATATTCGGTATAATGTAAATTTATAGCACTGCGTCTGATCCCGAAGTATAAGTAAGATTTTAACTAAAACAAGAAAATGATATTAGGCAGCTGTTACATTATTCAATACAAGTGGATAGGTACATAAATCAGTTACATTTATAATGTAAGTGTGGAAGATCTTGAGTTTTACTTTAACGCCAGTCTTTTCCTATGAAATCATCGCCAAAATTGATTTATTCTAAATTAATTTCTTTTGTAAATCATTTCATCAAACTAAATTATCTATTGTCAGTTACTTACTTCAGCATCTGTTTGCAAATTGCGTTTTATAAGGCACAGAAATCACGTTGCTGATACACTGGTACCGTACTTACTTTCTGAGAGTTTTGTGCACAATTTTTTCTCGTTTGAACACCTGTGCTTACATGAGAACCATATCATACAGTAAATAATCGGTAAAAATCGCACGAAAACATATTTTTTACGTTCACTATACGTATAATGTACGCAAAGAGAAGCGATGGTAAACGAGGATGAATTTCCCTTGTACTGACAGATATAAATCTTAAAAGGTTTTAGGAGATAAGGGGCATATATGAAAAACAAGACGCCCAAAAGGGCCAGTATCGCTCTACTGGTCTGTCTGACTGGATTGTTCTGAGTAAGTTTTGTGAAAATATTTTGCAATGTTACCAAGGAAAAGCTAACAGAGTTCATTGTGACCTTGACCGACTGACCCCCCCCCAACCCCCGCCCCCCAAAAAAAAGTATGGATCATCTACTCAGTAAGACCAATTATCCTATAACGTTCGAAGACTGTGGGTGATGAAGATCTCAAGATATTGAGTGGAAAATATTTTCGGGTCACTGTGACCTTGACCAACTGACCCCAAAAAACGAAAGGGGTCATCAACTCAGCAAGACATAGATCTCAGCGGAAAATATTTTCAAAGTTCGGGTCACTGTGACCTTGACCTTTGACCCACTAACCCAAAAATCGATAAGGATCATGTACATGTTACAGGGAACCTTCTGAGCAAGTTTGATGAAAGTTGAAAGAAAACTGTGACCTGTAGAGCGTTATCAAGGAAAATTTAACGGAGGTCACTGTGACCTTGACCTCACAGTCACCCCAAAAACAATAGCGATCATCTACATGTTGCAGGAAACCTTCTGAGCAAGTTTGAGGAAAGTTGACGTAGAGCAGGATATCAAGCAAAATCTGTGACCTTTGACCCACTGACTCCAAAAACGATAAGGATCATCTACTAAGAAAGACATAGATCTCAACGGAAAATATTTTCAAAATTCGGATCACTGTGACCTTGACCTTTGACCCGCTAACCCAAAAATCGATAAGGATAATCTTCATGTTACAGGGAACCATCTGAGCAAGTTTGATGAAAGTTGAAAGAAAACTGTGACCTGTAGAACGTTATCAAGGAAAATTTAACGGAGGTCACTATGACCTTGACCTCACACTGACCTCAAAAACGATAGGGATCATCTACATATTGCAGGGAACCTTCTTAGCAAGTTTGATGAAAGTTGAATGAAAATTGTGACCTGTAGTGTTATCAAGGAATTGCAATCAGAGGTCTCTGTGACCTCAACCTTTGACTCACTGACCCCAAAAACAATAGGGAACATCTACAAGTTGCAGGGATCCTTATCAGCAAAGTTTCATCAAAGTCAAACGAATAGCGTTATTAAGGAAAAGTTTACAGACAGACGATAACCACCATGGCATAAGCTCCGCTGGAATTCCTCCAGTAGAGCTAAAAGTTGCTTTTCAGTGTGACCTTCAGCCGGCAGGTTTGGAACAGATTCTTCATGTCATCTTCAGATGAGCATTTTACTAAAGTGTGAAAATCTTTCAATGTGTTTAGGAGTTAGACACTAAAAACCAAAGCAGTATGACCTTGGCCTTGAGCCAGTGATGTTGAAACATAGATTGTTCGCCTTGTCTTGATGAGCATTTGACCAAAATTTCCTGAAAATCCTTTAAGGGGACAAAGGATGAGGTAATGAAATGTTATAGACGGACAGAAGTGTGGAAAAAGTATGCGATTTCTTTAGCACGGGCCTTGCCTTAGACAAACAATTTCATAAACAGTACAGTTACGCAAGTTACATTATTATGTGAATGGCGAGACGAAGACAACCTTGAAGATTTTGGTTTATGCTTTGAAAAGAACATCCTGACAAGATGATCATAGATTTATTCTGAAGTTCCCTCGCCTTCCACTAGTATTTCATGCAGGTAAATGTTGATTTGCCTGTACATTTCCAAACACTATTTATGCACGGTTTAAGTCGAGAGCATAATTCAAAATATTACACAGCCATCAAATTTCATTTGAAAATTTAAATCATGAATCAAGGCTTCTCTTTACTGCAAAGAAAGAAATTTTTAATTTTGTTTTTACAAAACTGTGGAACCGGAATATGATGCTATATGTGCATCTCCTCGGAGGTATAGTAAGTATAACACATGACTCAATGTGAATCCTATATAACCCCCCATCCCCATCGAAACAAGTGACAGGAAATTGTCACAAAACCAGGTTTTCATTTTCCAGTCTGCTGGCCGAGTGCAAATGTGTTTTTAAAGTCAGTAGATATACATTTATGTGAAAAAGAAACAAAGGTCTTCTTCTATATATTACATGTGTAAAAAAAGCAAAGGGCCATAATTCAGGCAAAAATTATTTAAAAAAAAAAAAGAAAAAAAAAAAAAAAAAAAAAAACTTGCCCTGTGTGGGGTTTGAACCGCTGGTCTCATGAGAAATTTTGTCATCTTACTGTAACAGAATACTCCAAAGTATACAGGACTGGTAATCTATTCTAAAAAGAGACAGTAATAACAGAGTATTCTCCCTTTTATATATACTTAAATAAGGAGACACAAAATTGCTAACTGACGGACGGACGAGCAGGGGCATAACATTATGTATTCAAAATTCTTTAGTTCACAAAAATAGTTCTGTGAAAGTTTGGTTGAAATCCCTTGAGAAATGTAGGAGTTGCACACAGAAGAGTATTTCTCTATATATATTACATTATGTGGAAAAAAACAAAGGCCCATAATTCTGTCAAAAATGATCAAATCACAAAACCCCGACAATATGCGCCAGGGCACTTGGTGACAATAATTCTGTGAAAGTTTGGTTGAAATCCCTTGAGAAGTGTAGAAGGAGTTGCGCACAGAAGAATTACATATGTGAAAAAAAACAAAGGGCCATAATTAGGTCAAAAATGACCAAATCACAAAACCCCGACAATATGCGCCAGGGCACTTCATGTCAATACTTCTATGAAAGTTTGGTTGAAATCCGTTGAGAAATGTAGGAGGAGTTGCGCACAGAAGAAATTGTTTACGCCCGCCCGCCCGCCGACGTACCTCAATCTAATAACCAGGATTTTTCCTTTGGAAAACCTGGTTAATAATAAATATGTGCCAATATTTCATTGGTAAATAACATACAGTTGTTTCAATGCGTAAAATTAAATGACTTGTGATTTTATTAGTATGCATTCAAACTCCCGACTGTATTTTATTCAACGACAAAATACAGGGACACATTTGTTATTTCTTAGGTAATCAAAGGGCAACAACTTCATCAAAATGTTTTGAACTGGAACATGCTGATATTACACTCATCTCCTTTTGATAGGGAAGCAGTCCATAGAATTTCACTGAATTTCAAGTGACTGGTTCCTTCAAAATAGCCCGCACAATGTGTGACAGACGCATGGATAGACGGAAATCATATCATAATAACAAAATTTCAAACTAAAGTCTTATATTTATTTAAGTATGTTTTTACATAAGAAACTATTTGATTTGTCTATACTCTCAATTTCCCATCAAATTCCATGTCTGTTTTATTTCCTGTTTCCAACAGTGACAGATTATCATGGCAGAACACCTGTCGAAACGAACCATTTATCAAGTGTATTAATGCAATTTGTCAACACTCATTTATCAAAATCAACATGGAAACCTTGCTAATGGGAAACTGGAATTCATTAAACCATCTTAACACAAGATTATCGGTAAGCATTTCATAAACTCTAGATCCATGCTAAATATCTGAATATCTATCACGTATGACAATGCAAATGCACATATGATCAGAATGTCACAGTATGTAAAGTGAGATCTCATTTGAACACAACGGTATGTAGCATGGCCCCTAGACACTGTGTAATATTCTCTGTCATCAACACATCTACATGTTCCTCTAAATGCCGTTTGGGATCCTGAAAACATACATATATATTAATCATGAATATTCCATGAGCAAGTGACATTCACTATAATTATATATCAAATTATACAGAATTGAAAGGAGTCAAACATATGTATTATATACAATGCCAGTACATTGAGAAAGTAAGTCAAGGTCCATGTGTATTAACACAAGCCAGAGTACATGAGCTTCAAATAATGTAACCCAAGGTCCATAGCTTTTTAACACAAGAAAGATGTATATGAATGCTACAAATAATGTAAACAATTGAAGTGACTTGAGCAAAACTATCAACCCATATTTACCATCAAACAGCATGGCAAGTAATCATACAAACTGTCAAAACAATTGGAATCATTAATTAAACAAGGAGCTCAAAACATGAGATTTATGTCTACAAACCAAATGTAATAGACAGACATGCTGGGTTCAAACTTCATTGGTAGACTGACCAGGCAAACTAGAACCCTGTAGTATTATGAAGCATGTTACCCATCTGAAACCCAATCATTGGTCTACAAGCACACACTGATACCAGCTCGACCAGTGTAATTTCAGTGAAAAAGGAATAAACCCATCAGTTTGGTATGCTAAGAAAGTGTTCAAACCTGTTTTCCAACATTTTTTATTGCAAGTTGTTCCGGTGTCATAGTTTCTTCCTCTTCTAGGGCCTGCAAACATAACACATTTATTTATTAGTGAATATTTCACTGTCAAAAACTGTGTAAACAAGAGGGCCAAGATGGTCTAAATTTCACCAACCTGATCCCTTATCTTGTACTGAAGATCCTGCTCTGTTTTTTACCAAAGAAAGGCTTGAAACCTTTGTTTGAGAATGATGCAAGGATACTAAAGATCCAATCTGATGGTATATCATTAAGTGGTACATATATTGGCCATAAAGCTATTGAAAAACTGTGAACAAGTACCAGGTGTTCATATGTGGACAGTCACTGTTCCCAGCCGATTCTTCCAAAATTAATTACAAAAACGACTGAGTAAAAGATTTTTCAGAATATCATGTATTTAGTAGCAAAAATGAAATGACTCATTTAAAAGTAATGTGTTAAAACACAAGCATTCTCCTTTGAAACCATATGTTTAACAGTCTTACAATACCTTGTGATAATTTTTCGCAAGTTCTAACATCTCTTTCACAACAGTTTCATTGGTTGTACAGTGTGTTTTATAATCTTGTAAGGTGAGACCGTCTGCCCAGGACTTCTTATGGAGATTCAGCAACATCTTCTGCTCAAGTTCATTCTTTCTGTAGTTAATGGCGATGGAGTAATAATGACGATTGAGGCCGTGTATGAGCGCCTGAAATGTACAGAGATCTTCAAGTGTTACAGAACAACTTTACATTCTAATGCACTACCAATGTTAGGTTGTTTCTGACTAACTTGTATATATAGTCGCAACATTGATCTCATTTTAGAGCATTGTGCTTTAGAATTGGGTTAACAATTTTGTGATTTTGGCATTTCTCATAGTTATGTGAAATTAAAAGTCAATATTCCATTTTATATACATTTTTATCACAAAAGTCCTTATTATTTTTCTCCTTCTTTGTACTGCTTAAATAAATGATTTACAAATCTTCAAAGTTTTAACCCTCTTATCAAAGCCAAAAGAAACATAATTTTCCTTCACAAATATTTAGTGAGTTACTATGGTAATTTGTCTCAGAGTGTTACCTGTATAGAAGGTTTGTGTAAATGTCCTAGATTTGACGTGGTCTGTCTTGGTTCTTGTCCTAATACCATCATGTTGGGATTTATCAATCTAAATGCATCTATCACCACCTACATACAGAAACATACATACACTTTTATACATATGGGACTAAAGATATTCAAATTTAATCAAAACATGTACAATTCCAAGTTTGCAGATTACTGCTTATACAGGTATCATGACTCAAAACCCGTTTAATTATTATCATTGATTTTTATTTTGAAGGCCATATGGAAAAAAGATATATTTTGATCTACTTTGTAATTCTTTATATGTATTATATGTTACCTTCATAAAATAAAGTTATTATTATTATTATCTACATACTAGTATCTACATAATTACTGTAAAATACATACAACAGGGGTATACCACATCATCAGCAACCATAAAGTAATTACCAGCCTCTTAGTATATAAAACGAATTAAAGGTATAGGGACAGACAGAACTGACAAAAAGCCCTGGTATGCTTACCTTGCCTTTGACACTCTGTATAGGATCTACCACCACAGCTACAGCCCTTTCAGAGAGAGCTTCAAAACTCTGCTGTGTGTTTATATCTACACCTGATAACCAGCAGCCAAATCCTGGATGGGAGTGATACCACCCAACAACCATCTCTGGTCTGAAATATCCATACAACATTACAGTAAGCATGTATTGTACACACCCTTGTTACAACTCTCAGGTAAATGATAAAGATCCCTTTTGTCAAACTGCTAAAACGGTATAGATTTAAGATAACTTTGCCTGACCCCTGCTAAGTTTCTAAAATAAAAAAGGACTGGTTGAGTTTTCACTTTGGGCAGTACTATAAGTTGTTCAAAGGGTTTTCAATGAATAACTGCTGACTGAATGGCCCCAGCAGGGTAAGAGATAAAACCAGAATTTCTATTCATTATCAGATGTGTTTCATGAACTGACAAGAACAAAAAAGTAAATTTTATCATAAAACACATGTTTTTTTTCCACAGATTACAGATTATTCAAACACTTCACATGAATGTTCAAAGTATGTTAAAATTAGATTAGACATACTATAGTGAATATATACTACTTAATGTACATGAATATACCTGCCCGACTGGCACAATCAATGTAGCATTAATCACAATTTAAAAGTCATAGATTTAAGACGGGCCACCTCTTTATGACAAATTCTGCTTACTGCTGTTTCAGTGGGAGATCTGGTGATTACTGGGTCATACATATGGCTACTATATACTGTTATAGCACTGGATATTTGTTCAAAAACAGTTTAAAACATACGGTAAATGTGCAAAATGACTACATTCAGTATGTACCTGCCAGTCTGTTTGAGCATATCTAACATCTTAGCCTGGAATACAGGATCCACTGCCTCCACACTCACACCCTACAGTATACATAACACAGAGTATAGTAAATACATGAACCACAACAACATTTACAATATAATAATAAAAGAATACAGATACCCTTTTGCAGACAAAAACATTTTTTAGAACATTAACTGGTAATGTAGCCCTATAAGCAGAATCAAATATTCCGTAACTAACAAGTTGAGATTATGTATATAACATAAAGTCCTGGCAATATCAAATATTCTGTAACTAACAAGTTGAGATTATGTATATAACAAAGTCATGGCAATTTAATCATCTTCATAATTTGGATTCTTTTGCAAAATTCTAACTGCTTTAATATAAAAGCAAACCTAACATAATCCATTGCAATTTACAGCCTTTCTGAAGGTAAACACTTGATCACATGAATACAAACTTACAGTTCCTGACTGAGGCATGGCAAACACATCAATAACTCTAACAGTGTAATCATCAACAAACTCTCCCAACATCAAACCCATCACCTCCATCGGCACTCCAGCTCTGCCATGCTTCAACATCTGTAACACAAATAGTTACACATTACATAATTTCATAATTAAAAACACATTTGAAACAACCTTTATCGCTCACCGGGCTACCATTGACTTTAATAAAAGGTCATCAACGGGACATGATTTGAGCATTCTTGGTAGAGGTCCACTAGGCAGTGATACATATCTAAGCTCTAGGCCTTGTGGTTTCAGAGATAAAGATTTTTAAAGTGTTTCCTATAGCAGTGATCGCCGTGACGTCACACGGCAATTTTGTTGAATTGCTAGTGGGCAATAACAGTTGTATTTACAATGCTTGTGTATCAGGAAGGAATTTTCGATTTTCTATAACTTTTATGCTACTAGTAATGAAGGATTTTTTAAATTCAAAAAGTTATGAAATACTCTCTTTTGAAAAAAAAAAAACACTTAATGACACTTGATTTTTCGTAATGGCTTGTTGCTGCTAAAACCATTTATGAAAACAGTGTAACTTACGTGCTCGCGAATTTTTCATTTTGAATCTTACAAAAATTGAAAATAATGAATAAAGTTATATTTTATTAGCTTTCCAGTGATATAAAACATTTTGTTTTAGAAAAGTTAAGGCCGTTAAAAAAACACCCCTAACAATACAGAAACACAGACTACCGACCATTGCCCACTGCCTTTATCTCTTATCAGTAGAAAATATTGTATAATACAGGTTTTTGTTTGCAAACACGATCACTCCTATATAAACATATGTACAGTCAAGAGACCCGCGGGCAGGTCAATTTTGAGCCAGGGGTTATAATTTGAACAATCTTAGTAGAGGTCCACTAGGCAATGCCACATGCTAAATGTCTAAGCTCTAGGCCTTGTGCTTTCAGATAAGAAGATTTTCAAGGTTTTCCTACATAAGCATATATAAAAACAGGTGGCCCTGCATGCGGGGTCAAATTTGACCCTGGGTTCATAATTTTAACGATCTTGGTAGAGGTCCACTAGGTAATCCCACAAGCTAAATAACTAAGCTCTAGGCTTTATGGTTTCAGAGAAGAAGATTTTCAAAGTTTTTCCTATATAAGCCTATTTATCATGTATTTTGAATTGGGTGTCATAATTTGAACAATCTTGGTATAGGTCAACTAGGTAATGCAACATGCCAAATATCTAATCTCTAAGCCTTCCTGTTCTTGAGAAGAAGATTTTTTAAGTTTTTCCTTTCCGTTTCCATGGCAACCAGAGTTCTGCATGGAATGGAATTATTTGAACAACTATGAAAGGGCTAAATGCAAGGAACTACCCTGCTAAGTTATATCATCATTGGCCTAGTGGTTTCTGAGGAGATGTCGTTTGAAGGAAAATGTTAACGGATGTACACCGTACGACGTACGGAATGCGATCCTAATTACAGTAATAGCTCACTCCGGCACTTTTTGCCAGGTGAGCTAAAAACAACATTGTCACTGTGTTTTTGATGCTGGTAACACTTGAATGTGGCATTGTGACAGACAGGAGCTTAACAAGAACCACTCTAATAGTGATCACTGATGGCATCATATTGTTTAAAAGTCTCAGTTATATGCCTCAGTCTCTGGTAACATTCCCTTTTAAACCACAGATCTGCAGGCAGTTTGAGTCTAACTTACTTCATGGTCTCAGAGTTGCTATACAGGAAGCAACTTTTAACTAATGTATTTTATACATTTAAACAAAAGAAATGACACAAAATATGCCAAGAATAGGTTCAAATGTAGATTCCAGAGAAACCCCATTTCAAACAACATAGATGCTACATCTATACACATCCACACAATCACACTTAAGTATGTATCATGTTAGAAACTGGTTTAATGATATAAATGCTATAGACATTTGTCTTGAGTTTGCTACAGAAATCATATACTGACCTTTAATAGAGCAAGAGAAGAAATATAGACTTGTTCTGCCGTGTCCACTGCTGGAGCATCAGATGGCGGGGCTCCCTGTTAATATGCATGAATAAATTAACCATCAATAACCGTAAGTATTATAATTTACCATCAAAAGCTTGAAAGCTTATGATATGCATTAAAAGAACTCATAATAAATAACTCAAGACTCATTTCAATCACATTTTTCAACAAACTATTAGGCAGTTTCCAAAGACATTATTTGCAGATTCAAAACAACCAAAGTTCTCTGATGTTAACTTGCAATCAATCCTTGCTGAGTTTTATTTTTATTGAAAAGTAGAAAATGGTATTGATATGCAGAGGATTCAGGAACAGATTTAAAGTACATGTAATAATGCCATTGAAAGATGGAGCACAACTTTCACAACATAATTTGCTAAGTAAGTATTTAAAGTTTAAAATTAATAAGTCATAAATGTAAAAATACTGTCACACTGACTTCCTGCGAAGCATGCGCTATAACAATTCATTAATTATTTTTACTTACCTGACCTAAACCATGCATGCCTCCACCAAGCCGTAACAGTCTATCCATTATTTCTGAAATAGAAAGAGGCAACATCCTGAACATTTTGAAAGACTTTCATGACAAAAATATTTCAACATTAAACATATTTTATGCATAGAGGCTATATTTTACCATTTTGCAAGAAATGAGACAAATATATACTAATATTATTGCTCCCGTCTTACCTGACCTAAACCATGCATGCCTCCAGGATAATATTTAATTAATGACATTAAAAGACACTGTCATGTGATGTATTTAAATCAAATATTTGAAGTGCCATTTGGAAATTTGGCTTTTTTTATTTCTGTAGTATTTTATTCAGGTGCCAAAGTGAGTATTTCTCATGAGCTAGTAAATAGTTTGTTATATAGCATAACATGACTGTATTTTTTCTTCAAAGTGATATACTGATTAGATATGTGGTTATATTTGATTACTCTGTGATTGAAAAACACCTATGGCAATCAAATCAATCAATATAACAATGGTACCTTTCACACTTACTTAATCAGTATATTACAATAGGGGGTGAAATGACTAGGAGGTGAAATGACTAGGGGGTGAAACCACTTGATACCTCTGAAATAAACATGCAATGTTTAGCAGCCGCCAATGGTATGAATAGGTTGTTGTGGCACGAGCCCCAGTGAAACGTGAGGTCATGAATTCAGGTTTCCTTGAATTGCTATAATGGATCACTCCATTATATTTTTTTACAGTAACAGTCTCAGCATTGGGGTAGACTTTAGCCTAATTAATTTGGCGTTTCAGTGTGACCCCTTTCACAGATCTGATATTTTATAACTGTCACACCTCTACGCCGTAGAAGGTGAACAACTATAAAATATCAGCCTATAAATTCGGTTTGCCTTCGAGTCATAGTAGATAGGGTAGACTTCAGGTTGTCTATTTGGGTTGTATTACCGATGTATTTAATTTGAAATTGAAAAATTGACCATCACCTGATATATTTGATTTGTGTTGTCCTATACCTTTTATTTATAATTTATGTAAAACAGATCATTTTAAGAGTTCCTTCAAAGAAAACATTGGGGTAGACACCATTTAGCCTATTTTAAGTAACAGTTTGGAGGGTGATACCGGTGCATTGGTAATTTCTATCCCTGTCGTTCTTCAGGTCAAATGTGACTAATACAATTGATCAGTTTTGGAAGTCATAGGTTAGTCCTCCCAATTTATTTTGTAATCATTGACATTTAATAATGTAATAAAAATGTGTTTACAAGCCAAGTGTTAAAACATTTAAAAGAAACACGTAAATAACAGGTTGATACAGCGAGTGTTGGGGTTGGAACATTTATGTTAGGTGTAAACCTAAAATTATAAATCTCACACCTGTTATTTAGCATGTATCAGTGTCTATGTACAATATGAAATTATGTTGTGGCGTCATTCACAAGTTACGTTTGGATCATTTTTCGGAAGGCCCGGTAATACGACCACTGGTAATACCCCCCCTGACTATAACAACTATTGACTTCATTGTGTTTTATTGTTCGTTGTCCTGTTTGTGTTGTGTGTAGTGTGGTGGTAGGTATATGTGTGTGTGTACAGTGTGTGTGTGTCATGTGTGTGTGTGTGTGTGTGTGTGTGTTGGTGGTGTGCACTTCTGGGTGCTGTGGGGGTTCGTTTTGGGAGGCTGCGTTTTTGGTACGTGGCATTCCCTGTTTGATATTATTTTTGTTTTTCAGGGGTTTTAGTTCTGTTGTCGTCTGAAATGAGCAATCTGGGGTTTGTAGGCAGAGCATGAGCGACTCCATATAACATGAGGTTATCTTAAGAGGACCTGTTTATGTGACACTGCATTAATTCACATAACTGAACTTAGTGTGTCATGGTGAAAACTGTAGCGTAGGAGGTTCTCTAAAATAAAAGGTCGCGACTGTTGATTGAAGATTTACATCTTGCCGCGCTAAATATGTGTAACATACAAATTCTAAACAAATTAGGAACTGCGGTTTGAGATAATTACAAGGGAAATCTCGCTAAAATATTGAAATACAAACCGGTTTGTTGTGACTGTGCAAAATTGAAAATGCCGGAAACGGAAATGAATAAGGCGGTGTAGCTATATTTATTATAATATTCATATCGTTGTCATCACAAGGTGTATTTTAGAGAGGTCACTCTTGAGTCCGTTTCCAGAAAAAATCAGTACTGGTGTCATATGAGGAGGTACGGTCATGACCCTAGTCGTGCTCGAACCTGCAACCCTCGGGCATAGGAGCTCATTTAAGCTTTATTTAAGAACCAAGCTAATAAAAGATGTTATTTTTCCCGGATCTTAACTTTCATATTTTACCACTGAAGTGCCCAGTAGACTTTTTCAGTCTACCGGGCACTTCAGTAGTAAAATATGAAAGTTAAGATCAGAGGAAAATAACATCATCTTTTATTAGCCTGGTTCTTAAATAAATGTAAAACGACAAAACAAAGCCGGAAAAAGCATGAGCTCATAGACCGAGAGGGTCCATTAATTGGAAATGAAGTATTCTATTCTATTCATATTAAAAAAACAACATAAAAACGTAAGGATCCTGCGTTTAAATAAAACGTAACCGTGACTACCATATTCCACTGAATCTTGCAGGGTCACATTTCCTCATTCCATACATTTCTACATAGCAATTTCCAAACATCTCGAATCATGCTCCCGTCAGATAAACCAACTGATCTCCATTGCTTTCGGTGGGTTTACTTTGTCTGGCTGCAAAATTGGCAGGTCCGGTGGCGTTTATAAATACTATGAAGCGCGCGTGACAAGTTTGTCTTTAAGTATTAAAATATAAGTTTGGTACACAAATGTGTTTAAACGAAGATGTTTGAGTATGAAAACACTGGTGATCGCAGTGAAATTCAGAAAAATATTTTCCACGCACTTTCTCGTCCAAGAAACGATTTCTGGCATCAACATCTATCGATTTGAGTGAAAACATTGACAAAAGTGGTCGATCATTCGATTTCTATGCGTCAAAGCTTCGACCTGATCAGATTCAACCTTCAATAACTTCAAAACATTGCGGGTTGAGACTAAGAACCGAGTGAGTCACATATAACCCTTGACTAACGGCCTATTCATATAATTTCCAAGCGTTGAAAAGAACTTACCGCGGTAGGAATCCGTTTGACCTAGTTAGACAGTTACCCCCCCCCCCCCACACACACACACCTCTCGGGGTTCTTCAATTAAAAAAATATTGGTAGTCCACCAGACAAATGCCACATGCCAAATATCTAAGCACTTGGCTTTTTGGTTTGAGATTTTTAGTTTTTCTTTCCGTTCCCACGGCAGAGTTCTGCTTCGATAGAGCTTCATACAAGGATCATCCTTGTCAAATTTCATGAACATTGCCCCAGTGGTTTCAGAAATGTCTTGAAAGAAATGATGGAAGAGTTCAAACATAATTTCTGGAGGCGGTCTTTGACTGCATATCAGGCAATATTACTTTACAATAGCCGTATAGTATTTCCTTGTTTGAAATACTGCTGCAGAAAAACGAGTGAATGTTTGCGTATTTCCTTTGACCTGGGTGATCTTTTTGTCCTACATTTGCCTTATTGAATGTTGGAAACAGTCAGACATACCTTGCACATCATTGGAAGTTAAATTCCTCAATTATAATTCAAAATAGGCATGCTTACTTATGTGCAACCTATTTATTACACCCTCTCTAGATTCTGGAAAATTACAAAGATATTTAAAAACGGGAAAACCTACTTTCGTTTTTGAAAAGGCAAAAAATAGCTAATTCTTTTGTTAAACTTGTAATTTCAACACAATATGGTCACATTCAATGCAGAATGTCATATTTTTCCTTCCAAGAAGACGCCCGTTACAATATCAGAATTTAAAGAAAATTCAATTTGGTGTTAGTAATGGACGTTATTTTTTGCACATGTTAACTGGTAACAAGAGGGCCAAGATAGCCCTATATCGCTCACCTGGCTACCATTGGCTATATGGAAGGTCATCAATAGCAGAAAGGGTTTTTAATTTTGACCTGGGGCTCATGATTTTCTTCTATTAGCCTATGTAAAATCAAGAAACCACGCCCCCCTCACGATTTGAACAATCTTGCTAGAGGACCACCGGGTTATGCCACATGCTAAACTCTAGGCTCTGTGATTTCAGATTTTTTTTCTAGAATAGCCTATATAAAAACAAGTGACCCCCAGGTGGGGTCAATTTTAACCCGGGTGTCATAATTTGTAACAATCTTTGGTATAGGTCCACTTGGTAATGTCACATGCTAAATATCTAAGCTTTATGTCTTGTGGTTTCAGAGATTTTTTAAGTTTTTCCTAAACAAGCATGTGGAAAAACAAGTGACACTCTCCCCAGATCAACAATTGTGGTATGCAATTTTAAAATCCATGCAACACATCGGCTTGATGTGCTAGACATTTGTGCAGTTATTTTTAAATCAATCAATGCACGACAAAGTTATAGACCGGACACGAATGTGTGCAAATATACAGGATTCCATTACCTTCAAACTTAAGTGTGACCTTGACTTTTGAGGTAGGGACGTGGGTCTTGCACGCGACACGTCGTCTTGATGTGCTAGACACTTGTGCCAAGTTATTTTAAAATCCTTCAATGCATGACAAAGTTACAGTCCGGACACGGAATTTGTAAGTGGGGACGCAGACAGTGCGATTTTAATATGCCACCCTTCGGGGACATAAAAATGCATTATGAACAAGTCAAACTGTATTTCACTTTTATTACAATTTCTACAAAATGACCGATTTTTTATTTTCTCAATATTCCATTTCAATATTGATTTTATCACAGTTTTTAACTTTACAAAAGCGCTTGCAAAATTGCAGCAGTTGGTAGTGACATTTAATATTACCGTGAGAGATATACACCAACACTGATCTTTACAATTTACCATACACATATCCAATCCAATAAAAATCTTTACTATATTAACTAAACATGATGATAATAATGAGTAACAACAGTGTTCCAGTGACACACGTGTGATCTGCTCGACAGCCAATTCATACAGTACAACTTCGTCCTGCAACTGCTCCAGTGAGCCAAGATAATACCGATAGAAGTGTTGTTTCAAGTGTTTCTGCACTACTTGTTGCCGATTTAAATTTAATTCTATAAAGGTCCGTCCACGAGAGCAAATGTATTAACTTTTTCTTCGTGGATGAGACACCCTCTACTTATTGCTGTAGGTGGTGCAGGTTTAAATTCAATCCCTTTGAGGAATACAATGTTAGGAAGTGAAAGCATGCTGGACAGAAAGACAATGGAAAAGTGATCCAAAAGTATCACTTTGCCACTGCAAGTAAATTACAATAAATACTGTACAAGCTTTCCTTTGTGCAGAACATAGTTTAAGAACAGTGGTTCAAATCGAATCGAATGAACACAACAAGCAACCATAATGTTACAGTTAACATCAGTACTATAAATAACGAGTATACACTACCAGAAAGACATGAATGATACTGTCACACCAAGCCCGTGAAAATCCATTTATTTTCTATTTGAAACCGTCCTTCCAAATGAAGAACTTATATTCCTGTTGTAAAGAACACAATGTGGTGAGGTCTATGTACAGTTTTCAGAGCACGTAGGAAATGAATAAATATTAAGTCATTCTATCTTTGCTGAATAACCACAAAGTAACTGCATGGTTGTGATGTAAACGATACAATGATTGTACATTTGTATCTACACGAGTGCCAATGCCCTGAAGAAAAGCGTGTTTCCCTGTCAAGAATGTTTGTGTAAAAACCTCTCAGATCAGGAAGACCACATCATCTGCTAACATGACTTGATTAACATCCATCATTTTCTCTATAGCACCAAACACTTCATCCTCAGTGAAATCAGAGCCCATGTGACCTTTCACTTTGTCCAAATGTACAGACTGTGCATGTTCTGATTTGAAAAGGTCAAACAACTTTGCTCTGAATGTCTTCAGCCTGCAAAACAGTGAAAACACAAGTTGTGTATGATTCTTTCTAACTGTATTATTAATCTGCAATGAAGTACAGGGTAAAATGAACCAAAAGACAACACACAAACTTGCCACAAAGCAAAAATCTATTGCAACAAGGTGAAATGGACCATACAGGAGTTCTTTGATCTTTCTTACTGACCTATTAAACATAAAATAGTGGGGATCTATGTTGGAATGTATCTGAAACAGCTGTGTTTCTACTACAAGAATCACGGAAGAAAATAAGACTTTAAGCACAGACTTGAAAGCAGAATTGTCCATGAGAAATTACGGAGATCATAGAAGTACAGCACTGTCTTATAGTGGCACAGTGTGAGCGTTTGCCTTGTATTTGATGGATTCTGGGTTCGATCTACTCTCGTGCCATGTCCTTATGCGAGACAAAGATACGGTTTCTCTCTCTTCAAGGTTGATTCTGCCTGGAAGGAGTCTCAAGAGCGATAAATCTATGTTGTAAGAATATGTTTCACAAACGAGAATGAATCAATCAGTATCAATAAAAAAATATTACTTTTTCGCATCAATCTGTTTATCTCCTTGCTTTCCAGTATCCATTGATTCCTCGCCCTGACTAGGGGTACGTGGTTTCCTACGTGGTCTTTCTGTTTGACCTTAAAATAAACAGAAGATTCCTGTAATCAATGTTTACATTAAGAATTTTCAATAGTAAAACATGCACTGGCAGTCAAGTTAACAAATTCTTTCCAACATTCTATAGTAACCACATACCAAATTGCTATGAAAATTAACAATTAGAGAAGGCTGTACCCAGGCTCTCTTCAAATAAATGGCAAATGACATAAAAGAAAAAATTTCCGATTTATTTGCAGTTGTGTCATGAACAGAGCTTAAATTAGAAGTTGAAGATTCCCATTTAGGCTCCCTATTGCCCACACCCCTGTCCTACTACAATTTCCTTTCACTTCAAAATCAGTATATGCACATATTTTTCTGTTCCAATTATATGAACCACCATCCCTTTGCCAGTGCACAGTCTTCCTCCTGTTTTGCAGTGTACAGTTTTTGGTCCTCCTCTGAATCACGGTCCAGTTCTTGGTCCTCTGCGTCAGGGTGTACAGCTTTTGGTCCTCTGAATCATGGTGCACAGTTCTTGGTCCTCTGCGTCAGGGTGTACAGCTTTTGGTCCTCTGAATCACGGTGCAGTTCTTGGTCCTCTGCATCAGGGTGTACAGCTTTTGGTCCTCAGAATCACGGTGCAGTTCTTGGTCCTCTGCGTCCGGCTTTTGGTCCTCTGAATCATGGTGCAGTTCTTGGTCCTCTGCGTCTGGGTGTACAGCTTTTGGTCCTCTGCGTCGTGGTGTACAGTTCTTGGTCCTCTGCGTCATGGTGCACAGTTCTTGGCCCTCTGCGTCAGGGTGCACAGTTCTTGGACCTCTTCATCAGGGTGCACAGCTTTTCGTCCTCTGCGTCATGGTGCACAGTTCTTGGCCCTCTGCGTCAGGGTGCACAGTTCTTGGACCTCTTCATCAGGGTGCACAGTTCTTGGCCCTCTGCGTCAGGGTGCACATTTCTTGGCCCTCTGCGTCAGGGTGCACAGTTCTTGGACCTCTGCGTCAGGGTGCACAGTTCTTGGCCCTCTGCATCAGGGTGCACAGTTCTTGGCCCTCTTCATCAGGGTGCACAGCTTTTCGTCCTCTGCATCATAGTGCACAATTCTTTTCCTCTTCATCACGGTGCAGTTCTTTGCCTCCTCTTTATCGCTATGGACACGGTGCACAGTTCTTGTACTCTCCTCTGCATCACGGTGCACAGTTCAGGGTCTTTCTGTGTCATTTTTGTTTGTAATTGTGCTTATTAGGGCCACTATCCTCTAAAGAGGCTATAATCGGTACAACCCGTCTTCCTGTGTCATGGTGCAAATCTTGGTACTCCTCTGCGATGCTTATGCCATACAGTTCTGTGGTGTACCGTCATGTTGGAAGTTACAACACATTCTACATATTTTACTTCCCTGGCGACAACTAATGGCAATCACAGCACCACAACAGTGCCAAAATACATCAACACAAATCCTGGTCACTGATCTGGTACCACAACTACCAATTATTAACAATGTCCACTTGTTTCTTGTTCATCCACACTCCTCGCTCCAATACATCTTTTTGATGACAACATTTACGACAGTTTGTACTGCTACCAGGACTCTCCTAATTTGGTCAGCTCAATAGGTATACATTACTCAATTGTACTGAACACAGATCCATGTTTCTTGCTGTTGTACTTGGTATTTGGCAATTTAGTGTATAATTATCGGACATTTCAGTCAAAATATGCATCTACATTTTTCAGTATTAGATAGCATAAACGTACCATACACAACTTAAGTATTGTTTTGAAACTCATCTATTTTGGGGGTATCTTCAAAGTACTGATTTAACCCTTTCTATGCTGTCAGAAAATAATTCATAGCTATACTACTTAGTATGTTCAGTGAATACCTTCGAAAATATGTATGCTAATGTCTAAACAGACATGTCCATTTTAGAAATTTCATTCTACTGACATTGACTTTAAAAACATCTCTTAAACTGTGCAAATGGTACATGTTAAGTCAAATATTTCTGTTTAACATTAATCAAGAGCTATTCAGAAGAAAGACTTAAACTAGACTTATCACTAAATGTGATTAATACCCCCGAAAGACTGCTTTATAAACTGAGGAAGTTCGTAGGAACAGAATACCTTGCAAAAAAACAACTAAACAAGAGCTGTCCCTCACAAGTGACGAACGCCCCCGAAAGAGGTGCCTCACAGTCTGTGTCCTCTCCATGTGCTCAATAAATGTGCTATGTAATTTTAAAATCCTTCCATGCATGACAGAGTAACCATGCATACAGTTTTCCATTACTTTAAACACTAAGTGTGACCTTGACCTTTGAGGTAGGGACTTGGGTCTTGCACGCGACACATCCACTTGATGTGCTAGACATTTGTGCCAAGTTATTTTAAAATCCTTCAAAACATGATAAAGTTATATTCCGGACACAAATGTATGCATATATACAGGATTCCATTACCTATAAACTCTAAGTGTGACCTTGACCTTTGTGGTAGGGATGTGGGTCTTGCACGTGACATGTCATCTTGATGTGCTAGACATTTGTGCCAAATTATTTTAAAATCCTTCAATGCATGACAAAGTTACAGTCCGGACACGAATGTGTGCATATATAGAGGAATCCATTACCTAGACATTTGTGCCAAGTTATTTTAAAATCCTTCAATGCATGACAAAGTTACAGTCCGGACACAAATGTGTGCATATATGCATATATAGAGGAGTCCATTACCTTCAAACTCTAAGTATGACCTTGACCTTTAAGCTAGGGATGTGGGTCTTGTACGCGACACGTTGTCTTGATGTGCTAGACATTTGTGCCAAATTATTTTAAAATCCTTCAATGCATGACAAAGTTACAGTCCGGACACGAATGTGTGCATATATAGAGGAATCCATTACCTTCAAACTCTAAGTATGACCTTGACCTTTAAGCTAGGGACGTGGGTCTTGTACGCTACACGTCGTCTTGATGTGCTAGACATTTGTGCCAAGTTATTTTAAAATCCTTCAATGCATGACAAAGTTACAGTCCGGACACGAATGTGTGCATATATAGAGGATTCCATAACCTTCATACTCCAAGTGTGACCTTTACCTTTGAGCTAGGGACGTGGGTCTTGCACGCGATACGTCGTCTTGATGTGCTAGACATGTGTGCCAAGTTATTTTAAAATCCTTCAATGCATGACAGAGTTGCAGTCCGGACACGAATTGTAAGTGGGGACGCACAGACGGACGGTGCGATTTTAATATGCCTCCCTTCGGGGGCATAAAAAGTATTGTTTACGGCAATAACTCTGTAATTTGTCAAGACAGAGTTATGGTTCTTGTACACTGCACTTCCTCTCATTGTGCTTGACCATTGTATGAAGTTGTATTGAATTCCAACCAGTAGTTTTCAAGTTATGCTCCAGACAAGGAAAAGTAACAAAGGGCAATAACTCTGTAATTAGTCAAGATGGAGTTATGATTCTTGTGCACTGCACTTCCTCTCAATGTGCTTGACCATTGTATGAAGTTGTATTGAATTCCAACTAGTAGTTTTCAAGTTATGCTCCAGACAAGGAAAATGCAATGGACCGACCAACCACCGGGTGACTCCTATATACCCCCCTAAACTCTGTTTCGGGGGTATAATAAGCTTACAGTGAAATAGACGCTGTAACTTACTTTCATCTGCTGAAGCTTCATCCTCTTCGAAATCATACGGATCATATCCATCATCCCCTTCCTTACGTGCAGGAAGCTTCTCTCGGGCTGGTCTCCTGAAACAAACACCAGCAACATTTACCTTTCGTTGATGTGCATTTCCTCAACACTTGTATTACCTTAAAACTCCTACTACCTTAAAATAGGGGGAAGTCAATATCAATTTCAGGTAAACAGCTTCTAGTATTATAGAATAATGAAGACACATGATTACCACAATTCCCCAACCTATTGGAATTCCAGGTCCGAACTTTGGTTCAATTACTACAGTAAAATAACCAACCTTTACCTTTGTACATTGTGCAGCCTTGTCAGGACCGGTCCATAAATTTAACATAAACTGAAAACCATCAACTAAATTTTCTATCAGAATAGATAGATTTATTTTAGTATATCACAGATGTACAAACATGGTTAAAACAAACATGATGCATACATATACAGATAATTAGATGTATACACAAGTTTATGCACATCAATACTAAGGATAACACAAAAAAGGAAAAAGTGATTCTCCCTTATTTCCATTGTGGTCCTTGACATTGATGGCACACCATGGAAAGGCATGATTATTTACTTCAAATGAATCAATGGTATCACATTTGTATAATATCACAGACCTAGGTTATTACAACATCAATTTATGGATTAGCTTGAATAGGTTAACATACTGTTTTTTCTTCGCTGGTTTATCTGCCTGGGATTCTGCCTCTTCATCTTGACTGCTCTCAGCCTCCTCCTCACCATCGCTACGATGTCGCTTACGCTTCTTCTTCTCTACCTGTATATAGAACACTGTCAATCAGAGGCAAGTGTACATACTCAGCTACAGTCAATACTTAAGCAGCAATGTTCAAATCAATAACAAAGCACAATTTACAGAATTCATCAAAAATCTTTCTCTTGCTTATGGGAAGAGCAAGTAATACTAGTGCCTGAACAATTGTATGACTATGCAGGTAAAGTTACATTTTTACCTAAACACGTCCCCTGAAAATATTGCAAGTGTTATAATTTCGAACACTTGCAAAGACAAAATGAAGGTAATAAACAGCAGTTAACTATCCAAACACCTGCTTGTCAGACAAATGCCTAAACAGAGAAGTTAGGAATAATCAATTAAAACTTTACAAATTTGGAAGCCTTTACAAGATTAGCAAGAAGAAATTTATTTGTTTACATTCCCAAACGACTCATGAACTGCGAATCAGACTCCGCACTCCAGACTGGCAAGATGGACTTGGAAAGGGAGGTGTTTTAGGCATTTTTCTTTCACTGTCCTGCAAGTTCCCCTTCCAGCAACATGATAAACTACATGAAGTTACCTTTTTGAAGTAGGCAAATTCAATGAGCTCTACAGCAGCTTCAGCATCTACCAGATCGACAGTTTTAGACAGGCGAGCCTTTGCATGTGCTGTCGACAGACGGATCATCGTCTCCAAAGTTCTAGCAGTAACTGGCGCTGTCTGAAAGCAACAACATACATTGTAGGCAATGCTGTAGATTAAATAAGTCCAATTTTGTATCAAAGCTGTGTATCTACTTCACCCGAGACTGTAGACAGCAATTAAGTTGTATATTAAAATGCACTTTAGACAACTTGAGCTGAATGTTGGGACACTTCTGCATTCTTTTTAATGTCAGTTTCAAATCATTGAACAATGCTGGAGCGTTCATTTCATCTTTAAGAATAATAGTACAACTTTTAGAATACCTGCTCCATAACTTGCTCAAATCACTTACATAAGACATTTTGGCCATTGAATAATCACTATTCATGTTGGGTTTCTGTATCCTGAATCAATACGTTCACAGACACTCTTCACTCTAAAGTTGACTCCAACACCAAGAAACACATATATGAAACAAACTAATATTGCAGCAGAAGCTATTCGACTTACTCTCGCAATATTATCCTGTGTCATGCTATCATGACTACGTAACTTGGAGTACTCCTCTGCCAGTAACTCTGCAGCTGGCTGTGTCAAGTTGGGCTTCAGTGCTTTAGCAACATGTATGTACTTCCTCATAAACTGCATACTAACAATCTTCTGCCTGCAATCAAAGCATGCTCTTTAACATATCAATATACATGTATGTCCATCTCTACATTTAGTTACAATACAGTTACATATACAGTCAAACTTGTCTTCTGCAGCAAGTCAAGTGACTAGCACAAATAGGGTGCTGCTCAATACAGATGCACTAAATGGCCAACTGGGGTACATGAGTACCAACTGTGTCAGGCAGATGGCTGCTTATCAGAGGTGACCCCTTTCACACTCACAGGTTTAACAGGGTGGCAGTGCAATCACCTCAGGATTGGAAGGTCCAAGGTTCCATCCCCCACCAGTGCCAAAGTAGTCACTAGTGGTAGAAGTGTCCTTTGGCAATACACAGATTCTCTCTCTTCGAAGTTGATTCCACCTGAAGCAAGTCTCAAGAGCAATTACTATAGGTTTTAAAGACTTGTTTTTCAATCGAGTGAATAAATTGGTATAAATGATTAAACTTCAGACGATTTCAAAACTATATTTCAATCTATTTCTATCCGTATAAAAATCAACACTATTTGATGTGCTTATTAAAAATGAAGTTACATCTGGCATTGATCCTGTATACTTACTGTTTAGATTTGGCTGGTCCGTGGAGCAGTTTGTCATGTTTCTCATAAATTGGTGTCTCTGAATCCTCTGTCTCTTCAAGGTCGGGATCTGTTGTTGCTAGCATGTCTACGTCAATGCCGAAGGGCAATACTGTATAATGATAAAATAAATTAACATAGGTATGTACATGTAAATAGTGCATTACTGTACAAGTTTTAGTTCAGTACTGTTATGCCAGGGCAAAAACAGCCATCTTCAAGCAAGTCATACAAGAATGACCTAGTCATTAGCTGAACATGTTCAGACCTGATGTTTTACATCAATATTTCGGACGATTTTACCCATGCCATAAAGATAGGTTTGGAACCACCTTGCCAAACCACTCTCATGAATTATTTGATAATATATAAATATTGTCACTTTCCCAAACACATCTGCATATCAATTGTATTTATATGACAACGCTTTATTTTGAGAAGTTTGCATATACAAGGCCATCCTTAAAAAATTGTTTGTTTGCCCTAACGCGACCCAGAATTTTTTCAGTGGGTAGGTAGGTAGGTCTTTTTTTTTTTAATTTTTTTTTTTTTTTGATTTTCAGATGTTTTATAGATGTTGTATTAACTCGGTATTAACTCGGTACATACAGTGACATGTATGTTGTATCTTAGATTAATAGCTGACATATTGTACACTTAATATTTGCACCTTTCTTGTCTTAATATTTCTCTATTTCTTCTGTTGTATGTACCTATTGGCTATTAGCACCCCACTGTATTAACCTGCTTTGTAACATATCTGCATGGGTGGTGGTTTGCACATTACCATTTTAGCCATAAGCCAGGCTCCCAAAGTGCTTAACAAGGCTCATTCCAGAAGTACTTTAATAGTGTTGTAAAATCATTCAAACCGTAAATTTGAAGAAGTTATTAAGCTATAGAATGTCAAACAACTCAATGTCGGAGTGAGCCTTGTATTTGGACCTGTGGCCAGGTTAGGAACAGGTTCAAATAAAAAATCTATAAAATTTGAACTTCAACATAAGAAAATTAATTTGTACCACTGTAAAAATCTAATTTAATTACGCGAGAACTTACAAAATGTTCAGATAATATCAAATTGAGTGGAATTTTTTCATCTGACATTGCCAGGTTTAACATTTAGTTCTGGCTTCCAAAACTCTAAATGCCGCTATTTTGATATTTTGTTTTTCGTCAGGTGCAGCTTTAGAGTTTTGGATCAGTAGGGAAATATGGTCATGTTTAGGTCATGTATTTATTAATTCATATGTTCAAACCAATTATGATGTTCTACAACCAATGTTGACTACAAAAACATCGATTTTTTCAAACATGAATCATTTTGTTTACATTTACAACGGACTTTCGTATGACGCAATCGCACTTATTTTTCATGTAGTTCAGAATGCTTGATATTTCCTTTTGATTAGTGTTTAGATGATATAAAGGACGAGTGTAAATATAAAATAGCATTTACCACTATGTTTTTTAATTTGAAAACAAAATTACTTTATTTTCGACGCGGTACATAACCTGAAAGTGTTCGCGCCAAAACGCACGTGGTCATGTAAATAAATAAACTTTCCCTGGTCATGACTGCAATCGGAATCTTCGGCGATTTCCCGCAGATATCCTTTTCCAAAGGTTCGTGGGAATGGCCACGTGATAATTGTCAAATCGGCAAGATGGCTACCAATATGTGAAAATTCTGACCTGCTCGAAACTTTCGTTTTGCTTTACGCTAAATAGATACAATTTGATGTTCAAATTTGGCAAGATTATAGTCTTATTAATAAAATTATTTATTCTTTTCATTCATTTCTTATGAAATACTGAAATGCGAGCGTGTCAGATTTCTGACACGATTATTGGTACGATTTCCCTGCGGAGTGAGCTTCAGCGTACACGTCAGGGGTGCGGAATTCCTAGTCCGACACGCGTTTTTTGCCCAACTTGTCCGCGGACAAGTCAAAATTCGAGAAAAATGAAATGAATAATGTAAGACAGTCCAAAGTAATCCAGCCAGGAACCGCCCGATTTGTTTGCAGTTTTATGAAAACCAACATTAATACACCTGTAAAGGCGACCTGTTGAATCAAAATCCATTGAATTACAAAGTTCGAATCAGACGTATTTTCGTTGAGAATCGCCGCTACTGTATACTATCACGGCGTTATGTTTTTTATTGTTTAAAAAAAAAATGAGTTTTTTCTTATCAGAATCTAAACTATTTATCACCTTTATGTTGACTTACAATATTTATTTCCATTTAAAGTAAGCTGTAATTGGTCCCTTAGCATTTGTCACCAGCGGTAGGTGTGGAAAATGTGGCCTGTCGTAAAGGGTGACGCAAAACTGTTTGCAAATCCAAGCTATGTGACACCACTGACTGAGTAATGTTTGTCAATTTGTGAATGCAAACAAATATTTATCAATTAACATTAAAAAAGTTCTAACTGTTCTTTATAAAACAAAACGCGGGTTCCAGCGTGTTCGTGTTTTTGTCATTTATTGTTTCAGCAACTGTCAAAGTCAACGTTTTTCCAGTAATATTTATTTTAATGAATAACATTTGCCGAATAAAAATAATTTTTTAACTGCAACCTCCTCAGTCATAAAAGATAAAGCTGCAGTTGTCACGAGATCAAAAAACAATCGCCGACGCTATATTGTACATGTGAGTTTTCTTTGATCTTCGAGAAGCACGTGGCATCAAAAAGACCGAGATATTTGACAGTTCGAGACATGTAAAAGTAGCTCTAGACAATAGTCTGATAATTTTGGATTATAAAAATAATAGTTTGGAATAAATAATGTTATGAGTAAGTTTTATTTTTGGTGATAAAATATATTGAACACGCTTTACAAAATGTACGTCGGTCGCCAAATCTTTTTGAATTAATATGCATACAGCAGTGTGGACACATTTCTACTGAATATAATAAATCTGATTTTTATTTCCCGTAAACCCGTTAATTTACGTGTAAAACCACTCGGAGTGTCGCAAATACACTCCCGCCAAGTGCCGTAATATTTCTCCGTACTCCAAGTCACTTCAGGCACTCCCAAGCTCACTCGGAAGTCCGAGCTTTGCAGAATCCTCTAGACATGTACTGATTAGCATATAAAATAAAAATCTTAACCTGGTCCTTGTTTGTTTCACATAATTTGGTTTTAATGTTGAAATCTGGACAGGTGAATTTTGACCTCGGACAAGTGAATTTTTACATCTCACTCGTCCGCGGAAAAGTGAAAAAATAAAGGATTTCCACACCCCTGCACGTTCTGTCAAGCATAGTCGAGGATAACTGATTGGTATTACTTACGAAAGAACTACAGAAAAGAAATACCGGAAAGATGGAAAATGACAAAAAAACGGAACGGTTTTTCTCGACGGCAGAAAAATTTATTTTTGGCTTTCAGATCCAAAAAAAAAGTCAGTCGGGAGGATTTTCATCAGTCGGTCGCGTTAGGGCAAACAAACAATTTTTTAAGGATGGCCCAACGCGTTGCAGTTGGGTTTGCCCGATCGCTATCTTGGCAATCGATACAGTTATAATCTTACGTCACTCATAGCGCAATTTTGAAACTATTATTAGAGCTAGTTTATAGGTTAACTCCTCCCCATTCAAGGACATTTAGGTGCGAGCGTCCAGCTTCTTTCTCACGTCGTCAATTTGCTCCGCCCAAAAACCCGCATGGTAATTTTAATGCAAGTGACAAACAGTATTTAATAATGTTAAATATAGGTTTCTTCGCGTATTTTGTAGTGACTCCGAGATAAATTATATAGATATTCTGTTTTATTTAAAATGTTGATTAATATATACTCTTTTAAAAGAGATCTCCTTCAATTACAGCGATTGAGCTACGGTATCATTGCATTTATAAGTGTAGACCGTAAGGTTATGAATAAGTTTACATGTAAATTATGTTCAGGGAACTTTACACATCGGAATTCCATTGCAGTAACATGTTATCCTACACAATTCATAATGACGTCTGTTGAAAAAATATATTGTGATGCATTTTTCATAAAATGCGTTTTTCAATCTGTTTCTCAACTCGCCTTGTCAATTTTGTTTGCCAAAGTGGAACAAAATGTCTACGAAAGTAATTAAATTGACGAAATTATCAATAATTGAGTACATCGATGCGTGAAAATATTTTTGTCTCCGGCGGTACTGGAACTCCTTTATTTCGCAGAGCGTCGCCAGTCTGCTGACATACTAAGTATCTAATGCCGTACTGTACGTACTGACATAATCAGTGCATCTGCCAAAATCTTTACTTGTACGGACGTTGTATTATCATACTCAAGTTCCCTCTCTATTGCCGACAGTGAACTCGACAATTTTCCCTTGTGAACAATGTTTTTACTTTAAAAGCCGTGCGGTCGGGCGTTGAGTTTAACAAAAAAATACAAATCAATGAACAGGGGCGTAGTTACTCCGGCCATAAAAAAGAAACTGCAGACATGACAGTCAGACCAGTAGATTAATAACGTTCACTTTATCTCATATATTTACATGTATTTCAATTCTTTTTTATTCCAACCAATATAAAAATCTGTAGATGAGTGTTAGATACTGCATCCTGCCTGACCAATCCAATTTACCGCCCGTAGCCATACATGAGCGAAATGTTGGACACATGACTGCAGTTACACGATTACTCAAAACTTTGTAAATTTATTTCGGCTTTTTTCACATTTTGAAGAAGAAACATTCGACGAATGATAAAGAAAACATATTTAAAGAATCTGCGGGAAAACGACAGTCTTAGTGAAACATTTTGTTTTGCACTGACCGCTGTGTCATCAGTGTCACTGAAGTAAAATATACACAATAATATTATATATCCTGGATATACTCATGCGTACTAATTTATGTTCAGTTATTGTTTTTCAAATGGCTATCGGTAAAATCACAATTAAGAAGCTCTCGGAAAGTCAACATTTAATGTACATTTGTACATATATATGAGAACTTGGTATAGTGCTAGTCTAACTATTTCGACTTCGAAGGCAAACCGATTTTATAGGCTGATATTTTCAAGTTGTTCACCTTCTAGTTATAAATAACAGATCTGTGAAAGGGGTCTCACTGAAACACCAAATTAATTAGACTATTGGACGCTGCTGTATATGTCCAACCCATAGTACAGAGGGGGTCCGACATGTCTGGCACAGGACTTTCTGCTGTCAGACAAGCGGCTTTCCTGTCCCGGGTCCAGGTTGTCCGCAGGCTAGCCGAAATGTTGAGGGAAAAAAATTAGAACGAATAAATATTGAAAGTCCTGTTTTACCTAGCCCAGACATTTTAGATCTATTTGCAGTATTGGGATAACATTTTAATCTTGCTTACTTTAAAAGTGCGCTGTTAATGTGTTTTATTTTTATTTTTATGTACATGTATTACCTCGTGGAGTAGCCTCAATATTTCGACTGCAAGACAGAACAATTTTACAAACTGATATTACATCTAGTCTGCCTTTGCGAAGGGCGGCCATCGTATGTAGCAAAAAGCACTTGCGTGCAATTAGTTGGGCTATTCGTTGAGGTACGCAATAAAACTTCCATAGTTCATTTCATTACGTTTTGGGAAAGTTTCATCAATTAGTGTACACCTGGCTCCTCCGATTTACCAAATGGCACTTTAATATATACTTTATCCGATACTGCTTCTGTTATGACTTTCAATTTTTCTTTCCACGTTCGGAACGTAACGTCAGAATCAAATAAAGACTGATCGTATGCGCCCCTATTTGACCTTTTCAATGAAAGAACGGAGGGGAGGAGTTAACCGATATCTACATGCTCTATTAATAGTTTCAGATTCGCCTTTGTGTGACGTAAGATTGTAATTTTATTGATTGCTAAAATAGCTAGCGGGCAAAGCCAACTGCAACGCGTTGTAGAAATTAAGAGCCTCGTTCTGACTAAAACAGTTACCCTTTGGTGATGGACATTTCAATATAAACCATGTGCTTTGACAGAAACTAATAAAGTAAATGTAAAGAAAACTGTAGAAGTGAAAATTTCTCATGTTATAAGACCTACCATCACCATCTTGTTCATTGGCATTTCTGTATCTGTGCATCCTCAACACATGGTCGGAAATGTTTCTGTCCAACTCTGGGTCCATCTGCATTAAATTAGAAAATACAGAAGAGCTTATACTTGACCTCCATAGAGTATTACAGTTTGTACCAGCTCTTAACTGCACAGCAGAAGCAGCAGCTTTGCTTCACTTCATGTACTTCAAAATTATCTGCATACAGCTGTCATTTATAGTACAGATATGGCGTCTCTCTAATAGCAACTACTAATTGAAGCACTAAATGAGAGAGACAGTAAGCACTTGCTTCACTTCTTAAAATGAGTTTTACATTACAGACAATTCATTTCACAATGTGACACAATTTGAACAAGATAACATCATATTTTCTCTCAAGACAAAAACCACTAACTGTTTCATCAGTTTTCAATACAGAACATGCTTGATATTTAAAGACTATCTGAATTATCATCATTTAAGTTTCAAAAGCATCTTTGCAACAGCTATTGGTATTTTAAGCTTACCAGTCTGTCTGCCTTTCAGATGTGTGATCTCCACTGTATCCTATATGGTCAGTATATTCTCAGAGAGCACCCTTTTGAACAAGCTTTATTAATCTCATCTCTTCAAAAAAGCAAGCTCGGCATGAAAGTTTTAGAAATAATACAACATGCGAGTATAATGGCTCACCTTGTCAAGCACTATGAAGATGAGATCAAAACGGGAAAGTAGAGAATCCTGCAATCCGATATTTTCCATAGGAGTCTTGAACTGATCATACTGTAATAAAAGCGCGCAAATTGATGCTTTAATTGTTTTTAATCTAAATGTAGCAAGTCCCTATCTAACACAACTTGTAAATGACATTTTTACTAAAACTATACCAAAAACTTTGTTCTAATATAGCTTATACACTTGGTAATGGTGCATCAATACTAAACCCTTCATGCTCAATTCTAGTGACCTCATACACAAATCAAATTACTCGAAACTTTAACCTGAGATCCTTTAACGCATACTTAAAATACCAGTGTACAGCGACTCACTACCATGCAAAAACATGATGCTTTAGCTTATATGACGATGTGTTACATACCCTTCCATAGACTGGGTTAGCAGCAGCTAGCACACTACATCTTGCATTAAGTTTTGCATGTATTCCTGCCTTGGCCACAGTTACTCTGCCCTGTTCCATAACCTCATGTATAGCTGTACGATCCATGTCAGACATCTTGTCAAACTCGTCAATACAAACAACACCCCTGTCTGCCAGCACCATAGCACCAGCTTCCAGTCGCCTTTCTCCTACAGAGTGAAAATTTACACAATTCTTAACTCATACATTCTTTAAACAGCATAGGCAAGAATTTGCTTTTTAGCATTACCATTCTTTTCTTTCAGTCTTGAAGGATACTCAAGTTACATTAACTTATAAAATGTGACACACTTTCAAAGTGTGAAAGCTTTTAACCTAATACAAGCACCTTACCAGTTTCCTGATCTGTGGTGACAGCTGCTGTAAGACCAACACCAGAGGATCCTCTACCTGTTGTTGTTACTGCCCTTGGCGCTGTATGTAACACATACCTGTTCCGGGAAATAAGACTTATTCACTATACCAATATCTAGATTCAATGTAACGTTATGGCTATGCAAGGCCGACCCATTTTGTATGCAAGGTTTTACACTTTCTACAGTATACTGTTTAGAGATGACCTAGTACTTTGATCCATTGATTCAATCCACTGACCCAAGTGTCAGAATGCTGATTGACATTGCCAAACATCTAAGTAAAAGTTCCTGTTATATTTGTACTGCATGGGAAATACGACCTAGTTATTAAACAGAAATGAAGGCTTTCAACTTGCTCATGTGTGGAAGCAGTCTGCAGCAGGTTATTCAAAATATCCTCTGTCTTGATTTGGATGTCCACATTTACATCTTTGTTACTCGTACTGATCCATAAATGTTTGTCATGCATTAAGTGCTGATAGTCTTACAATTTGTAAATGCTTTTATTACCAAAAGTAAAACCCTAGAAAGTCATTAACAGTTTCAAGAACTGTTATTTTCTCTTATACAAAACTTTGATACAAACCTAAGCATCTGTGACTTGGCCACTGACGGATCCCCTATCAGAAGCACATTGATATCTCCCCTAAGCCTCGAACCGTTGGCCAACACTTTCTCAGTTCCTCCCAGCAACATGCACAACACTGCTTTCTTAATATATTCATGTCCATGGATAGAAGGTGCGAGGGATTTACCCAGTACATCAAATACATTAACACTTTTCTGTCGACTGAACTTTTTTATTTTGGCAACATCTTCAGCAGAAAAGGTCGGTGAAACTTCTTTGCTCATAAGCTGTATGTTATTGGCTAGCAAGATTGTCCTGAAATTGAGTACCAGAAATGTTATCAATGCAGCTAGTGTCGATAACCAAACTTGCATCACTCAGCATCATTAGATCATCTTCTTTAGGCTTAAGCTCTACTTTAGCACAACATCGATTGACAGCAGACAATGCCTGGGAAATTTTATCACATGTTCATGAAATTAATGAAATGAATATTGTACATGTGGAAAAGCTTACAAAGTGAACTTTCAAATTCATGAAAGTCTGCGTAAATGTTAACAGTCACCTTTCCCACCTTCAAAAATGCTAATGGATTATTGTGTGGTTTCTCTCCTTATTATAAACATTTCACTCGAGATAACAGTTATCAAGTCAATCATATGCTTACTGATATTGGTAATTCATGAACTGTTCAACCAGCTAATATATGTTTCACAATGCAGGTGCTGCCAATCCAAGTGAACATCATAATTTTAAGAAAAACATTTAGCAGTGAATTATACCCTTTCTACTGATTATAAATTGACAACACCTTTATTGTAAAGTTTGTATCCGTTCTATCTGCCGTTAGAGACATAACTAGGCCTGATTTATTTTGTAAGCGATTTCAAAACATTCACCGTGATTTAAGCATTTTTTTCTTGGAACATTTTGAACAGCAACAACAATTTAAAGGATTACTGTAGTTGTTATACTGCTTCAACCGTATTTCATCTTGGTTTAATTATTTACATATGGACATACAGAACTAATGCTATACCAACAACATGTCGTTACCTGAAGGTTCCAGAAGTGTATCCATTTTTCTTCCCAGGCAGACATCTGAATGTTCCAATACATTGTATTCTATCACCAGGCTGCAAATAGAGATACACGGTGTGGAACACACTTGCTTATAGTAATTCATCTCCATTTAGTGAAGGCAATTTCTTATTTCCATCCAACTTAAGTTCCACATCACTGCAAAGCCTCTGAAGGTCTAGGTATACACATCATTTATTACAGAAAATCTGTCTATTCCAAAAAAACACTAGACAGATATACAACTTACCTTACATGTGTCCACTAAATCATTATCAGCGATGATATCAACACTTCTTGGCAACTGTCCAGCAGGAGCCTTCTCTGGCATTTCCTGAATACTGAATGTCTGATGGTCCTTGTACACCGACAACCCGTATTCTGTCTCTAGCAGATTACCATCTTCATCCTGCAATAGAAGAAAACCGCATTCTTCATCTGAACATTTATATATTTCCAATACAAATTACTCTTTCATCAAAACATGTCAAACAATTAATGAACAATCACCAGATGACATCACAAGACTACCGAAATATAGTATGAAACCTGTACTATTCTCAAGACATGTTCTAGAAAAGTGCAAGCATTATTCAAACAACCCCAGGGTAAACTAGAACTGTCACAAGAGTGACGAATTATACCCCCACAATACAGCTTTGTCACAGAAGTATGGCAACCATAAGAAAGGAATGGCCACAAGGACATAGAGTTGAGTTATTATACAATAACTTGTGTAAATGTATTGTTTTAATAGCATACAAAATGTGTAAGGTTAGAAATTATCAATTATAGTTCAATTTCATAGGTTTATTATCATCCGGAAACTATTTAACATTACAGTTCAGAGTCACTGTGACCTTGACCTTTGACCTACTGACCCAAAAGTCGAACTTGACCTGTATTTGATGATGTTACAGCTGTGTACCGAAAATTTAAATCGGTCAAGCCTTTCATGAGTTATCATCCGGAAACTGTTTTACAGTTCAGAGTCACTGTGACCTTTGACCTACTGACCCCAAAGTCAAACTTGACCTGTATTTGATGATGTTACAGCTGTGTACCGAAAATTATTTAAATCGATCAAGCCTTTCATGAGTTATCATCTGGAAACTGTTTTACAGTTCAGTCACTGTGACCTTGACCTTTGACCTACTGACCCCAAAGTCGAACTTGACCTGTATTTCATAAAGTTGCACGTGTGTACCAAAAATTATTTAAATTGGTCAAGCCTTTCATGAGTTATCATCCGGAAACTGTTTTACAGTTCAGAGTCACTGTGACCTTGACCTTTGACCCCAAAGTTGAACTTGACCTGTATTTCATGAAGTTGCACGTGTGTACCAAAAATTATTCAAAAGGGTAAAGTTGTTCATAAGTTATCATCCGGAAACCATGAAAACCAACAGACCGACAAGCTCACTCCTATAAACCCCCCCCCAAACTTCGTTTTGTGGGGGTATAATGAAACTGCATTCCATAGGGGTGAGGACGGATGGGATCCAATACACAAGATTCGTCCCATCTATGATAGCGTATCATCACGTTTTCGAAATGTTTATACTCCAGAAGGAAGTATATGCATTGATGAAACCATGGCTCCTTGGAAAGACAGGCTTTCCTTTAAACAATATATTCCAAACAAACCAGACAGATTTGGAGTAAAACTTTATACAATGTGTGAAAGCAAAAGTTTGTATGTTTGTGATTTTGAAATTTATTCAGGAGCAGACTTTGACCCAAATCCAAATGCGGAAGCTTATGAAACAAGCTTTTTGAAGTCAAGGCCCCTGTGACCTTGACCTTTGACCCGGTGACCTCAAAATCAATAGGGGTCATCTACTAATCATGACTAACCTCCATGCCAAATATGAAGACTGTGGGTCAAAGGAATCTTAAGTTATTGGGCGGACAAGCTTTTTGAAGTCAAGGCCCCTGTGACCTTGACCTTTGACCCGGTGACCTCAAAATCAATAGGGGTCATCTACTAGTCATGACTAACCTCCATGCCAAATATGAAGACTGTGGGTCAAAGGAATCTTAAGTTATTGGGCGGACAAGGAAAAACCGACGGACGGCCGGACGGGGAGACGTCCGGACGGACAAGCTGATTCCAGTATACCCCCCTTACAACTTCGTTGTGCGGGGGTATAAAAAAACTTTGTCTTGAAAGCACATTAACTTGCCAGGTAAACTATGAAACCTTTCACAATATTCAAGACTTCACTGAAACTTAAATCCTTTGTAAGGTCTAATCTATTAAATTCAATATGAAAGATAGTCACTTTTGTTGGGTAAGCAGAACTTGATGGGAAAGCCTCCAGGGAAGTCATGTCTGTATACCGTCTCTCCATTGTCTTTTTTGTAGCAGGACAATAATGAACACTTCGTACCACTTTCGGTCTGATGAGTGAACCTGTAAACACAGTAAGTAATTAGATCAACTGGCAGTAGAACTAGAAACAAGTCAGTAGCTGGTATAACTTCTCATGACTTCCACTGCCACTCCCCAAATGCACTAAATTCTACAGTGGTGAAGAACGATTTTGATTCAATGGTGGCAGAACTTTTAGCCAAAGCCGCCCAAATTATAAATGTATGTTCTTTTCTTAGCTTTTATGGCAAAAAAGGGGAAAACATTCATTTTCAAAATCCAGAAGAGGCCTTGTATTTCCAGTCTGACATGGAGACAGAATAATCAGCTTATGAAGTACTTAAGGTTGCACGACCTTTCTCCCAATCTTAACATAAGCCTATCTGTGAATTTCTAGCGAAAACCATCCAACCATGTTATAAGTGATATATCTACTAGGGTAACTTACATTTTGTTACAATACCTTCTACACAGACCAAATTGCCTAAGAATCTTGATGTGAGCGACCTTGGCGAAACATGTTTCCCACCGAAACTGTAATATACAAGACATATTATTGCTTTGTACACATTCTATTCTACTACAATAAACACACCTAGGGATAAACAAGTCTTGTGCGCAAGATTTCATATGGTTCAGTGAAAAGTAACCATTGCTTCTTCCACAATGAAACAGAATATGTTGCTTAAATAGCTTTACCTCTCAGTTTGCATTATGTCTGTTTATAGTTTAATACCCCAGTGTTCCCACTCTCGTAAAATATTACATAAATCACGCAAAAAAAAAAAAAATATCACGCAAATAATTTTCACCATGTGCGAGATCGCGCGCGTACGAAAATGCTGAGGACGAATCGGTTCAGCTGGAATCCCCCATTATGTTCTAAAAATAGATCATGGAAATTCTACTTTCTCGGCCAATCGGTCGGCATAACTGCTGGTGATTTACCGTTGACGTCATGAAATGTAGACGGGTTTGATATTCGAATGCTCTGGGAATTAATATTAGCACTTTAAAAGTGTGACCAATCTAATGATCCGGGCTTCGTCTGCAAAAATGTGGCAGACAAAGCATTGTGTTTTACTTCACGGTGAATAAAATAAATGATGCCCAACAACAAAGTGAAGAGTTACCATCCATAAGTACTGAAACAACTACGAGTAGTGTTAAAAGTCGGAAAAAGTACCCGAAACGGTTTCATAACAAGTGGTTGCCACGAGTTGTAAAAATTTTAAACGGTCGCCGCTTGTGTATCATATAATTTTCATACCCCCAAAAATTGAGATTTACCCCTTCTTTTTGTGTCCAGGGGGTAAGTATACCCTTGAAAAAATACTGAGTGGGAACACTGTACCCAACAGCAAATGGTTGGCGGAAAACATTATTCCTTTTTCTGTGAACTGCTTTCAAAAGTTGGCCTTTCCTTGCGGATCAACTGTGATAACCTTGGTAAAATATTTCAAATCAAAAGCAAAAAGTTCTGAGCCCAAGACGAGATGCCTTACATAGGTATTTATCACTATTGCTGTTTTTTGTGGTTTTTTTTACTTAAACATGTCCAACGACCATACAAGTACAAGAACATGTTGCTTTACTTTGTAGCTTACCTGCCTACAAATCCAACAAAGAATTCCTCATGCTGTTTACTGTATATGGGATCAGCAGAGGCAACAAACTCTTTCAATGCTCTTTGAAGTGCTATTAACTCCTGATAAGCTTCATTCAATATTCTGAAATTAAACAGGTATTTATAAATGATCATGGACATATTGTCAATTCAGCAAGTCAAAATATTATCTCAATGGAACCACAAAATTAATAAAAGTAGCACTTGATTCACAGAAGATGATAAATTTCATATCCCCATCTATATACCTGGACTCTGCGAGTGTAGACTGTGGAACAATTTGTTCTAAACTTATTGTCATGTATGTAAAGCTCGAGAGCAGTGACTGTGACCATTCATCAAAAGCATGAGCCAGTGCAGTTTGAACATGGGTGGTGCACAACAAAGTTTAACGAGAATTTTGAGCCCCATCAGGCAATGTTACCAGCCTATTATGTACCAGCCTGCTTAAAGCACAGGCCTGACATTCAGACACTTTTCAAAACCTGTGTAGACCTTGTCAAATCTTACCCATTGGCTCGTGCAGCATTTTTACGTCGTAAATCATTGATGTTGACAATTAGTCGCACTTCATTGTTAGCAATCATATCCCTCACTTTCTGCAGATATAGTCCTTGATCATCCTGAAAAGCAAGAGTGGAATCTGAAAATATTGTAAAGTGGCATGGGGCCAAGTAACACAAGTTTTGGACAGAAGATTCTCGCCACGAACATGGAACTATTGATGTATATTTGTTTTGGCTAAAACCACGCCGATATCACGTACATACAGTTGGCATGCTTGCTAACTGTGTCGGGCTGACTCCTTCGCGTTCTCCATTGGGTCGTAAACATTCAGTGATAGCCCTATCTTCAAACTGCAAACGGCAGCGCTCAAATTACAACATAGATAGAAATATTGTTTACTAACAATAAACACTCTTACCCCATCATCAAGAAAGTCTAAATACTCTCGCTGGATTTCTCTTTGCCTTTGGTCTATATCAGCAGAAGGATCCATTTTCTCTGTTTTTGTTTCACTTGGCGCCGCAGATTTCCCGCCAGTTACACCACGTGTTTCAGTAAATCACGGATGCCTTCTGTTATTTTCCCTACACTTCTGTTTACAAGTCAGGAACTGAAACCAAGAACTTGTTCCCTTTTATCAAAGTGCAAAAAAAATGTACTGAAACATTTAAAAAAGGATAGATCAATGATGATCAAAAATAAAAGTTGACTTTAATTTCATTTTTAAAGAGCAAGGTGATCTTATTTTCTAATAAGGATGAAAATAAACATTTTTCAATAATTATATTTACTGTATACTATTATTGTGCAACCTCCAAAATGGATGCGCCCATGGTCAACAACAGTAACATTTCAATATTTTAGAAAATTTCACCTAAAGAAGACATGTCATTTGAAGAAAAACGGTTAAAAGTACAACAGTTGGCTAAAGGATATTTTGTGTGGAATGGCAAAGGTAAATACTACTGCACTGACGTGAAAGAGTTTGATAAAGGTACACTAACACTATATGCGGATATGCAAATTTCGGACAATATAATTTTAGTATCTGTTTCTAGGGGGCTAGTTTCACGCACGCTGGCGTAAGACTTTATTTGTTTCTAAAGATCAGGAGGAATCCGGGGCATTATCAGCAATGAGATTTGGATATACCAACGTATACTGCATATATTCTTGCGTGTCTAAAACTTAACCCCACAGTTATAAAAGATGCAGCAAAGTGGTGTTTCTAAGATTCTGCAGCAAATAAGCATATATATACCAAAGGGGTTTGGCATGTTCAATTTTTTTGACCTCTTAAGTATAATATAGACAAGGGAACCTACTCCAAAAATTGACATTTGGTGGTCCGCAGACCTATATACACATATCCTTTATAAAGGTCCGTGGGTGGTCTAGTCACATAAATATCAACTCTAAGAACAGATAAGGCAGCTGTATTATTTGCCAGTTAAAACAATTTACTAACGATACCAATTTAAATTTTGACTATATTCTAAATATGATACAAATTACAGCTTTAAATTTTTGCCAAGCAATGGGTTTTTGCACGGTAGAATGAGAAGTCAAAGCAGCGATTTCTACTAATAGTGACATCGTCTGAGATGCAATGTACACTTACTATCTAAAACTACATTGCATATTATTCATTATACAGTAAAACTTCATTAACTCAAGCATCGATAACTTGAGGACCCGGGATAACTCAAGGTCTCTCGTTGGTCCCAGTGATATTTCATATATATTTTTAATGACACATCACCATGGATAACTCAAGCATTGGTGACTCGATAACTCAAGGAACACCTGCGGTCTGGTTGAGTAGTTTTCTGACTAATTTTCCAGCGGCAACTCAAAGTTGCTGATAAAATAATTCTTTTCACACCTTCACAGGCGCTTCTATATGTTGACACATAGCAAGAAATAACTACTATTGTTGATTGTTGATCAACGTACATTTAGTGGCTCAACTGTCTACAATATCATTCACAAATATTTTAGTTTTGTCCATCTCAAGCCACATTATTTTGATTGAATGAGACGAAAATAAAGATAAATTCAGTCTACCAGTTTCACATTTTGTATGAATAATTTAATAAATAATTCATTGCATTTGTTAACAATTTGAACAAGAACAGTTTAATAATTGAATTTTTCATATGTATTTCGATGACTGGACTTTCAACAGATATCATAGATGAAGTTTCTAAAACATTTTCTTTGAAAATGCCAAAAAGTGTTATATTATAGCAAGTCACCGGAACCGTAGAAATAAACATTGACTTTTGTTCAAGAAATAAATCAATTATAGTACATTTGGTACATCATTCACAAAAACTGGTACATATTTAAGATGAAGGGACACATCACTGATTGTAACAGAGGGGAAATCAATGCAGTACATTAAGACCCATAGAATGAGATATGTTCCCATGTAAATGCCAAGAATTTGGATAACTCAAGAAATGCGATAACTCAAGAATGTTACTCGGGCCCGTGTGATTTAGTTATTGAAGTTTTACTTTATATACAATGCTGGTTGATGAAAAGTGTAAATCTGCTGTTGCAATTATTGGGACCAAAAATAAAGGGTGAAGTTTTTATTTACAACAAGCATTGTGAAATTTTTTGCGAAATGTATTCTATGGAATGCGGGTTGGGACATGCCAAACTTGCTAATTGCTACTTGCGGATTGCCACTTACTTATTGATAAATGCTGGTGGAAACATGCCACTTAGTAATTGCCACTTGCTTCTTGCTACTTGTTTATTGCTATAGCTACTTGCCACTTGCTTATTGATCAATGCTGGTTGAAACATGCTACTTGCTAATTGCCACTTGCTTATCGCGATTTTGCCAATTGTCACTTGCCACTTGCTTATTGCTAAATGCTTGTTGAAACATGCATCTTGCTAATTGCCACTTGCTTATAGTGGTTTTGTCAATTCCCACTTGCTTATTGCCAATTGCTACATTGCCACTTGCTAATTGCCACTTGCTTATTGCGGTTTTGCTAATTGCAAATTGCCACTTGCTAATTGTCATATGCTAAATGCCAATTGTTATTTGCTAGTTGGGACATGCCACTTGCTAATACTTACTTGCCACTTGCTTATTGCTAGTTGGGACATGTCACTTGCTAACTGCCACTTGCTTATTGTTAATTGCTTGTTGCCACTTGCTACTTGCTAATTGCTTATTATCTTTTGCTTGTTACTAATCGCTAGTTGCCAATGGGTTATCGGTATGACTACCGAACATGGCTAGGAAATAACGAACATTGGCTATTAGTATTTTATTGAAGTAAAATATTAAGTTTTTGATGTTAAAATGGAACATGCATACCAAAAATATATTATATTCAATCACATTCAAGCTTTTAATTTATAAAATTCCAAAAGGCGTGATCTGATTCATGTTCATGAACATTGAACAAGAGTTACTATTAAAAGTAAACAAGACATCTATAATGGTGTATGTATAGATTATATATGTTTAAAGTTTATTATGAATTATTAATAATATTTCATACTGAAAATATATTTAATATAAATAATCTTGCAGCTGAAGTCTGAACAAATTAGATGAGCAAACACTGAGCATGAACCATCATCTGATCATTTTATATTTAAAATATATATTTTTTATTTAACTAGATCAAATTCATACTTTATATAAATTCGTGTTTGTTCTAAATATGTGATATAATACACCTTGTGTATTTGCTCTCGCAATCAAAAGCGTTTGAACGACTCCAAAAGTAACTTGCAAGTAGTAACAAGTGGCAGAAAGCAAATAGCAAGTGGAAATTAGCAAAAAGCAATTAGCAAAAAGCAATTAGCAAGTGGCAGATAGAAAATGATAATTGGCAATGAGAAAATGGCAAGTAGCAAGTGGCAATAAGCATGTAGCAACAAGCAAGTGGCAATTAGCAAATGCCAATTGGCAATTATCAAGTGGCATGTCCCAAGTAGCAATTAGCAAGTGGCATGTCCCAAGTAGCAATAAGAATATGGCAGGTGGCAATTAGCAAGTGTCCCAAATGGCAAGTGGCAATAAGCAAGTGGCATGTCCCAAGTAGCAATTAGCAAGTGGCATGTCCCAAGTAGCAATAAGAAAATGGCAGGTGGCAATTAGCAAGTGTCCCAAATGGCAAGTGGCAATTAGCAAGTGGCATGATCCAACTAGCAATAAGCAAGTGGCAATAACCAAGTGGCATATCCCAAGTAGCAATTAAGTATAAGCAAGTGGCAATTAGCAAGTGGCATGTATCAACTAGCAATTAGCAAGTGGCAAGTGACAATAAGCAAGTGGCAAGTGACAATTAGCAACTAGCAATAGGCAATACGTAAGTCGCAAATAACAAGTGGCATGTCCAAACCTGCAATCAGCAATAAGCAAGTGGCAATTAGCAAGTAGCAAGTGGCATGTCCCAACCCGCATTCCATAGTATTCACTATATAAATAAAAACTGTCAATGTATTCTATTGCAATAATGTTCGCAATATATTTAGAAATGTGAAAACAGGCTATTCTTCACAACTATCTTACTGTATTTACAAAACCTCATTCTTCTCAATCCATGTTCCATTGATTTATGTACCAATAATTTTCGTAACCAGAGCTGTTAGTGCGGACCAATAAAGTTTGGAACCATTTTGGCGTGGGGTATGCCAACTTGCCAAGTGTATATTACCCACTTGCCCTTTAATTTCAATTCTGTTTACAGATCATTGGCCAACCAAATCATTGGCTGGAAATTTTCTGGAAGGGTAATGAAGTATTTTAACAAACCTGTTAACCCAGTTGTGCTACGGTTTGATTTTAAAATTCCAGATTATGCTGTTACTATTGCAGACAGTGTATAGTCAAAACAAACCTGAGAACAAAGCACACTGATAGGAGGAAGTTTAAGCTGTCTCTCTTGTCTGGTAGTTTTTTAGCTCACCTGGCTACGCCAGGGTGAGCTTTTCTGATCGATGATTGTCCGTCGTCCGTCAACATTTTGATTCAAATGACATCTCCTCTGAAACCTCTAGGCCAATGTTGATAAAACTATGCAGGAATGTTCCTTGCATGAAGCTCTACCAAAATTGTTCAAAGAATTCCATTCCATGCAGAACTCTGGTTGCTATGGCAACAAATAGGAAAAACTTTAAAAATCTTCTTCTCTGAAACCACAAGGCCTAGAGCTTAGATATTTGGCATGTAGCATTGTCTAGTGGACCTCTACCAAGATTGTTCAAATTATGACCCCCGGGTCAAAATTGACCCCGCGCAGGTGGGCACTTAGTTTTTGCATAGGCATATATAGGAAAAACTTTAAAAATCTTCTTCTCTGAAACCACAAGGCCTAGAGCTAAGATATTTGGCATGTAGCATTGTGTAGTGATCCTCTACCAAGATTGTTCAAATTATGACCCCCGGGTCAAAATTGACCCCGCGGGGGTGGTCACTTAGTTTTGCATAGGAATATATAGGAAAAACTTTAAAAATCTTCTTTTCTGAAACCACAAGGCCTAGAGCTTAGATATTTGGCATTGTAGCATTGGGTAGTGGACCTCTACCAAAATTGATCAAATTATGAGCCCCGGATCAAAATTGACCCCGCATGGGGGGTCACTTAGTTTTACATAGGCTTATGTAGGAAAAACTTTAAAAATCTTCTCCTCTGAAACCACAAGGCCTAGAGCTTAGATATTTGGCATGTAGCATTGTCTAGTGGACCTCTACCAAGATTGTTCAAATTATGACCCCCGGGTCAAAATTGACCCCGCGCAGGTGGGCACTTAGTTTTTACATAGGCATATATAGGAAAAACTTTAAAAATCTTCTTCTCTGAAACCACAAGGCCTAGAGCTAAGATATTTGGCATGTAGCATTGTCTAGTGGACCTCTACGAAGATTGTTCAAATTATGACCCCCAGGTCAAAATTGACCCCGCGGGGGTGGTCACTTAGTTTTGCATAGGAATATATAGGAAAAACTTTAAAAATCTTCTTTTCTGAAACCACAAGGCCTAGAGCTTAGATATTTGGCATGTAGCATTGGCTAGTGGACCTCTACCAAGATTGTTCAAATTATGAGCCCCGGATCAAAATTGACCCCGTAGGGGGGTCACTTAGTTTTACATAGGCTTATGTAGGAAAAACTTTAAAAATCTTCTTCTCTGAAACCACAAGGCCTAGAGCTTAGATATTTGGCATGTAGCATTGGCTAGTGGACCTCTACCAAGATTGTTCAAATTATGACCCTCGGATCAAAATTGACCCCGCACGGGGGGTCACTTAGTTTTACATAGACTTGTATAGTAAAAACTTTAAAAATCTTCTTCTCTGAAACCACAAGGCCTAGAGCTTAGATATTTGGCATGTAGCATTGGGTTGTGGACCTCCACCTAGTTTGTTCAAATTATGACCCCCGGGTCAAAATTGACCCCGCACCGGGGGTCACTTAGTTTTACATAGGCTTATATAGGGAAAACTTTAAAAATCTTTTTTCTCTGAAACCACAAGGCCTAGAGCATAGATATTTGGCATGTAGCATTGACTAGTAGACTCTTCAAAGTTTGTTCAAATTATGCTCCTGGGGTCAAAATTGACCTTGCCCGGGGTGGGGGGGGGGAATCATTTGTTTTACAAAGGCGTATATAGGAAAACTTATTTGGTATATAACATTATCTAGTGATCTTCCACCAGGCAAGTGGACTTGTACCAAGGTGAGTGATATAGGGCCATCTTGGCCCTCTTGTTCCAAGATAGCTTAAATGTGCAAGGTTTTCTACCTGCTGGTCTTTATTTGCTTGGTTGTCTTAAACATAGATTTGACTGTATTTTGTAGATGCGAGGACCCTAAGAGAGAAATTCCGTATAGTTGGTACCTTGGTTGGCTGTCTTCCACGAGCTCCAAGACAAAATGCCCAGCTTGGTTTACCTTTACAGCTGATGGCAGAAGAAGTCACACTATTGATAGAAAAAGGTAATACTTGCCACAGTGACTGACATTGTGGATTGGTTTGATACTGTTGACAACCTTTAGCTCCATATTAGGGATGGGAACGAATACTAAAATCAATATTCGAATATTCGGTTTGGCATATTCGAATATATTCGAATATTCGTTTTGTGGTGTCCATGTATATTTTCTTAACACGACGGATACGCCACTACAGTATGTTTAGTATGAAAGTGTTTACTTTAAAACGGTATATAAAGAAACAAATTATTAATTTTCCACAAGGAGAAGTTTGGCTAACATTTCACGATTTTATCTTTGTATTACGTAAAATATTTGTATGTATAAAGATTAAAAAAACAACATTGTATTCTTTCAGAATAGCCGTTAAAATGGAATTAAAGTAAAAGAGATTACCTCCCTTTTCTATAAACTATGAATGTCTAACTGTATATATGGAAAGAAAAATAATTTTCGCAAGTAAAAGTTTGGATAATATTTCAACCGGTTTTTATATTTTTCTTGTGTATAATATTAATAAATTTTTAATAATTAAAAATAAGAATTTTGCATTTTTCTAGATAGTCGACTAATTTGAGTTAAAGAAAAAGTTGTTATCTCCCTTTTCAATTTTAGAGGTATATGAATGCTGTGCATTAATTATCGTGCAGGGCTGGGTTGATTTTTGTCGCGTGAAATAAGTCCAAACACGCGAGGGAGGCATGTTAATTGATAGAGCGTACAGTAAATTAATATCGTTTAGCGAAGATCAAACTTAAAGTAAGGATGTTAAAAATAATTTCAAACATATTTATTAAAGGAAAATATTTGAGTTATTCTGAATGATTGGACAACGAAACAGTTATATCAGTTGAGTTAATACATGTATAAGCTTGATTGGTTATTCGTTTCCGTAAACATGACGTTGATCCTGGAACATTGTGAGATAAACAACTTTTAAAATTTGTTACATAAAACAGGCGACAATTAAAATGAACAAAAGATAAAAAGTCACCACAATAACACCTGATGCAAACTGCTAATCCGTAATGATCCCCCCTGTCAATTATGCATTGCAATTTTCGTGTTAATTGGGAAATTTTTGACACGCTCTAAACAAACAATACAGAACAAACGGTTTTATTCGGCATAATTAGCATTCTTTAGATTGCTACCTATTTTAAAAAAAAATAATAATTTACGAATATTCGAATTTGATTTTCGCATTCGAATATTCGGCCGATTTTCGAATATTCGAATATTCGTTCCCATCCCTACTCCATATGGTTCCTGATTTGATACTTTTGTGAGAAAGTTATTATTAATATAGGCAATTGACCTAATTTGAATGTTTGTACATATATGTCATTTGCTAAAGTCAGAGTGACCAAAGAGATTTAATTACTTTTGAATGCAAATAATGGTTGTAATTGTAGTTGTATCAATGTGTCTTTCATGTCATTGGCAAGTTTTTTCTCATTTTAGATTGTTTATATAGTTCTGGCCGACCCTGGGATTTCTTTCCAGGTGAACTTGCCAAGATTCCTGATAGGGCAGTTTGAAGAGACATATACAAGGGAATCTGGTTACCAAACCCTAGGGTTTTTTTGTGGAGTGGGCCTAAAAAAAAATAAGACCCTAGGTATTTTACCAATAGACCACTTGGTTCTTTTATGCTTGATGTATAGTACCGATACACATGAGGCTTCCTCTGGGTTTCTAACCAGTTCATCTCAAGATGGGTTGGAAGCTCTAAAAAACATTTCTAAATTTTCCAGTGCCCAGGCCAGGATTCGAACAGGGATTCTCCGTATTGGTAGTCCTACTAGTCCAGAACATTTAACCACTTTAGCACTATGCAGGCAATATTTGGCCATCATGGCCCTCCTGTTAACTTTGCTGGTCTGAAACTTCTCTCATGACTGGCCAAGGTGGTTAGGTTAGGGTATCACTCAAGTCTCTTTTAGTAAAACCTCTATTTTTGATAAAGATTTATCTAAACAAAAGTGTATCTACAGGTTGTGTTTCTGCTGCACAGGTTTTGCTGAAGTTATTACAGAGGTGTATGAACAGCCAGGAGAGGAGGATATAAGACAGTATAAACAGTTCAAGGAGGAAAGCTACAAAGAGCAGGTAAAATATGCATGTAGTTACAGAGGTGTATGTACAGCCAAGACAAGAGGTAAGATTGTGTTTTGATTAAATTATGTAATTTTCACATATAAAATGGTTTGGATATGTGAGTGTTCTTTTATGAGACAGCTTTTACTGTGACAGGTCTTGTAGCTCAACTTTTCTGTTATGTTCTCTGTAGTTTTACTCATGCTTGATTGACTCAAAGATAATTTCTTTGGTCTCTAGATGTGTGTTTGTGTTATTTGTCAGTGTTTGCTAGAAGTCATATCTCATTGCACATTCGATATAAACAGCTTTATTGTGACACGTAAACTGCATGTCCTTATGACTGCAGTATGCTGGTTGTGTTATAAAGTCACTTGAGATCAAAGTTTTGTGATTGCCTTATGTCTATTATGTGTCATCAGTGTGTTTACATTTACCTTGTGAACCATCAAGACTGACCAAATATTTAGTTGAGTAATCATGACAGTTGGTAACAGTATTTGATTTGCTAAACTTAAGGTCAAGTTCAAACTGGGTTACTTTGGGCTGAAACAATGTTAAAAAGAAAACCATGTGGACACTGTATAGGCGACGTTGAGTATCTAATCATTGTGGAAATTGTTCAGACTATCCCAGGTCGAGTTTGAAGCAAGATCATATAGAGCCATACTAGTAGATTCAGATTAAGAAAAGACATAATGGACATTCAAGAGACTGGATCAAGTATGTTATCTAGGCATTATAAAAATTGGGCAGACTGTTGATTGGATGATCATTTGCTCAAATTAGATTACTTTAGTCGCTTGGGGTCAAAACAAGATCATAAGGCCAGATCAAACAAGACAACAGTTACCCTCGAGCCAGATACATTCCCATCTGCATGTGCAACCAGTGAAAGATTCTTATAGAATGATATGAGGTTAATTGTGGCCCTCCTGTAATAAATATATCTATTCTTCTTGTAATAAATATATTTCTCTTGTAAAATATATCTTGTACACTCCTAGTAAATATAACTATCATTTGTTTGCACATAAGGATATGATTTCAGGTTGATCTGTTTCGGGAAGAGAGAAGGAATGAGATACGACGAATGTTACCTGACATTATAGCAGGGAAGAAGGCCAAGAGAAATAGCATGCTACAGAAGCGGCGAGATCAAGGGGAGCAGATTGATGACAGTGAATTTGAAAAGGAGATCGAGATGGATCCTGACACGGTTGAAATTCCAGCGATACATGAAGGGAATATGGTAGTGCAGATACATACAGGTACAGATTCATTTGATTAACTTCCTGTTTGCTAACACTGAAAACTTGTAACCACTTGATTGTTAATTTAAACATTCTAGTTATAAGATAATAATGGACACATTTCAAACCTTTCAGACACAGAATATAGTGTCAGTATACAGTCAAACCTGTGAACAAAGCCCACTGTTGGGAAGCTACAAATGTGGTCCTCGTTTACAAGTGGTCTTTTTTCACAGGTGTTTCTACTATAGAAGAATAGTGCACTGTGATCTCCCTGCTTTATTCGCAGGATGGTTTTGATTCAAAGATGGTCTTTAACTGTATACATTGTATGTATTTAAATTACTCACTGCATAAGACCTTTGTATGTTTGAAATTGGTTCTTACTTGAAGTAAAAGTTGCATGCAGTGCAATTATCGGTTCATGTGTATACTAGTGTTCTATAAAAGAATGAAAGCATCAACAAATATATTTTACAAAAATTGGCGGAATATTGACATACCTGACAAAGAAGTTTTCTGAGTAACTGAGGTGTTAAAGGGTTTAGACTTAACCACTTTAATTATTTATGCTTATTGCAGTTTGTGCGCACAGACAAAAAACAACTAAAACTGTTGAATGGAAATTTCCAAGCACAAGCGAAGAGAAATTAAGATACAAAACTTTCAAAGATTTTTGGGAACGTGGTCACTACCTCTCATCAGGAAGTAATTTTGGCGGAGATTTCCTTGTTTATCCAGGTAAAAGCAGCTTTATTTCTTCAGTAAATTTGGTTCAAAGTTAACACAGCTTATGTTGTATTCTTGCATTCCTGCTGGCTGAAATTTGGACAGCAGCAATAAAAGAATTCAGAATTTAAACCTTTACTTACTATATCTTAATTAATCTCCAAGTTTATGTTCAGTTGAATAGTAAACTTGTCTTGCCACTAATTTTATGTACAGCAGATCTAGGAATCACAATGCTGTATTGTACTAGCACACATTTCATAAAGATACAATAAACTCTGTGTATAAAAACTCAAGGGAAAGTGCATACCTTTATGGTATTACATTGACAATGTACTAAGCACTATATACACATTGACAATGTACTAACCACTATATACACATTGACAATGTACTAACCACTATATACACATTGACAATGTACTAAGCACTATATACACATTGACAATGTACTAAGCACTATATACACATTGACAATGTACTAGCACTATATACACATTGACAATGTACTAACCACTATATACACATTGACAATGTACTAAGCACTATATACACATTGACAATGTACTAACCACTATATACACATTGACAATGTACTAAGCACTATATACACATTGACAATGTACTAACCACTATATACACATTGACAATGTACTAGCACTTGACAATGTACTAAGCACTATATACACATTGACAATGTACTAAGCACTATATACACATTGACAATGTACTAAGCACTATATACACATTGACAATGTACTAATCACTATATACACATTGACAATGTACTAACCACTATATACACATTGACAATGTACTAATCACTATATACACATTGACAATGTACTAACCACTATATACACATTGACAATGTACTAAGCACTATATACACATTGACAATGTACTAACCACTATATATGTTAAATATGTTAAGATTCTGTTGAAAAGCATAAGTAAATTATTAATTTTCTACATTTTTATCTTTTTATTTTTCAAATAAGGAGTTCTTAGTTCTTTTAATTATGTACACAACTATTTGTCAATGTTTACCTACTGAAATAAATGTAGTAGCTTTACAGTAGCTGATTATGGAAAACAGAAGCTAGTCTATGATTGGTTAAGACCCCTACTGTAAATACACAGGTCTCAGTCTGTCTAGACCCTTGTGGCCATATATCTTACATTACTGTTCAATTATAGCCTCACTAGAATTAAAGGTAGTGAAGGACAATAGTCTTCATTCATTTGAGTAGTGTATTATATTGCTTTCCTATTTTTGCAGGTGACCCATCAAGATTTCATTCAATTTCCATTGCAATATGTAAACCACATGATGAAGAAATGTCCGCCTTGGATATGATATCAATGGGACGTCTTGGAACAAGTGTGAAAAAAACAGTCGTGATATGTTCTGAAGATGAGAATGGACAGTTGTGTCACACATCACTACAATGGACTGGGATAAGCTAACAGTACACATTTTTTAAAACTAAGTACATTTTACATACTCATATATACAGTTAAATCTGTGTTAAGTTACCTCAAAATAGAGAACAACTTGCGAGGAATGAGAGGCAAGCAGACAACAGTTCACTTGATTTGATTTGAAGCAAATTTTATAAAGGTCCGTCCATAAGAGCAAATATGTTAGCTTGAATTTGTGGATGAGACCGGACAACAGTTCACTACTCACCATAGTTAATTTATATGTGAATAAAGACTACCTGTCCAATGTTGCTGTTGTTCCATGTCTGTTGGAATAATATTTTGTACTTTTACAGGCGGACAGTTCACATAACCATTGTTCCTGAGAAGACCCTATTCTCATTGTTAAAAAGTACACAAAAAATTTACTCATTTAAACTTGTCCAAGGCAGGGGCCAAGATTCAAACCATATATGTATGTGACTACATTTCTCCAGAGCAGACTGTCATAAAAGGAACTATTTGATGCTTTAAAGTTTAATGAGATATTACTGTCTTCATTGTTTCGATGTACTTTAACGCTTGGCAGGATTAAAGTATAAAACTGCGAAAAAAGAAACGTTTTACCTGCTAGTCTTTTGTTTGTCATTATCGGTTTGCTTAACACTCCCTTTGTACTGGTATGTTATCTCCTATTGTCTGTCTATAGAAAATGTGAAGAGAGAATTCACATCATTATAGTAGAATTCTGATGTTTCCTTTAAATAATATTTTCGTTTTAATTCATCAGCATTTTATAAAGACCTGTACGATTTTTGTTTTTTTAAAGCTTTGTGTTGATTTTTAACGTCGCAAATTTATGATTTTCAGTCTTCATCTCCGCAAATTCAAAATTGAGCAACTATATCTTGCAGACTCAAAAAGTGTACCTTTCCACCAAAATTTACCTCCACATATTCAAAAACACATGCAGTATTCATCTCTTTAGTTAGACAATATCTGACCCATCTAAAACAAATTGATAAAGTAAGATCGAGTGGAGAAATGGTTCAGTTTCTGCATTAGTCACCTTGGTTGAGGCACAGCTATAGACATCAGTGGATGAAAGGAAGACATTGCATAAAGTGAATCTAACATGTTCATGAGTTGTGGATAAGGAAATCCCACCCGAGGATTGAGATATTATGTCCAAAAACAAGGCTCTGCCGAGTTTTTTTTGACGTATCTTAACCCGAGGGTGGGATGTCCTTATCCGCAACTCAATGGACATGGTAGATTTATTTTCTCACTGTTTAAATCGCATTTTCACACAAGTAAGAAGGAATAAGTGTAAATACAGGATAGGGATGAAAAAATGAAAATCGACTTTTCCTCGAATTTTACTTCAAAACTGCTATACTGGCTAGAGTCCTAAAACCGGACACTTTTCAAACATATTTTTCGATAACTCTGACAATTTTTGTATCTAGCAATCAAAATTTTACCAGTAGAAAGTTAGGTTCTTCTCCAAAACGAAAAGCTAACATCTTAACCCATCAGATTAAATCAATCACATTTTTGAGGCCCGGCTGTGGGGTTACCAAATTGCTATATTTTATTGACCAACTGTACCACGTATCCGGACAGATAGTTTGAATAGATTTGTTTCATTGTGATGTTAGCTGTTAAATTATGTTAACTGTATCAATCATTCAACACATTAATGAAGTATCAAGATGAAAGGTTTAACTTGTGAAAAGAAAATTGCTGGGCCTAAGAAATATTGCACTTGCACAGTCTGTCACTTTCCACTTTTCCCCCGACAATGTAAGCATGCTCTCAGTGACTGACAAATAGTGAGATTTCTGGTCAAATAGTTACATTAAACTGTTGTTGTTGCACTTTGTGGATGGAAATCAAGTGTCTGCTTGATCAACACCATATGATTGTACATATAGAGAAAATATTCATGCGTTTAAACAAGTGTCCGGTTTGATGGTCGTCCGGGTTTGGTGGTCCCCAACCAGTAGATGGATAGAAAATGATCTAACTAAGAAAATGAATACCAACAACCCTATGTTTATTTCAAAAATAACAATTTTACAGTCATTTTTCGATTTTTATGTCTGCTTACAATTAACGTAAAAATAGTCCGGCAGCTATGTGAGATAAGATTATCTCACATGGGTAAATGCACGGAAATATGTATCTCATAGGTGAGAAAAATTTATCAAACCCTTGTACTTCTGAGAAAGACTACAGGTAAATTATGTCACCGTTCGCATCGCCCAGTTTTGGGGTGCAGGCCACATCTAAGGTTGGGGAATGGTAGAGCGGCTGTAGCCCACACAATGACTGTCTGATGACATATGAAGGGGTCAGTCCAATCGTTATGGACTTAATGTTAAATTGGTATTATGTCAAGTTTCAACACCGAACACAGATATGTTTAGTTCCTATATTGTATTTCAATGTCCATCAATAACAAACAAATATATAATCCAATATTGTAGTGTCACAGTTTAAACTATATCAAATGTAGCTGACTGTAGAAACATGTCAAATTTAGGCTACATAAGAAAGTATAACAGTCTTTTTAGTAACAGTACTGAGTAGCGGACTTTATGCTACCAAAATTATAATTATGTCTGGTCCCTTCAAGGGTCAAAACCTAACTCCCTATATTAAAATAAAATTACTATAACATTTTAGAACTGAACCAATCAAAATGCAGAAAGTTTGATGGACAGATTAACCGAAATACCGGAATACTACCGAAATACCGGAATACCCGCAAAAATCAGGAATGTACATAAGTTTTAATTAAGAAGCACCTGTATGCTGTATCTATTATATTTTTCGAAAATATGTCATGAAAGATAAAATATACAGTCTTTACTTCGTGCTTTTTCCCGTTCATGTCGTAATTAAATCGCACGTTTGTACTTTCACTTTATAACTTAGTGACGTCATTCTATAACTTTTTCTCGCTTGATCATTAAAATATGTAGATCTTTACAAAAGTTTATATTTTTGAAATGAAATTAAGGGCTGCTTCTACCATTGATTCATATGAAATTAAAAGTGAGTACAAACCAGCATAATGTTCGTGGATTCTGTTGAAAGTCAGGTGTAATCGTACATGAGAGTTTTAAATACATGTATTGAATGTACTGATCTTCAAACACAAAACTGGTTTGCAAGGTTTTTTTCCTCATAAGTTGAAAAGAATGAGAACAGTAAATCATTTAATATTCATCAATTTTTAACATGCTTGCTATTACACCTACACTGCGGCGTATCTTGAAAGCACGTGGCTTTCTCGTATTTGGCGGGAATATTTTGTGTGGGAACAATCAAATGTTCCGACACAACAATGTCATATGTATATACCATAGTAATTAGGTCATTGCAAGCTGAGTGTTCGTTGCTGCATAACTTTTCATTTACCTCGCCACAGAATTTAAAATAAATTGCTTTTTTAATAAACTTGCTTCTTTATATTCATGACACAAACAGACTGGGAACATTTTAAAATTAAAATAAGTCGTAACAACAAATTAACCGCGTGTTTTAATCATTAGCTTGACTTGCATTTAGACCTACTATACATGCACCTCAAACAGGTTTTTGAAAACTGAATTGTTTGTATATCACCATCCTCGTTCGAGGCTTAAAGCGGTTTTGAAAACTGAATTACGAGACAGCTTTTTTAAAGAGTCAAGTTAATCAAAGGTGATGACAGATAATCAACGTGGCAGCCTGATATGATGATGCCCCAATTAGCAACAAACACGTGTTGATTGGAATAACCAAACGATAAACCGATTAATTAATAGTAAATGTGTTTGCCTTAGGGGTAAATGCAATATGAAGATTTTTGAAATCTTTAAGCGAAGGTGGCTAGCAATAAACAAGTAATTTTTTTATCATTTTTTATGTTCAGTACACTTGATATGATACTAAAACGTACTAATAAGAGCTTAGAATAGTTTTCATCTGTAGTTTTATAACGGACGCATGTACAAGAAAATGTATGAACTGAATATCTGAATTCGAAAATTCTTTTTGATAAACTTTCGACAGAAGCTATCTGGCTATCTATTCGATCGGTGGTATAACATTAGGAAAATATTAAAGCTTCGACATGTATACTCGTATGAGAAACTTAATAAATGAGAAATTGAGATTCTTGATAATGATTTCGTCCGTTGGACCCATTTAATTAATGTGGCACTCGTCAAGCGAACTTTAGAGATCTGCAACATGTTCGCTTATGTAGACCTATGTGTTCTGTTTCATAGACGCTTATTTTTCTGACGAGCATGAATTTATGTTTTCCAGCTACGGAATTGTTTGAAAACATGATAATTTCATCGTCATAGGAAAATATATTCGAAAACGGGCAATGTTGCAGCATTGGGCACAAAATGAAAATACGTATATAAATTTCTTTGTTACTTTCAACGGGGAGCCACGTGTGAGAGCGAAGTATTAATAATAAAAACAAAATGTTTATGGGTGGTATGTCAGTAAAGTCTTTCTAATAATTTGACGATCTATCTAATTTCGTTTCGAAAATGCCGCAAGTTTTAAGAGCACACTTTTGAATTTGCGTGATTCTTGTTACTGACCGTACAAAGCAGCGTTCACGTCGAACATACCATATTGGCTGTGAAAAGCAAAAGTTTTGCACACAAACTATGATGTGCATGTCCCTATTAAAGAAAGAATACATCAATGGTAAGAATTTGTGGTAACAATTGACGATATGTTTCGATTCCCGCAAAATAAGTATGTGAATGTTTGCAATTCTCCGTCGGCGATTCAAGTAAGAAAAATAGCGATTTATCAATATTTCAGAAACGTCGAGTAATACTGGTCAGACAGTTTTATGCAAGATATGTATTTAATTCAGTGAGTATTTGAATTTTTCCGCTATCGTTTGATAAAAATATTAGTCTTCGTGATTTCTGCGCCGCTCCTTTGATGTTTGGCACGGCGAGTCTTGCTTTGAAAATAGCGGATCGCTTCAATATACAACCTCGATATTTTCGGGGAAATACACAAACTACAACCTGCATGATGTTTAATGATTTACAAAATTTCTTCCTAATACATGTCATGATCAAATAATAAACGTAAATACATAGATTGTAAGATATTACTTTTTTTCTCGGGTATTCCGGTATTTCGGTAGTATTCCGGTATTTCGGTTAATCGTGTGACCGTTTTCTCGCAATCACAAGGACTTTCATGTATAAATCATTAATGATGTCAATAATACCAGGATGGGCTCTGATTGAATGCTGTCAAAAATTAGTAAGGCCTTAAATGACTCCTCAAAATATGACATCACAGTATAAGACCATCATGGTCTGTATTTTTAAGTATTGGAATATACTGTTTCAAGATTTCATTTGCACTTTTTACAATAATAAATGTTTGATATATACAACATCCACCTAAGTCTTTGACAGGCACAGAAACCTAGTAGTATAACAATGGCTGTTAACTTGTGCATCCCCTGGAGGATAGTATATGTACATGATTTATTTCAGAGTCACAATTGCTTGTAACTTGCAGCACGAGAACTTATTGTGGAAGATCAGACAAAATGCATTCATTAGGAATTACACATTTTATGACGATGTCAAATCATGTGTATGTAAAAGAGAGAATAATTATCTTCGTATTGCATTTTATTCAATATAAACTATACACATTTATAAAACTGTAAAATTCTTTATAAAACATTAATTTGATTAAAGACAATATGTAATACTTTATCCCTGGCCTGTCTTCATGGACTGTAACTCCTCTGGATAGGTTTCATTGGCATTTCTGCCCATTTCGCTATATAGTCCATTTATTTACTTATTTACCTCGACTCTATGCTGGATACATGCCCGACACACTTGGAACAGTGAGCACGTAATGTACATAATACCTATCTCCTCGTGCCAGTAGGAGCGAGTTTGTATATATGGCAGTGTCATGCTTTTCAAAAAGTTTTAAATGATATGAAATAAAATAACTTTATTAGAAGGAAAAAAATCCTCATTATTTAATCCTAAAATCAACCCTTAAAAGGAAGATTTTAAAATATAAAATCATTTTATGATATCATAAAGCACCTTCAGTAAAAGTTTTTACAAAAATATATAAATTTTGATTTATAATCAAGTTAAAATAAATAAAAAAGTTTCCCTTGAACACATTTAAAATAAATATTGCAATGGCACACCACTGAGCAGCTTTTCCCCTGCTCGGACCTCACAAGTTTGAAGTACTCCTGGAATAAATAAATGGAAGGACCTCCTCACTTCCCTGGAACATCCTGGACTCTCTGGAATGACTGATTCTATTATGACTGACGATATCACAGATAACATTGCCGGCAAATACCTCTGTTGTGTTTCACAACCGCTTTAAATTCTTTTTACTTTTTCGAGTTCCAATTGCATCAGTTTTCGTCTTTTTAGAAGCTATTGGTGCACAATCTTTGGAGCCATGAAACTCGCACAGACACTTTATACAGTAATCATAGTTACAATCGTGATTTTGACATTTCCCACGATCTTGTATGGGTAATACTTTTGCAGGCTTTCTACATTTCGGACATTTCTGAAGCTTCTCATCATTCCTTAAACCTGAAGCTGCCTGAAATATGTAAACCAACAAATCAAAACTCTAGCAAATCTTAACAATACTTATACATGTTTAAGTCAATTACTGAGTTAACTGCTGACAAAGGATTTTTCTTGGTTAAACTAGATGGCTGTTCAGTAGAACACTTGTCACCCTCTTATGCTTAGTGAGAATGACCCATAATATTTTGTGACAAAATCTTTTTTTTTTTTTTTTAAATTTTTTTTTTTTTATTTTTTTTTTTTTTTTTTTTATTTTTTTTGGGGGGGGGGGGGGATTTTTGAGGGGGGGGGGGGGGGGGGGGGTGAGTTTTTTTTGTTTTTGGTAAAAAAAAAAAAGGAAAGGAGAGATATTTTTTTTTTTTATTTTTTAATAAAATTTAAATTTTTTAAAAAAAAAATTTTTTTTTTTTTAAATAATATTTTTTGTTTTTTTTTTAAAAAAATTAAAAAAGGGGAGATTTTTATCCCAAATTTTTTTTTTGAGGGCCGGCCGAAACAATCTTTTTTTTTTTATTTTTTTTTTTAAAGGCAAGACACTAAAATGAAGATTAAATGTAAATAAATTATAACTCCTGTGATTAGAAGTATAGCACAAGACATTGGCAGCCAAAGTATTCATGGTAACTTAAGTTAATTCAAGTAAAGCTTTGGTGAATGCAGTATTGGTATAATACTGCTCTCCCATTTCCTTGCGAGTCATCTAGCTTTTATTAAAATATGTTAAGAATCTGGGCTTACTGCTTTAATAGCAAATCAAAAGTCAAGAGTTTGAATACTGATTTGAGGCAAAGGATTTTTCATAGGAACAAAAATACATTCAAATGAAAGAACCAGTATGGTATGTATAGAAACAATCGGCAGCAAATACTACTTACAGCTATAAATTGTTCAGTTGTTGTTCTCACATCATTTCTACTGGGCATATCTAGATGCAACTGTAACACAGGCAGGTTTTGTAATGGCACAGCACTAGTTCTTGTTTGTGGAGTAACAGACCTCTTTCCAACATTCTCCTGTTCAAATATCAAAACAAAGGGTTAAAACAGTTACACCGCAACATTATCATCATGTAACCAGTATCATTTTCTTCTGTTACAAATCAGTTATGGTTTGAGACAATTTGTTCCAGAATCTAAGAACAAATTAACATACCCACCAAAGCTGATAAATCTCAAACAATCCATAATGACTTAAACTGATCTTAACTTACCTACACACCAAGTATAAACCATATGAATAATTTTGAAATTAAGACCTTAGTAATGACTGACTAGAAACTAATTTTCTGAAAATGCTGAGGATTTTTGAATGAATGATAATGAATTGTTTGTTTATAAATGATACGCACTAGCTCTCATTTTACAGGTGAAAGGTTGGCAAGACACATTTTGAAGTTTTACTGTATAAAGATCCACAAACCTTTCCCATTTTTCTATGTGTGTCACGCTGGTGTCTCAAAAATTGTTTTCGTCTCTGATTTGCCATCTTGTCTGTCTCACACACTGATTTCCATTGACTGCTAACATTACACACTCTGCAAACAAAATAAAACTGACCAATAGTTCAAGTGTGTTGAAAATGCACATCTGACAGTCACTAATTGATCCCAATGATAAGCATACGACTTGTTCAAATACTAAAACTGTTACACTGTAGAAAGTTTAAATACTCCAATTAATTAACAATTTCAAAGAATTATCAATTAAAGACCTTAAGAAACTAAGTATTATGACAAAGTCTTGCACACTGTTTAAAATGCAACCTTTCTTAAGTACCTTCTAAAGTTTAATATCATACCTGCAGAGATCCTGAGGTTCCAGAAAAGACATAATGGTGGATACACATCTGATGTTTCTACTACTTAGCTCCAATAGAATGTCAACTTTATCTCTTCCCATTTTTCTACCAATGAGGCGATCACTTTCTGATGGGGAGAACTTTTGCAATATTTCATCAAACTGTGAAACAAGCTGTGCTTCTTTATGTGGCAATAAGCTTGAAACAGACCCACTACACAAATCATTTCTATCGTATATATCTAGATCCAAGTCCAGCTTTCTTGCAAAGCTGGTATCAAAGGTTCTATGCTCTCTGCATTCCTCTGTGCTAAGTGTGTTGTTACTTGAAACGGGACTGTTGTCAGAACTAAATTCAGAGTCTAAACTGCGACGTGCTAGAAAGCTTTTTCGTGAGTTAAAGTCAGACTCAAGTTGTCTGAAAGAGAAACTCTTTGAAGACACTGGACTAACACACAATTCCAACTGATGTGGACTGAATGAAGTGAAATTTCCACATTTTGTTGGAGTCTGGCAAAGAGACACTGTTATAGATGGACAAGTTTCTGTGCTTAGTGTGCTATCAACAAAACTTGAAACTGTAGCCTCTGATAGAGATGCACCAAGACCACTATCATTCTGTGTACTTGAACTAACACTGACAGAGAGTGAGCGTAACTTGTGTTCAGGTCCATGGATAAATGGTGTACTTGTGCTGAATGAACGATGTTTTTCATTTGATGCTGGCAACAAGTGGTCGACACGTAAGAAGTCCCAATCCATTTTCATTTCTAAAAAAATAAAAAAGAAGCATGTGCAAACAAATTTTCTCTGATTCATCTTAATGTTATACTGACCAGTCCACTAATCAGATTATAAAATATAAGGTCATGCTTTACCGTATACTCATATGCAAGTAAAGTTGAAATTTATTTCAAACGAAACAAAACCTTAGAACTATTAGAATCCAATTAGATAGTTCAATTTATGGTAGTCTGTCGTTTCTTTTCCTTTTTTATACATTTGAAGATGCATATAGACCTGGGATGAAAGCTTGGGAATCACCTTTCCCCGAATGTAAATGATTTATCAATATAACCATATGTGCAAAGCAGAGAACTGGTAACCTGTCTCAAGTCACAATTTGAACACAAGTTTAATCTCTTTAAAATATATCAGGATTTATTATATTCGATCCCTCTCTGAAATGTATTCAATGCAAGTTAAATATGACATCAATTGTAAATATCAACAACTGCAGCAGTGTTACTATCACTGCATAAGAATCTAGTAAACAACAGCACATTGCACACATAAATAACCAATATATTAGCAATGGGAGGTGAAATGACTAGGGTTGAAACGTTGACTCATGGACTTGATGCCTTTTACACTCTAGTCTACTGACATTTTATTGATGTATTCCCTGGATCGGGATATCGCCTAGCAAAAAAAAATAATAATATTGATATGTCGAAAAAAATTAAAACAAATTTAAGAAATTTAAAAACAATTTGATAAAGTTGTGCAAGGATTTCAAAATCCATTTGGCGCTTTTCATGTGCCCGCCCGTTTTTTTCATGGAATCATAATTCTTGAGTCCTAATCATTTTTTTATTCATTTAATGTCAGCAAAATGTAGAAATAAAAAAGGTATTGCAAGAACTTGTAACAAACTGTTATTCACAATTACCTATATATGACTCTCAATAATTTTTTTTCACAGCTCTCACTTGACGTCTGAGTGTAAACATTTAAACTTTTCCGCTAAATGAATGTAGACCAATCAGATTTCGCCGAGTTCAAACGCTTGTTTTCAGTGTATGAAAGCGTTTGAATGCGATACGCTTGATGTATGTTTTTCAATATTTAAATAGTGCCTAAGTAATCTGCCCGCGTACGAAATAAGCATACAGAAACACTTTATTTTGATCATGCAATTTAATTTCAGTCATCGAAGTAGAATTAGAACAGTACAGGAGCAACATTTTTTTAATTTTTCTGTATTTCTGGACACCTTCAACTATTTGACATCGCACGGCAATTTTGCTGGTGGGCAATAACAGTTGTGTCTACAATACTTGTGTAACGGAAAGGAATTTTGGAATTTTTATTTTTTTTTTTGCTATCTAAAGGATTTTTAAAATTCAAAAAGTTATGAAATGCTCTTGATACTCATATTTTCACATTAAAATATCTCTTTTGAAAAAAGTACCGTTTTTAAGGACACATGATTTTTCATAACGGCTTGGTACTATAACCATTTAGAGTGAAGGATAAAACAAGAGGAAGTTAGATAATGTGTTTGGACAGTCGAGTTTTGAAAGAGTCAACTGACCCCGCTAATATGATGTATGCAGGCAGCTTATTCTAGTCTCTGATGGTGCAATGGGAAGAGGGATTGCTGTCGGTATTGAGTCCTTACAAAGTTGAAAATTCAAGATACATGTATTATATATATGTGTATAGGTCCGTGATACAATGTTGGAAATGCAAGATAGTAATTTGAAAATCCAAGATTCTCAGTTAAACTCTAATTTAAGATACTAAGTTAAAAATCCAAAATACTCACTTGAAAATTCAAGAAACTTAGTTGAAAATTCAAAATGCTATATTAAAAATTCAAGGTAATAAGTAGATGATTCAAAATTAAAAAACAAAAAATATCTTGAATATTTAAATAGTAAATTGAATTTTCAACTAAGTATCTTGAATACAAGAAAGTAAGTTGAAAATTCAAGATAATAAGTGAGTTGAAAATTCAACTAAGTTGACAATTCAAGATGCCTAATTGAAAATATAAGATACTTAATCTGAAAATAAGTAAGTTTAATCTTCAACTTAGTATCTTGAATTTTCAAATAGTAAGTTGAAACATAACAGCATCAACCCAGAAACCTCCACATGAGATCATATTGCGTCTGCATGAGGTTTTCTTCCACATAAAGGCTTCGTAACTAGCACTTGGCAAATCATCACTAATCTGCAGATAGACATTGACAAGTACGATAGCATTTGGTCAAGGTCTATCATCAGTCGCCATTAATTTCGTGATCAGAGCTACGTGACTCTGTTTCAAACCCGTGGAAAGAATGCCTACTTACCTTCTACCCAGGTAATAGCAATACCTTGACATGATATTCTTGTCAAAACTATTGATAAAAAGAAGCAATTGTACCATAAAGTTTCATTACTGTGTATCTGACAATATCGTAACAGAAAAAGGATCAATTAACTTTCAGTGTTTTGGCCCAGTATAGTGAACAATATTAACAATCCTTCTTCCAAGCAAACATAGAATTAAATAATCTTAACAACAGGTTTTGAAAAGTTCACAAGGGGAAAAATCCCACGTTCGGTCGGGACTATTTACAATTTTTTAACAAGAACTATCTTTAAAAACGATGGTCGGCGCAATTCAAGTACAATGTATATGAAAGCGATTGGTAGCTAGGTTTTATAGTAAATTACTGTGAAGTTTAATTTTATGCGGTCAGAAGGCACCAAATGTCACGAACCCTGACCCTTCCGCTACAGGGATGTAAGAACGAATGCTCTTCCGATTTAGCTTACCGGCCAGTTACACATTTTCTTCCTAGTTGTGATTTATTCCGTACCGCGACATGTACATCAGGAGAACATTTGATCTTTGTTTTTTAATTATCGAATATTTTACTCGAGATATGACCGTTATTCACTGGTCGAGAAAGTAGAATTACTTTACACTTATAATTAGCATTAGTTTGGTGATAACAAGATATAATGTTGACAAATATGAACTATATACGTACTAAAATGATAAAACCAAAGAAGAAAGACTGAAAACGCAAGAATATTTTATTGACCATTTTCACTCGGTATTATCCAATATTAAGAAGTTCCTTACAGAGTAAATTTCTCAATTCAAAAATGTTATACAGTCTTCTTGTCATGTCATAGATAGCTGAAAAGTTACTTACTTCCGGTCAAACGCGAGCTTAAAACGGCTGCGCCGAAAAATCCAAACAGCAATATTTTGAGAGTAGAGACAGAGTCTGGCTTTAAAGCAGCCATAAAGCATTGGGACTTGTCAACATATTTCACATCTTTATCCCGCTACGCTGATGCCGAAAGATCCTTGCAGTGCATTTCAATATTCAGATTCAGATTAAATAAATAATGATAAATCTCTTTATTTTAAGAATATTGCTCACTAAGGAACTACAACAAGAGCATGAACATCTTGGAGATAAAATATTATTTACAATGAGGCCTTAATTTTTTTCTTTACAATTCACAAATCAAATCAATAATCCCAATATCATGCAGACAAATAAAAGGTCAAGCATATGCACACACGCGCACGCCCGGTCAGCTCAATCGGTTGAGCACGAGACTTGCAATCTCGGTTTAACGGGTTCGATTCCCAGGGCTGACCAACTAAAATTACTAACAGTCTTTCGGATGAGACTTAAAAACCGAGGTCCAATGTGTGGGTGCTATACACTTGGCATGCATAAGAACCAGGGGTGTCTCTGAAACTGGGACGCTTTCTGTATATTGCACTATACTCCGAAACCTAAAATAACTAACCTCTTCTGGGGGCGTTGGTCATATGGGAAACTGGTACCAACGATAAAACTCTAATGTACATTCATACACAAACACGCTCGCTCGCGCCCTCACTCACACCCACATTCATCGCACGCTCGTGCACACTCGCTCACTCACGCATACGCGTGCACGACACCAGCATGAAAATCATAACATATGAACAGACATACCTTATTTAAATATCATTTAGGATGAAAAATCGACCGCCACTGCCGGGATAACTTATTTATATTAGTGAAATAACTATGTATGGTATAATTAAAGTGACAACATATATTCTATACTGTGTCATTCAACAATAAGTACTGATTGAATTTAGTTTTGAAAGATTTCAAGTTTGTAAGATTTCTTATATCGATTGGGATATCATTCCATATTTCCATACCAGAGTACTGAATGTTCGTTTAAGGTATCTATTTTTTTAACGTTTGTGTTTAATATCCCTTTTATTGTTCAACCTTAAATTATAAGTATGATTGTATGATAATTTAACAAGATCAGATATATATTTAGGAATTAAGTTTTGGAGTTATTTATACACCATAATCCCTGTGAAGTATTTACACATGCTTTGAAATATAAGTGTTTGTTTGCTAGCTGCTATCATAAAAAATTATGTTCAATGTACATAGATAGTATTATAGGATATGCTTAAAATACATGTATATGCTAAAATGTTCCAGAGCGTTTTCTTTCGTTCATTTTCATGATTCGATTGTGCCTGATAAATTGTATATAATAAATAAAAATAAATAAAATATTGTTCGTGTTATTTATTAACTTTTAGTGGCTTCTTGGTGAAATCATAACGTGATATTACATCGCTATCAACTTTTTTCTGTTTATTTTACTCTACTTTTATTGAGTGTTTTTCAATAAAATGTCAAAAATCGCGGGAAATGTCGTCAGAAAGCATAGCTCACATGACGTTATTTTAACGACGTCATCGTCAAGATACAAGAAGATACAAGAATCTTTATCTAAAGTCGGTCACACATAAGTAAACAACATTAGCTTGAAGCTATTTACCGACTAAACAAAGACAAATTAACAAATGTAACAAAACAACCAGTTGTAAAAGAAATATGAATCACATGCTATAGGAAATATGCATAAGAATAGTAATTGTTGGTATAAGAAAAGCTCATAAGTGAGCTGTTACATAAAGATAAAATACACATACGTTGAAAGCATGCTTCGCCCTCGTGAATTATTCCGCCAGGCACATCACCCTCCGGGGAATGCTTCAATTTCGATAAAGGCATGGAAAAGGCTGTGGGGAAGCTGCTGATCCTGACCTGAGGCCTAAAAACTGTTATAAGAAGAAATTCTAGCATATTTTTGCCTATTTTGCCATTGTTTTAACAGGAGAAAAAACGTGTTAACGGGAGATTCATGCGCCGTTATAATCTCTCGGGATTCTGCAGATGTTATAACACGAAAAAACGTGCGTTAACCTACATAAATAAGAATTTGATAGCAATATGAGCATAAGAGTGCGACCCCTAAGAAAAACAACTAAAACACTTATCCCCTCAAATTAAAAATAGCGAAGAACTGATCAGCAGCCTCCTCACAGCTTGTATTCCTATTTTTTTTAAAACAGAGTACATATATACATATACAAATATCAGTGGACATGTAAAGCTGAATCTAAAACTAATGAAACTAAAAGTATCAGCAGAACACAAGCATAAAAGAGGGCACAAAAAGTTAAATCTTCAACTGAGCAAAATAAGGGTTACAAGCCGAAAAAGGGTTACAAGTTACATAAAAACACACATATTACTAAAACAGGCTCACTGACACATAGCACATCTACAGTTTGGATCGGACCAGGTCCGGATCAGCCTCCCGAATTCCTTATAGTTCTCCACCAGTCTGATCTCACTGAAAGACTGTTCCAGACATGTGCCGCCTCAAACCGGAATGTTCGCTTACCATATGCCTCTGTACGGACTTTTGGTAGCTTTACTGTATTCTGGTATCTAAGAGAGTAAATAGATCGTCTTATGATTTATTACGCTTGGTATACAATTATGCCATTAATCCGGGTAGAACATTTTGAAAATTTCCACTGAATGGACAGTAGGTTTATCGGGATTTAATGACTCGTGACCTCTATAGTTTGATAAACCGCCGAAAAACAAAATTAATTTAAATATTTCTGTCTTAAATAACAATTGATTTGTCCTGGTGTAGTCGGTCAATAGCTATTCATTGCTAATGTTAATTGTATTATACCAGTATCCCATACCGACAAGAAATAAAATTTGTATTTATATTTGGTATGTTTCGACCGGAATACTCTATAGACCGTTCCTGGTTTTGATCATGTCTTTGTCGGAAAACTAGGGCTAATACTCTATTGTTCCCATAAATCCGACATGAAATAAAAGTCCTTGTATCATGTGGATTTTGATTTATGTTAGAAGCACTGATTTCAGAGTTAAATGCCGCTTTGATCAGGAGACCGTTATTGTGCTTGATGGTTTTTGGCCTGGGGACTGAAAGTCCCCTAGGCCTAAGTTAATATACCACATTTCAAACACTGCAAGAAATTTAACTGTGCTATGTGCGAATAACAACTGTAAACATGCGCTATGCGAAAGTAGTGCAAGACAGACCAGATCAATCTTCTGTTTGAATGTCGCATATAATAAGAACATATTACAAATAAAAACAGTAGATAAAACTTCAAACGACTGCAGGAAGGTATATAGCTTACGGGCTGCATTACACATTTTTTCTGTTTTAGAAATCAATGCGCTGTTAGCTGATTACGGAAGATAATCATATGCATATCACGGAAAAGTACGGATATTTACGGAAATTTACGAAAACGTACGAAGCTCGATATAAGAGTTTGTAGTTTGATTTTCAAATTTCCGATGTTATTTCATTGACAACTTTGTTATTTACCAACGATTACATATATATTTACCTAAAAATAAATGTCTCTAAAAAAAGATATAATTTACGTACATTACCGAGAAGGAACTCACGTGATCAAAATCAGCCGCCATTTATCGAGGACGCTGCATGTCGAGGCACAGTGAACGGTTTCACCGATTACAACTACAAGTACGTAACCCAGAATCATTTTTGGTTTTCTCTGTTATACACATTGTACAGTACTGTATTTATATTTCATTGCTGGTATTGCTTTGTTTATTTCTGTTTCAAGGTCTTGTCATTGGTACACAATAATTTTCGATCCACATCATCAGATCATATCGCTTGAAGTTGTACAAAGCGCAGATCGAATTATTTTTATTGGCTTAAACATTTTATAATGTTGACTATGTGATTATTTTTCATTTAACGTACGTTTTATAATAAAACAAACTTCCCTGCCACCCATATTCATTCTGTGTCATATATTGAATTTCGTCCTCTACACATTTCGACCCGCGCTTTAGGTAAGAATCAGCGCAAAACACGTAAAAACAAAAATAATATCAAACAGGGAATGCCACATACCAAAAACGCAGCCTCCCCAAAACGAGCCCCATAGCACCCAGAAGTGCACACCACCACCAACACACACACACACACACACACACACACACACAACACACACAATCATGTACACACACACACACACACACACACACACACACACACACACACACACACACACACACACACACACACACACACACACACACACACACACACACACACACACACACACACACACACACACACACACACACACACACACACACACACACACACACACACACACACACACACACACACACACACACACACACACACACACACACACACACACACACACACACACACACACACACACACACACACACACACACACACACACACACACACACACACACACACACACACACACACACACACACACACACACACACACACACACACACACACATACACTACCAACACACACTAGCATACAAAGCAAACACACGAGGACAAAACGAACAATTAAAGGAACACAGTGGGGCACCGCCTTGGAACGGTCAGTGGCAAAAACACCACTGGGGAGCTTAAACCGGTTTATGGTGCGCACCCAACCTCACTCTTACCCCCACCATGTTCCAAAGTCACAGGACAGTGTAAATAAAAGTAATCCCTGCTAGGTGAATCTCTAACACACGCAATGGAAACAAAAGGCATGGTATGTAAAACACAAAAATGCTCGTGTATGAATATATAAAAAGCAAACCTTGAGAACCAAAAAACGTATGTACTCAATGCCTTTGCAGAAGGCAGAGCACCAAGAGAAACACCCTTAAGGGCCCGACGAAACAGGCCAGAGGACAGAAATCAAAACAGTTCTAAGTCAAAAGTTGTTTTTCGGGGAGTTAACCTATAGCCCCCAGGCCTTCAGCGCTCACAGCGCTTTGATTATAAGCATGGGATTAAATTGAATTCTACGAAACCTACGGGAAGCGTTCCTGTCATGAGGAGATACAAATATTATTGGCATGTTTTGTTGTTGCTGTTTTCTTTTTGCTGGATGATTTTCGAGTAGCTAGACTTAGGATAGTCGTTTTTGTTACCGCTGTTTCTCGTCTATCTATCTATCTATCTATCTATCTATCTATCTATCTATCTATCTATCTATCTATCTATCTATCTATCTATCTATCTATCTATCTATCTATCTATCTATCTATCTATCTATCTATCTATCTATCTATCTATCTATCTATCTATCTATCTATCTATCTATCTATCTATCTATCTATCTATCTATCTATCTATCTATCTATCTATCTATCTATCTATCTATCTATCTATCTATCTATCTATCTATCTATCTATCTATCTATCTATCTATCTATCTATCTATCTATCTATCTATCTATCTATCTATCTATCTATCTATCTATCTATCTATCTATCTATCTATCTATCTATCTATCTATCTATCTATCTATCTATCTATCTATCTATCTATCTATCTATCTATCTATCTATCTATCTATCTATCTATCTATCTATCTATCTATCTATCTATCTATCTATCTATCTATCTATCTATCTATCTATCTATCTATCTATCTATCTATCTATCTTCCGATTTGTCAAACCTCTCGCGAGGACTTAGACATTGACGCGCGTCATCTGACAAGAGAGAAAAGAATAAAAGCATAAAAAGAAAGAGTATATACAGGTTGTATTTAAAAACAGGTTAAAAACGGAGCAGGTTTCTAGGGGGACACATGTTCAACCTGGCACACTGCCTGGCTGAACTGTTTCGCATTTAGAGAAACAAAATTCTTAGGAAGTGAGTTCCAATGGACTATGGTGCGAGGGAAAAACGAATACTTATAGAAATCAGAGGTTGTTTGGATTTGTCTGTAGGCCATAGAGTGGGATAGACGACTTGTTCTTGTATTTAGTTGTAGGTAGTTTACAGATGGAATTGCAACTAGGTTATGTCTTATGTTATAGAGCAAAACCAGTCTTTGATCTATGCGGCGTAAGCCAAGTCGTCTCCAGTTTAATTTGGTCAACATGTTGGTGACACTGGAGGTGCAGGTATAATTGTGCATTGCAGCGTGCAGCCCGTCTCTGTATGGACTCAAGTTGTTCAATACCAGCACTCGTGTGTGGTGACCAAACTGTGGAGCAGTACTCAAGCTGCGGTCTTACCAGTGTCATATATGCTGTTGATTTGAGCTTGGTTGAATGTACCTATATGTTTCTCCTTAGAAAGCCTAGTGTTTGATTTGCTTTTGTGGTGATGTTGTCGATATGTTTATTCCATGTTAGGTCATTTGATATAGTGACACCTAGGTATTTTGCTGATGAGACTGTTTCAAGTGTGGTGTTATGAAGTGTGTATTTGGTGTCAATTGCATTTTTTCTTTTTGTTATTTGAATAACTTGGCATTTTGTTGGGTTAAAGTTCATGTCTCAACGTGATTCCCATCTCTGGAGCTGGTCAAGGTCATCCTTGTACTTATTCTTGCTTTCAGAATGCACTTGTTGAACTTCAATAAAAATATCAAGGTATCAAGGGTATGTTACATAGGCATGTCGGTGCTTGGTGCACATCATTCATCTCACCGTGTCTACTCAATCTGTTCAACCGATATTCTATTTTGGTTCCTCGTTGCATTTGACATGGTGAAATTTAGTGGAACATATTCTAGTATTACTATTTCTATAAACAGAACTACCATTGTTTGGCGACAAAGTTGTGAAAGGGTACTTTTATTTGATTTGATTTTTTTTAGAAGAAGAACAACGTTTTAGGCACGTTCTTTCCCAAACATTTTAAGTGTTAAGTTTTTTCACTTGCTAAAAACCCATCTGTGTTTCGAAATTCATTTGTTTTACGGTATTGTCATGTAATTTCGCGATCGAAGCCAACCCGAATTTGCAGTCTGTAGCCTCTATTTTTCATATTTTTGTTATCCATTGACATCTTCCAGTTATGTAGCTGTCATTGCAAGTACTGTTCATTTTAAATTATTAGCACCCTTTGGTGTCATATTTCTTGTTTTCAAGTCGCCTATATGATACAAAAATTTTAAGTTTTGTTTATTATACAACCCCTTGCAATTAAAACATATGGGCAGTTCTGACTTGTTCGAATATTATCTCTGTAATCTTAATGAATGTTAAAACTTCCTCAGGTATTCATCAAATTAATTTGATTAGCTTCAACTTAACTAGTGCCTTTGGCTAAGAAATAAAATAATGGCATAATCATGAAGATGTCAATGTTCGGTAAGTTCTATGAGAGCTACTTCTAACTGTGCTCCTGGGACTTTAACAAGGAATGTTGTTTTTAGTATGAAATTTGAGACTGTGCGGTGTGCAAGCTGTACATTGATTGTGTGCACAAAAACAGACTCCTTCATAACATGGTTTAGTTAATATACCAGTTTTATGAAAATGTTATTGCCAGTACACTGTATTTAGTTATGTTATTTATTTGAATTTTAGAGCTGGAAATTAAACTCTGCCTTCCACATTAACATTTGGTAGAATTAAGGTTGAACAAAGCAGAATGGAAACACCAAGACCAGACGGTGCAGATGTAGCAGCTCCTAAACAACAGACAATGATCTACATTTGTGGAGGTTTGTAATTTAAATAGACAAAAGATGCAGAATCCTTTTAAATGTGGTACATGTAGGAAGGAACTTCAGCTGATTAAAAAGCCTTATAATACCTTTAATGCTTTATGGTGAGAAAATTTACTATGTCTACTACAATAGCTGAATAGCTTGGGCAGATCATCATTTACAGTGAGATGTTCAACATCAATAGATTTATCATCAGCGGTGTAAGAAAACTACATTGCCAACAAAGATCTTTTATGCATTATGATTTACCTGCCTTTAAGATTTAGCAAACTGTTGACTACATTTTGTTGTAAATGATTACATTCTTCATATTGTTACATTAAACAATGTAATTCTACTCTATTTGTTATAGAATGTCATATGGAGAATGAGATAAAAGCCAGAGATCCAATCAGATGCAGGGAATGTGGATATAGAATTATGTACAAGAAGAGAACTAAAAGAAGTATCCTTTATTCAGTTTATACCTGTTTGTTGTAGTACATAGATTTCGATGAAGTAATCTTGGTTCGATTTTGTAAAACATGAATGTTCTGTACTGGTGATAGATAGACAAACAGATAAACAGATTGCCCGTTGCAGAATTTGATAAAAAATCATATGATCCATCAATCAGTTTGATATCTCCGTGCACAATCAAAAGTCTTTGTCCATCATTTGTGTTGCCTGCATTCTTCAAAGTAATCAGACCTGTCTTTATGGTAGCTATGCTTTTAGCGGAACCAACAATGGAATCTGTTATTATCGAAACAACCTAGACAGGATAATAGCACACAAAAACCTTACAAGTATAGGCATGAATGGTAGGCAGAGTTATCATGGTTATATGTTACAAACTGCCATCTGGTGTTTAAAACTAGGTTACAAGGTAAAATCATGGAAAAACCTTTTGTATGCCATAGAGGTGACATTTTGCACCCAATCTAAAAACTGGATGGGGGCTCCATCTCACATGGTCAGAAAAATCAGGAGTTTTCTGAAATTCATATAAGTTTACTGTCCAAGAAGCAGTAGTTGGTTTTAAAAAATTTGAGAAGTGAGAGTGTTATGAGTAAATTTCTTTCCAGTCCCAACATGAGGACCAGCTGCAGAACTGTGTTATCTGCTCGTATTTATAGATATACTTGGAACAGTTTCCAGATTAGCCCTTTATTATATATATGTTATTGTTATTGGTCACATGTTATCTTAAGTTTGCATTTATTTTCCTTAACCATACTCAGTGATTGTGTTTGATGCAAGGTGAAGTGCAGAAAGACCGTCAGTGAATACAGACTTGAGATTGTGCTGGATACGCAGTCACTTTATTGTTTTAACATATGATCAGTTACTGATTCTAATGCTACATAATGAACAAGAAATACCGATACTACCATGGTCATCCATTCATTTTGTTCAGTTCAATTTGCTTCGTTCATCTTGGATTCATCTTGGAATTGTGTCGTATTTTGAAATAAAAGACAAATACATTGTTCAATATTTTCTTGTTCAGTTTGAATTTGGCTCATACAAAGGACATACTCCAGACAACTTGATGATGTAGTCCAAGGCTAGGGAATTTTCTGTGAAATTTATAAAATGGACATGAACTTTGCTTACTTTAAGAGATTTTTCCCATTTTAATTTTGCTTTTCAGCAGGCATCACTCATTTTAAGCAGCTATTTGAAGAATTAAGAAGAGCTATTCTACTCACCAGTCACCTTGGCTAATTTTTTGTACCATCCATGTTTCTTCTACATCTTTACTTTAACAATGATCATGTCAGTATTGTCTGCTATCTGCTGGGTAAGAGTAGCAACTTTGTCAAGACTTGGCTGACTGATAGCCATAGAAAATGTGCCTAATCTGGTTCAGTTTTTCATACCAGTACATGTTTTGTCTAAACTGTTTCACATACTGCTTTGAAATTTGCATCACTTCTTTTACCAACGTCTTCCAGTAGGCCTGTCAAGGATTTTGATCAAATTATCATTGAATGGCCCTCTTTGCACTTGACAAAACTCCCAATTCTAGTTAAGTTTTCACATATATTTGTATCATTTCTTTACCATAATCTATGTTGGTAGGAGGAAATAACTGTGGCTGAAATTTGACTGAATTCTGGTCATTTTTAGAATTAATGTTCTAAGTTTTAGATCTTCAGGGGCATTAGACACCAAGTTAGATAACTCTCAACTGAATTTATATCAAATCATGACACTTGTTGCACTTCTAAATATTAAATGGAGTATGAAAGCTCTTAGCTGCTATTATGAACATAATTATCTCGGTAACCACGACTTGGACGAAACTTCAATAAAATCTTATGGGGATCTACCTTTCAGGTTATGGCCCTTAGCCTGTAGTTTACAAGTTTATTGCCCTTTTCAACCATAGTTCAGTTATTTTTACCTGCAGGCAGTTTACCTAACAATCTTTCCATGGAAGAACCAGCATTAGATTCCATTCCTGTAAGAAGTTGCCAACTTTCTCACATGGACATGGTCAGTCGCAGGGTTGATTCCCCTCAATCTTAAGAGGTTCAGTGATTTCAAGTAGGCTACTCTAACCACTCCTAAATGGAGGTTAACACAGTGACCTTGTAGTTGTTAACATTTACAAGGAGTTTACACTCAATTCTTGCAATGAACAAGAATATTGCTGCATTACCTTCCAAATGTTAGCTTGTATATAAGTCAGCCCTGGTTTAATGAAAGGTGTATTTTTACCGATTTTGTGAACCAAGTGAAATTGGTCTACGACTTGAATTGGCCTTGCTATGTATTATACATTATGTACTGGTAATTCTTTTTACAAGATACCTTTCACGGAATTACTTACCTTTTACTGCTGTCTATGTTTCAGTTTAATGACAGAAAATATTGCTCAGAAAAGTAAACGAATAAATCATAGAGTGCAAAAGGAAAATCAAACCCATTTCTTTAATTTGACCATAGTTTGCTGGTGTTGAATGTTTTATGGCCAGATCATGGGTTCTACACATCGTCTTGTTGAGGTGATCATTTGACTGGAGTTTCATCAAAATCATTTAAAAGGTTATCCAGAGCCATGTTAGACATGGCCATCTCCCCCACAGCTCTTTCTATGACCAAAAAAATTAAGGTGAGGAATGGATATGGTATAGGCCCCAATTTAATAAAATACAAGTAAATGTAATTATATCATGGTGAGGTTATTCACCTGCACTTTCTGTGTTAATGTCGCACTTCTCTAAAATTATGAAATTGTACGCTTTGCACAAAAATTTTATGCAGAAAATCAATAAAGGGAGATAACTCATAACCAGGGTAAGTTTGAGTTATGGGTGTTGGACTGCATCTTAATGCATCAGACTATGCAATTTGAATCAATTCAGTTCAGTACTTACAAAGGTATGGTTATAAAAAGAAAACATAATAAAGGGAGATCAAAAACAGGACAAGAGTTAAGGTCCTTGCATCCTGCACTTTCTCTCAATGTCCTCTGTCAGTGTGCAGTTTAAAAAAAATCCCTTGAATACAAGACAACAAGGGGAGATAACTCAAAATAAAGCAAGGTATGGCAATGGTTCTTGGACACTGCACTGCAGCTTAATGTTGTCCAACTGTATGCAATTCGAATCAATTGGGTTCACTACTTAAGGAGTTTACTACGGACAAGAAAAGTTAAGGTCCTTGTACACTGCACTTCCTCTCCATGTCCTCTGTCTGTGTATTAAGTTTCAAAAAATTCCCTTGAATATTTTCAGTCATGCTCTGGACAAAAATGTGATGCACAGACGGAGCCCATACTATCCCCTCCACCTTGGTGAGGGGATAACAAGACACTAATACCTTGACCTCGAGTTGGCCTGGCCAGATCATGGGTTCTGCACCTTTACTTTGAGGTTAACATTTGTCTAGTTTCATCAAAATGACCAAGTTATCACCTGGAAACACCATGACCAAATCATGTATTGAAATGGCGAAAATTTAAACAGTTTTATAACAAGCATTCAAGGGGTTAAGGAATTAAGGAGCTGACAAGCATTTCATTCCTTTATCCCCTCCCCCCCAAAACATGTTACTTCAGTGAGCTGGTTCAACCATTTATATTAACAAGAGCTGTCAGTAGGACAGCGCGCTCGACTTTTTTAGTGCTTGCCAATAAAACAAAACTTTGACAGTTAAGGGCACACAAGACTTTAACTAGGAATTTCTAAGTACAAATCAAGAAACATTTTCACAGAGTTATCTTTTCTTGCTTACAGATAGGTCTCATGATGGTACATAAGTACTCCAACTTTCAAAGTAATATCTCAAATGGTTAAGTCAACAAGTGGACAAGAATGAAAATTTTAACTGAGTTTCTAAGACAAAAAGGGCCATAATTCACATAAAATCCTTGACAGAATTACCTTCTCCTGCCCATGTTTTGGGATCATGATGGTAAACAAGTATTCAAACTTTCAAAGTAATATCTCGAACAGTTTACTCAAAAAGTGGACTGGTACGAAAAACTTTACCAAGATTCTAAGTCGATAAAGGGGCTTAATTTTTAAAACAAATCCCTCACAGAGTTACCTTCTCTTGCCTACAGATGGGGGTAATGATGTAAACAAGCATTCAAAGTTTCAAAGCAATATCTCAAAGGGTTAAGGCATTAAGTGGATTTTACCCATATTCAAAGTATTTTCTAAGTAAAAAAGGGGCATAATTCTGTCAAAAACCTTGACAGAGTTATGTACTCTTGTCTGTTGATGTAGGTCATGATGGTAAACAAGTATGGTTAGTTTCAAAGCAATACCTCCAATGGTTTTGAAATAAAGTGAGGTGGTACGAAAACTTAACCAAGCTCAATACACTTTCTAAGTCAAAAAAGGGCCATAATTCTGCCAAAAACCTTGACAGAGTTATGTACTCTTGTCTGTAGATGGAGGTTATGATGGTAAACAAGTATGGTAAGTTTCAAAGCCATACTTCCAATACTTTTGAAATAAAGTGGGGTGGTACGAAAAACTTAACCAAGGTGTGACGCCAACGCCGACGCGAGTAGGATAGCTCCCCTTTTCATAGAAAAGTCGAGCTAACAAAAAGGAGATGGGAACTATACTTTTGAACATCTTGGAAATGGATCAATAGTTTGGAGTGGATATGAAATATAGCATTGTGACCTTTGATTAAAGTTTGACCTTGTAACAGAATGGCCGACATGTGCAATATGCACACAACCTCCATATGAACAATTTTGCTCAAACCTGGGAAGGAGTTGCAGAGGACAGGAAATACAATCTTTATATATGACAGACTAGTGCCATTTGACCATGGGTTCTGCATGTTATCTGGAGGACGAAGTTTAAAGAAAATTCTGCAAAGGGTTAAAGTCTGACCTTTGATCCTTACAACACCCTCACTTATGACCATGACCTTATCTCAGTGAAATGAATGTGACCAGTTTCATGAAATCCTTTACAGTTGAGCGAATTGTCTTCGTCATCTTGAGAAGCTGAACACAAGACTAAAGTTTCATAAAAGTTCGTTCAGAATTTAAGAAGATACAGTACTAGGACCAGTTAAACATTTGACCCCTTTGGAATGACCTTGACCTTTGTCATCTTACTAAGATTAACATTGACAATATTAATCACACAAAAATTTTACATATAGTTTAGACGAAGTCTGATGACCTGTGACCAAAGTGTGACCTGAACCTTCAGGCACATGTTATATGTAGGTCTTCTCAAAAAGATGAACATAATTTACTTAACATCTTACTTTGTGTTTAAACAATGGAGCAGACACAAAAATCAGTGATTAACATGAACTAGCAGATGGAAGATGGGTTTGCATGACACCTAGATGAGAAACTTATTTAATGTAGTTATGTTATATGGACATGAGCATATAATATAAAGGTTAAGGTACAGTCATTTGAAACAAAATGAAAACTGTTATTGCATGTATACATTTATTTTTCCATGGTAATCATGTGATTCTTTCGCTATGTTGTAGTCATACATAGCTCTAAACACTGCAGTCATTCTATAAACAAATGATTCTATACAATTTCACATCAACAGTATCTTCACACTTAACAGCTGTCCTCCAGTGTTCTACAATACAATCTTGTATTTCAAGTAAACCCTGCCACTGTACCATTAAGGGAACATTTTACAGAACCCTTAGCTCAAGAACAAACGGGCATTTCATTATTTAAATCTCTATTAAAACATAAACAATTGCAAATAAAACTGAAGCAAAGCTGCTTTTAAAATAATTTGACAAGTTGATACCTTATTCAAGAAGAGGCCCAAAAGGGCCAGTATCGCTCTATTGATCTGACTGGGACTGTTCTGGATAAATTTGTGCAATGTTATCAAGGAAAAGCTAACAGAGTTCATTGTGACCTTTGACCCAAAAACAATCGGGATCCTCTACTCAGTAAGACTAATCATCCTCTGAAGTTTGAAGACTGTGGGTCAAATAGATCTCAAGATATTTGGCGGAAAAGATTTAAGTCTTGTCACGGTGACCTTGACCAATTGACCCCAAAACCAATAGGCATCATCTACATTCTGCAGGTAACCTTCTGAGCAAGTTTGATGAAAGAATGAAAACAGACCTGTCCAGCTTTATCAAGGAGGTCACTGTGACATTAACCTTTGACCCCAAAAACCATACAACTCGAGGGAACCTTCTGAGTAAATTTGACAAAAGTTGAATGAAATGTTTGACCTGTGAAAGAAAACACTATAGGACACTGTCACTCTGACTTAGCCCACGGACCCCAAAAACAATAGGGAGTATCAGTACCTACAAGTTGCAGGGATCCTTTTATGAAGTTTCATGTCAAAAAGTCCTTTATCAAGGAAAAGTTTACATATGGACATTATGTACGTGGTAAAAATCAGAATTTCTGCGACTATTCTTTTGTTCTCTCTTATTGTTTTCTTAGCCAAATAGCCACATAACCAAAACAAAATGAACGACATCAAAGAGAATTTACTGTAACCTAATGTTGCCATAGCCACTTTATCGACTCGGATGGACAACCCACCATGGCATGAGCTCAGCTGGTCCAGTACAGCTTAAAACAAGGTATGTAACAAAGTGTCACAAATTATGCCCGTCACCTGTGTGGTAAACAATGGTAAATGCATTAATAAAAACACTTTTAACAGTGGACAGTGCCAGTTTTGTTATATCATACCTAGAGGCTGTAAATCTTGAACAACCAAACGTGTTATCTGACTTAGCCGAGATTCTGTGCCAATGAGCAGCAACCTGGTTTGATGATAGGACAGAACTGTTTTAATTCAGAGAGTGGATGTCTTGACCTCAGCGGACAAGTCCACATCCACCACTGGTGATCCCACATGTCCATACCAGCCACAGGTGTAAATGAAAGTGCTTTTTTTCACATATATTTAGACAACCCTTTAAAGAACCAGATTTTATACATAGGTGTACTTTGTAGTATTTTACAATTTAACAAATTTATAGCAACTTGCTTCTCAAGAGTTATTAGAGCTATATTCTAATGATAATTTACCACAGTTTTGAGCAAGCACCAAGTGCAAACAAACTGGACAAACGCAAGTTGTACTCAACCTAAAAACTGCTCATCATATATCTATTTACACACATACATCAGCTGATCTGACCAAATACAATAAAGATCTGCCTAACATATATACACAAGATTTCAGTGGTTACTCATTCCTCATCACTTTAGTGTAGAACTTGTTGACGCAGCCTTGTTTGCCTGTGAAGGATCTGTTCACACATATACACACAATTACCTGTTGCCGGTCCCACTGTAGATTATCTACCTAAACACTGCAAAATTTATTGTAGTTTTTATTCAGTACATAAAAACACCAGAACACTCGACATGTTGCTTTGGATCGTTTGTTTTCTATCACATAGTTGAAATTTAAAAATTCAGTCATTTATCTGTCTTTTTGTCGTAAAAACATTTTTCCTATGGAAACTATGAAACTGTATGTAAATTGAGCACAGCTCTATCATCCTCATCACTCTTTGTCTCAAGTCTATGACAGAACTTTTCTATACATCCCTATATTCTAGTCTCAACAATTATCACTGTGACCAAGCACCATGCCTTTGTTTTTTCCTTCCTGAAGTTTATTTCACACTGCTACAAGCAAGTGTAATAGTTTTTAACTAAGTCTGTGCTACTTATTGAGTTTGTTTCAAGTTTTCTGAATGTTTCACAAGCACACTCGCCTTGGAATGAAAGCACTTTTGTAGTTTATTTGTCTAGTATGCATTCTTTATACTGATACAAGTTTCATCATAGTTCACTTTTCAAGTTCCTGAACACTTTTCAATAAAGTTATTCACATGTTTCTTTTTCCTTTGCAGTCTATGGGAGGTAATAATATACGTGTCGCAAGTAAGTGAATGAAGGGCAAGCACTCATGGTCATCTTCATTTATTGAATGACTGGGTATGAATGATTTAATGAAGAAAAGGGGAAAAATGATTAAAAGGTCTAGTTATATATATATGAAAGATGGGGAAAACAAAGATTTGCTAAATGATATATTCTAAGCTAAATGATGCACAAAATCTATTCCATTATCACATCTGGTCAATTTGCATTCCGTAACCATGAATTTTTTGTTTTACATATTAAATGCAAGCAAATTAAGGAAAAATGTCTGCTAAGTATTGATAAAATACTAAGGTCTCTGCTGTTTTAACACAGGTCTTTAATGAGTCCATGATGAGATGTGGAATCGATTCTAACATTTACATGATGTCCACTCGTAGATAAAAAAGTAAATTGAAAACATGTCCAACAATCAACATCAACAAGAATTTGAAATCTGACGAAAATGAGAACACTGAAGTCACGTTATACTACTACATCTATAGTTGTCTACAAAAATTATTCACTCTCCTCCAATCTTATTGTAGAATTCCTCCTGCATCTGTCTCAGTTCTGTCGCTGTCTGCCGCCCTAAAACATACAGAATAAAAACAATCATCTCACCGTTACAAAATAAACTCTTTGTGCAGAAAACAATTCTACATTCATTGTATTTTGACTGGTGAAAAGCCCTTTCAACATACAGGGCAAAAATTGTTTAGGAACCACAGGGGAACAACTCCATACCTAGTAAATGGATCCAGACTGTGGTATAATTTCTCGGCACATAAAAGGTAACACTGTTTTGAACATTTCGTATTTCATTCTGCAATGCTCTATGTTTCCAGTAGGAAATTTTGCAGCTATTTAACTTTATTGCCATAAATGCGGTTCCATAGTAATCAACACTACTTTGAGATCAGGCAAGTTTTGCAACCTAATTCCTCTCGCGACGTAACTGTGATGCACAATCACTTTTGTGGTACAATGTCAAAGCTACAATGATTTACAGACACCCTAATTCTATACCCAGCTCTTCATGGGATCTTGGTCTAATGGTACCTGTTAACTATAGAAGAGGACAGGCAAAATGATCAAGAATTGAATTGATCCTTAAAGCATAGATCTAGTGTTTACACGACATTATCACACTAAAACACCTATATTTTCATGCTCTATACAAATTGTACATTGTCTTTAGTATTTTAGCATTATCCCATACTGATTATTATCTAATACACAGAAAAGTTGTTTGAGTCACACTAACAAAAGGGCTAAATGTATGATTGCCTTGTATCGCTCACCTGAGTGACATTGTTCACATTGCTCATGAAGAAAAATATCTTTACACATTTTCAGGAAGACTGAATGTAAATTGTGGCCTTTTTGGTGTTATGAAGTCTTTTATTTCCCATGGTTTCCTATATATAAAAGACAGCTACATCCCCCGCTTTGAGCTATGAATGTTTACAGAGTGTTCTTTTCAAAAGGCAAATGAAGTAACTGATCTGTTTCAGGTGATCAAAGAAATGGCCTCTATAAGGGATGTGCAAGTCTTGGGTGCAGACAGATTCAAATCTTTGACCTTCACTTGTTACCTTAAGTCGGCATGGCCAGATCATGGGATCTGCTTATTGCAGGTGAAAGGAATTAATTGATGCCATTTACTCCAAACAATCTTTACCCAAGAGGAAGACCACAAGACAATGTTACATACCAAATAGGTTTTCCTGTAAACTTCTTTGTAAAACAAGTGACCTCAGGGGTATGATTTGAACAAACTTTGAAAAAATCTACTGGGCAATGCTACATGCCAAATATCTAATCTCTAGGTCTTGTGGTTTCAAAGAATTTCCCCACCAAAAAAAGGGGGCCCCCGGGGGGGGTCAATTTTGACCTATGAGGGGGGGCCCCGGGGGGGGGTTTTTTGGACTGGGGGTCATAATTTGAACAATCTTGGTAGAGGGCCACTAGAAAATGCCACATGCCTTGCGATTTTAGAGAAGATTTTTAAAAGTTTTTCCTATTTGTTGCCATAGTTCTGCATGGAATGGAATTCTTTAACAACTCTGATAGAGCTTCATGCAAGAAACATCCCTGCAAACATCAACACTGACCCAGTGGTTTCAGAGAATGTCATTTGAAGGAAATGGTGGACGGACAGCCAGACGGACTTTGTGCCAGGTGAGCTAAAAATAGATCAACTGTAATATGCAGCCGATCATTTAGCAGGGATAAAAATGCTCAAACAAAAAAGGCTAGAAAAAAATGAACGACAGACGCGTACTGAAGGAGGCAGGGCTAGAGAATAAAAAAATCGACAGTCATTAAAGGGATGTATTGGTGATGATTAGCCATGCCAAAAAAGGCAATGGGCCAGGAATTTGGTGATGATTTGCAGGCTGGATTGGCATTTATTGGCAGAGGGGAAAGGAACTGTGATTGAAATCAATAAATCAAGCAATTATCGGTTGCCAATCAGAAAGGGGGAGGGGTGAAGAAAAGGTGATGGCTTTTCACCGAGGGTGGGGATAGAGACATGAAATTGGCCATGCATGGCTGGCCAAGACCCAGGGCGTTCGGTAGACCCGAGCTCCCGGGTTTTGACCCGTGAAAATTTCGAAATACCCGTATTTGACCCGCGATAAAAACGCCCGACGAGTCATATTTGACCCGTAGGAATTTTCATTCATGCTTCGATTCTTTAGGGTACGTGTCAATCAACTTTTTAATTCCAAACACTCGGGCCGTTGCAACCGTTGACGCGTCAGAAAGTGAGAACGGAGGCGGAGCTTGTATTTTAAGCGAGTAGCTTTCAGGCAATCAGCGACGATTACGCTCGTGCACATTGTCTCGGCTTGATAATGACGTAATCAATGGATGATTGAACTTAATTGACAAGCAATAAACACATGTTCGGCATCTCTTATGTGTAAAAGGTGTTGTTAACACGCGGCATATAAATGATGCAATCAAAAGATAGTAGATGATGGTGACCCTCGAATTAGATAATTAGTGGATGTTTTTTTCGGCGGCCTAGACGAGTAATATATTCAAGTGTGAGATTCGTCGCGAGTTTAAATTACTTGTAATCTTGAGCGCATTTATATTGACTTACATGTTGAAAGTTTAACTAACGTTATTTTCACTTCTAAGAGCCTTTCTTTTCCATCCTGCATAAAAAATTTGATATTGAAAGATAATCAAAATAATGAGTCTTATAAATTCGTGTCAAATAACCTTCAATATTTGTCAATTACAATAAAATCGCGGGGAAAAAGGACGAAAATCGCGGACTTGCGAGATCGCGAAAATATGTGACAAACGGGAAACATTTTAGCCTAGGAAAGGCATCAGCAGCTAGATCTATCTAATTTAAGAATTTTTTGAAAATATAACAGTACAGCTTCAGAACACAAACTGAAAAATATGATGTGCCAGCGCTGGAAACCCTATGACCCATGGTTCGACCCTTAAAAATCTCACCTTGACTCTTGAAAATTTGATTTTGACCCTTGAAAATTTAGGCTGAAGAGTCAATGACCCTTGAGTTTCAAAGCCTACCGGACGCCCTGCAAGACCAATGGAGATTTCAAAATTTCCTGGGCCCTGGTTAAGGAGATATGAAGGGGACATGAAATGTTATGGATGTCCGGAAGGAAGGAAGAACCAAGGCCATTCCTATATCCCCCTCCTTCTTTGAGGCTGGGGATAAAAAGTTGCTTAAGAGATTTCAAGTAGCACTGATTATAAAACTGATATTTAACTGTCAAAAGTAAGGCACAAGTACACAATCTTACATAACTAGAGCTATCACTAAATGTGATTAATACCTCAAAAGACCACTTTATAAACTTAGGAAGTTCGTAGTAACAGAATACCTTGCAAAAACAAACTAAAATAGAGATACTGTTCTTGGCAAAAGCTCTGTAATTAGTCTAGATAGAGTTATGGTTCTTATAAACTGTGCTTCCTCCCATTGTATGAAGTTGTATTGCATTCCAACCAGTACTTTTCAAGTTATGCTCTGCGACAAGGAAAAGTAACAAGAGCTGTCCATAAGACAGCACGCTCGACTATTGTGGGTGTTTGCTAATAAAACAAAACTTTTATCAGTGTAAAAGCAAAACAAAATTCTGCTAACTATTAAGTATAAACTAGGAAAGTTGAATCATAAAAAAAGTCAAAATCTATAACTATAGATTTAATTTTTGGTAAATTAATTGTTTGATACAAAATTTACCCTGAACACTATTGCAAGGTTTGATATAACTACCATAAGTGGTTACTGTGATATGTGCATGATAGTACCTTGCATGCAAAACTTTACCAAATTTTCAAAGTCAAACAAGGGCCATAATTTGCACTAAATTTAAACTAGAGCTATCACTAAATGTGATTAATACCCCCAAAAGGATTGCTTTATAAACTGAAGAAGTTCGTAGTAACATAATACCTTGCAAACAAACTAAAAAGAGATATTGTTCTTAGCAGTTCCTCTCATTGTGCTTGACCATTGTATGAAGTTGTATTGAATTCCAACTTGTAGTTTTTCGAAAAATGCTCCAGACAGGGAAAAGTAACAAAGGGCAATAACTCTGTAATTAGTCAAGATGGAGATATGGTTCCTGTGCACTGCACTCCCTCTCACTGTGCTTGACCATTGTATGAAGTTGTATTGAATTCCAACCAGAAGTTTTCAAGTTATGCTCCAGACAAGGAAAAGTAACAAAGGGTAATAACTGTGTAATGAGTCAAGATGGAGTTATGGTTCTTGTGCACTGCACTTCCTCTCAATGTGCTTGACCATTGTATGAAGTTGTATTGAATTCCAATTAGTAGTTTTCAAGTTATGCTTCGGACAAGGAAAACTAACAAAGGGCAATAACTCAGTAAATACTCAAGATAGAGTTATAGTTCTTGTACACTGCACTTCCTCTGAGTGTGCTTGATCATTGTATGAAGTTGTATTGAATTCCAACTAGTAGATTTCAAGTTATGCTCCGGACAAGGAAAAGTAACAAAGGGCAATAACTCTGTAATTAGTCAAGATGGAGTTATGGTTCTTATGCACTGCACTTCCTCTCAATGTGCTTGACCATTGTATGAAGTTGTATTGAATTCCAACCAGTAGTTTTCAAGTTATGCTCCGGACAAGGAAAAGTAACAAAGGGCAATAACTCTGTAATTAGTCAAGATGGAGTTATAGTTCTTGTGCACTGCACTTCCTCTTAATGTGCTTGACCATTGTATGAAGTTGTATTGAATTCCAACTAGTAGTTTTCAAGTTATGCTCCGGACAAGGAAAAGTAACAAAGGGCAATAACTCTGTAATTAGTCAAGATGGAGTTATAGTTCTTGTGCACTGCACTTCCTCTCAATGTGCTTGACCATTGTATGAAGTTGTATTGAATTCCAACTAGTAGTTTTCAAGTTATGCTCCGGACAAGGAAAATGCAACAGACCGACCGACCGACCAACCACCGGGTGACTCCTATATACCCCCCTAAACTTCGTTTTGGGGGTATAACAAGAGTTATCTGTCTTGACTGTGTGACACCTCTTAAGACATGAACAAAGTTTCAAGTCAATATCATAAGTGGTTACTGAGATATGTGCATGATAGTACCTAGCAGGCAAAACTTTAACCAAATTTTCAAAGTCAAACAAGGGCCATAATTAGTACTAAATTTATACAAGAGTTATCTGACTTGATTGTGTGACACCCCTAAAGACATTAACGAAAGTTTCAAGTCAATATCACAAGTGGTTACTGAGATATGTGCATGATAGTACCTAGCAGGCAAAACTTTAACCAAATTTTCAAAGTCAAACAAGGGCCATAATTTGCACTAAATTTAAACAAGAGTTATCTGCCTTGATTGTATGACACCCCTAAAGACATGAACAAAGTTTCAAGTCAATATCATAAGTGGTAACTGAGATATGTGCATGATAGTACCTAGCAGGCAAAACTTTAACCAAATTTTCAAAGTCAAACAAGGGCCATAATTTGTACTAAATTTTTTCAAGAGTTATCTGCCTTGATTGTATGACACCCCTAAAGACATGAACAAAGTTTCAAGTCAATATCAGAAGTGGTTACTGAGATATGTGCATGATAGTACTTAGCAGGCAAAACTTTAACCAAAGAAGCAACGCCGACGCCGACACACAAGTGACTGTAATAGCTCTCCATAATATTCTCCGAATAGTCGAGCTAAAAATGGGCAATAACTCTGTAAATACTCAAGATAGAGTTATGGTTCTTGTACATTGCACTTCATCTCACTGTGCTAGACCATTGTATCAAGTTGTATTGAATTCCAACCAGTAGTTTTCAAGTTATGCTCCGGACAAGGAAAAGTAACAAAGGGCAATAACTCTGTAATGAGTCAAGAAAGAGTTATGGTTCCTGTGCACTGCACTTCCTCTCAATGTACTTGACCATTTGATGAAGTTGTATTGAATTCCAACCAGTAGTTTTCAAGTTCTGCTCTGGACAAGGAAAAGTAACAATGGGCAACAACTGTAAATACTCAAGATAGAGTTATGGTTCTTGTACACTGCACTTCCTCTCATTGTGCTTGACCATTGTATGAAGTTGTATTGAATTCCAACCAGTAGTTTTCAAGAAATGCTCCACACAAGGAAAAGTAACTAAGGGCAATAACTTTGAAATGAGTCAAGAAAGAGTTATGGCTCCTGAGCACTGCACTTCCCCTCAATGTACTTGACCACTGTATGAAGTCGTATTGAATTCCAACCAATAGTTTTCGAATTATGCTCCGGACAAGGAAAAGTAACAAAGGGTAATAACTCTGAAATGAGTCAAGATATAGTTATAGTTCTTTTGCACTGCACTTCCTCTCATTGTGCTTGACCATTGTATGAAGTTGTATTGAATTCCCGCCAGTAGTTTTCAAGTTATGCTCCGGATAAGGAAAAGTAACGAAGGGCAATAACTCTGTAATGAGTCAAGATGGAGTTATGGTTCTTGTGCACTGCACTTCCTCTCAATGTGCTTGACCATGTATGAAGTTGTATTGAATTCCAACTAGTAGTTTTCAAGTTATGCTCCGGACAAGGAAAATGCAACAGACCGCCCAACCGACCGACCGAACAACCACCGGGTGACTCCTATATACCCCCCCTAAACTTTGTTTCGGGGGTATAAATATGGGAAATAAGTATATTATTAAGGAGTGGAATGACACCCTATTTTGCCCAAAAACATGAAATGAGGGCCCTGGATGATCAAACATCCACTTTTTACCAAGTGTATCTGTATGTTGACTATTGATTTGTTCACTTTGTATCAATTTGAACAAAGTGCTTCTCACATTTTTGTTGAACTGCAAAAGAAGTTTATTCCAATACTGATTATTACTGACAACAATGCCAGTACTTGGTAAATTCTGAGCAATACGATAAACAATGTTCCTTAATGTCAAAGTAGTTAACCAAACTATTTTCTTGTATCAAAACAGCATTTGTATTCACTACAGAGTCCAAATAACCAAACCCCTTTTACATATCATTGTCCAGCTACAGATCAAAACTATCGAACTGTCCAAGTGATCAAGTTAGATAAATCTGCTACAATTGTACCAATAGTTCAGAACTAGAGCTATCACAAAATGTGATGACTGCTTTATAAACTGAGGAAGTTCGTAGTAACAGAATACCTTGCAAACAAACTAAAAAGAGATATTGTTCTTGGCAATAACTCTGTTATTTGTCAAGATAGAGTTATGGTTCTTGTACACTGCACTTCCTCTCAATGTGCTTGACCACTGTATGAAGTCGTATTGAATTCCAACCAATAGTTTTCGAATTATGCTCTGGACAAGGAAAAGTAACAAAGGGTAATAACACTGAAATGAGTCAAGATATAGTTATTGTTCTTTTGCACTGCACGTCCTCTCATTGTGCTTGACCATTGTATGAAGTTGTATTGAATTTCAACCAGTAGTTTTCGAATTATGCTCCGGACAAGGAAAAGTAACAAAGGGCAATAACTCTGTAAATACTCAAGATAGAGTTATGGTTCCTGTGCACTGCACTTCCTCTCATTGTGCTTGACCATTGCATGAAGTTGTATTGAATTCCAACTAGTAGTTTTTGAATTATGCTCTGGACAATGAAAAGTAACAAAGGGCAATAACTATGTAATGAGTCAAGATAGAGTTATGGTTCCTGCACACCGCACTTCCTCTCAATGTACTTGACCATTGTGTGAGGTTGTATTGAATTCCGACCAGTAGTTTTCAAGTTATGCGTCAGACATGGAAAAGTAACAAAGGGCAGTAACTCTGTAATTATTCACAATAGGGTTATGGTTCTTGTACACTGCACTTCCTTTGGTTGTGCTTGATCACTGTATGAAATTGTATTGAATTCCAACCAGTAGTTTTCAAGTTATGCTCTGGACAAGGAAAAGTAACCAAGGGCAATAACTCTGTAGTTAGTCAAGATGGAGTTATGGTTCTTGTACACTGCACTTCCTTTGGTTGTGCTTGATCACTGTATGAAGTTGCATTGAATTCCCACCAGTAATTTTCAAGTTATGCTCCGGACAAGGAAAAGTAACAAAGGGCAATAACTCTGTAATTATTCACAATTATGTTATGGTTCTTGTACACTGCACTTCCTTTGGTTGTGCTTGATCATTGTATGAAATTGTATTGAATTCCAACCAGTAGTTTTCAAGTTATGCTCCGGACACGGAAAAGTAACAAAGGGCAATAACTCTGTAATTATTCACAATAGGGTTATGGTTCTTGTACACTGCACTTCCTTTGGTTGTGCTTGATCATTGTATGAAATTGTATTGAATTCCAACCAGTAGTTTTCAAGTTATGCTCCAGACAAGGAAAAGTAACTAAGGGCAATAACTCTGTAATTAGTCAAGATGGAGTTATGGTTCTTGTGCACTGCACTTCCTCTCAATGTGCTTGACCATTGTATGAAGTTGCATTGAATTCCCACCAGTAGTTTTCAAGTTATGCTCCGGACAAGGAAAAGTGACAAAGGGCAATAACTCTGTAATTAGTCAAGATGGAGGTATAGTTCTTGTGCACTGCACTTCCTCTGAATGTGCTTGACCATTGCATGAAGTTGTATTGGATTCCAACAAGCAGTTTTTAAGTTATGTTCCGGACAAGGAAAATGCAACAGACCGCCCACCCGACCAACCAACCCCTATATACCCCCCTAAACTTCGTTTCGTGGGTATAATAACCAATAATTACTTGTGTCAAATAAGACCTTGACATACAAAGAAGAAATCCTAAGAAATGGCAAAGTTATAGCCAACAATAAGTTTTCGTGACGAAAACAGTACAAAAAGGGGCATAACTCTGTCAAATATGATTCTGACATACAAAAATTGGCGGCATCACAACACTTTTGTTTGAGAGTTTGATGAAGAAATCTTAAGAAATGGCAAAGTTATAGCCAAGTTTTTGTGACAGACTGACAAGGCGATCTGTATGTATCGCCTTTTTTCTGAAAGGACGACACAAATCTGTTCCCTCTTTTTGACCACAAGTTATTTTCAGGAAAAATAATATTTTGGGCGATCTATGGTTTATGTAACCAACTTCTATTTGCAAGAGGCAGAGAAAGCGCTGCTGTAAATTGATTTGGACTGCTATCAAGAAAATGTCTTGAGGAGTACAAATGTGCCCTTAAAAACATCTGCAGGTTTTGGTTCTGTCAGGCAAATATCTAGCAAGTGCTGCAAAACTTTCATATATGTGTCAAACAGACTCTTTCAGGAAGACTGATGTTATCAGTCGGATACTTTCAAAATTGATAATCACCTTTATTTCATTTCCGGGAGAAAGTTTATTGAATGTTAAGGTAGTGGATGTGTAATGAGTACTTCCTGTTTAAGGATCATTTGGAATACTTTGGATTTTATAGCAGTACCTATTTTGTACTGTGGTGCAGTGGTTAGAGCGTCTGCTTTGAGATCAAGAGGTCCTGAGTTCAATCCCTGAAGGAACCAAAACTTTTTTTCGTTATTTTTTCTTTTTTAGTTATCAAAATGAATGACATGAAAAATTAAGCCATTTTACGAGATTTGAAAACTGTATCTTAATTTTCCTTGATTTTATCAAGCTGTACAGTTACTTGAAAATACAAAAATTGACCGTGCTCATTTTTAGAAGTTGAATATCTCAAAAAGTAGACGGTAAAACATTTTTATTTTTTCTTATATTTCAATTCATATACTACTTATAAAAGTTTTATAATCAATAGTGATGGGCCTACTCCCAGGGATTATTCTAGGTCAAATTTTCGGCGAGATATTTCTCCCATTTGTCAAATATTGGTGAGATATTTTTAATTTCAGTGAGATTTTTTCAGTTGGAAAGCAAAAACACATTACGCAATAAATGATTATTTATTGACTAGAACAAAAACACATGGAACAGTTCACTGATCTGATACAGATAGACTGAGTGATCTATGTTCACCTCTAACATTTGATCTTTTCCTTATCATATTTGAGCCAAGAATACAGTACAGGCCCAGAGGATTATGCAAAAAACGCCAAGTGTGGAGTGAGTGAAAATAACGTGACTTGCGCTAAATCGGAGAAAAACGAAAATGACGCCATTCAATGGAGTCACTTGCCGTTTGGGGAGTGAAAATTTCGATCGCGGGACTTAGCGTTTCTCCGATAATTTTGGAGTGACTTGGCGTTAAAATATTTATTAATTAAAATATTGGTAAAACACACCTGTAAATGAAACCTGTTGAATTAAGAACGATTGAATCACAAAGATCGAATCAGACATCGCCGCCGACGTTTTTCATTGAGAATGCCGTACTGTTTGCAGCGTTATGTTGTGTTTTTTTGTTGTCTCAAAAAAGCATTGAGTTATTTTTTTGTCAGAACCTAAAATATTTATCACCTTTATGTTGATTTAAAATATTTATTTTCGTGAAAAATCCGCTGTAATTGGTCCCTTAGCATTGTCACTCGCGATTGGTGTGAAAAATATGGCCTGTCGTACTAGTTCAGTCAATTTTGAAATTGTTTGCAAATCCAAGCTGTGTGACACCTGAGTTGTGAATGCAAAAAGTATTTATCAATTAACTTTTCCAATTGTTCTGAATTTAAATCAAAATGTTCTGTTTTAAAAGAAAATCACGGCGATCCAGCGTGTCCGTTTTTGTCATTAATTGTTTCATCAACTGTCAAAGCCAACGTTTTCCAGTAACGATTTTCTACTATTTATTCTAAAAGAATAACCTTTGCCGAACTATTTATTTTTACTTCAACCTCTTTTATTCATAGAGATAAAGCTGCAGGTGTTACGAGATCAAAAGAACAAACGCCCGACACATTGTACATGTGAGTTTTGTTTGATCTTAGTGGAGCACGTGGCATCAAACAGACCGAGATATTTGACAGTTTGAGGCGTGAAAAAGTAATTCTAGACAATAGTCTGATAATTTTGGATTATAGAAATAATAGTTTGGAACAGATAATGTTATGAGTAAGTTTTATTTTTTGGTGATAAAATATATTGAACACGCTATATAAATGTCGTCGGTCGGCAAATATCTTTGAATGTAATATTTAGACGCGCTCTGGTTGGATAATTGATACCCGAAGCTAGTTATCGGCGTGTCAAAGGTCAGAAAAAGCACCGAAAATTAAAATAATTAGCTAAAAAGTCAACTGAGAGCGGGCGCGATTTTTTCTCTCAATTGATGATTTTCAATGCGATTTCGGCAATTTTTATGCGAAAAATCGCGGAAATCGCATCCTAGAATTATCCCTGTACTCCGAATCTTTTGCTAAAGCCGTGTATTTGTACATTGTGTGATATGTCTCGTGGCAAAATTAGGAAAATTGTATACCCTCGTTTTTGGCATTATTGCATATTTTTTGTTACACATGTTAGCTTGTAGAATTATAATTCATGTTTTGTAATTCTACATTGCTTGTAGTACGTTTTGAACCTGGAAATTTTTTAAAATGTAAAAAGATACTTGCAAACATACCTATTTTAACTTTTATGGTACTTTTTAATATGGTCAGTATTTCTAAAGTGGGGGTAGGGCAACAAAAAACGGAATTAATTTTTAATTAAACGGTGAAATGTCTTTAAATTTTGCACACTAGTCGGCTAACAGATGTAGATCATATAAATGTTAAGTTTAATGTGTTTTGGAATAGTGTCCATTAGACCCCCAATAAAAGGATAAAGATGTTTATCAGGAAATATAAACAACAATGAAGCCTTAAATACAACAGTGGTGTCAAAATGGATACTTAATCATCTTGCAAACTTTTTTCTTGCACACCTCTTTACTTCAAACTCACTACTTCATGAATCATAATGAAACCTAATTACCTTAAACACATCTAATAATCCAATAAAACACTTAACAACAGATTAATTTGGCCACTGTTTAACATCAGTATTACGCATGAATACCTACCGATTGGGGCTTTGGTCTCGTGGTGGGAGGAACCTGATCTTCTTCCTGGCGTTTCTCATAATGTCCAAAGTCATCAAAGATTGATGTTGAGTGCTTATAGTTGTGCATTATTTTCAACACTTGTTTCCCCTTTTCTGGTGGCACTTCCTGTGTGTCACGTGAATTTGTTACTGGCTTGTTCTCATTATTTTCCAGACGGATGTGCCTCAGCTGACTATTTGGCACATCTTTCACATAGATCCACTTCACTTCAATCTGTCCTTTCCACTTGTCTTGTGCCCACACACCCGCGCTTTGCATATAGTCTACCGTACTCATCATCTGGGCCACACCACAGAAGTGACCAGAACCATTCACACTGAACAACAAGTACACAGGGCCCTTTCCTTCACGTTCTTTGAATGCCCCGTCAAGTCTCTTATTTCCATGCTCAGTGGAGCACCAAATGCTATACTTGATTGAACGATGAATGTCATCCTCAGAGTAGCTCTTGATTATGAAGTACCTAGCTCCCTTAGTATTGATGGTATAATCTTTAGGATTATACTGATTTGCTGATTTCAACTTTTCTAACACAGGATGAGCATTTACATTGGGACCCCCTGCAGAGGGAGCACTAATAGTAGACAGTCCGGCGTTTCCAGTTGAAGAACTTGGTGGCGGATTAGCATTCCCAGAATTTCCAGCACTACTGTAACTTGGTGCAGAACGTGCTGATCTTGGTGCACTCCAGTTCCTCTGTTGCTGGGGTGGAGGTTGTCGACTCCCCCCTGCTGCAGAGTTCTTGTTACTATCCCAAGTTCCAATGTCCAAGTTGTTTTGTCTACTGGGATTCACAGGTGCACGTGGAATAGATCTGGGTTTCTGCGGCTGAGGACGAGCAGGCTGACTTGCAATAGCAGCCCACGAGGTCTTTTTCGGTGCTTGAGATGAACCAGTATGCTGTACATTTCCAGTCTGCACTGAAGGGTCAATGGATGCATGCTGAAGTTCATTTGAGGTACCCCCTTCCATTTGATTCTCCATAGTAATGTTCATGCCTTTTAAACCCTGCTCCATACTAGCCACAGCAGGATCACGTTCCATGTCACCATTCATTGCAGAATAAGGGTCAGTTGGCACCATGTTGTCCATCCTATAGTAGTCTTCTGTAGTATATCCCCTAGCGTCTTTACGACCTTGACCTTGTGCTGTTTGTGCATTTTGTCCCCAATATTCACTAGGCTGATATTCACCCCAAAACTGAGGATATCCGAAACCACTGAACATGCCATTATAGTCATATCCCCCCACAGCCGAGAACATAGATGTATCACCGCCATTAGACCAAGCACCATCACCAAGTCCTTGTCCAAGATAGGGAAATGACATTGAAGGATTGTAATAGTTTGGCATAAAAGGATCAGTAATTGGACTTGACATTGTTCCTGGACCGTAACCCTGTAAACGAAAAATAATGTTACAGCACAGAGTTTCAATCAGAACGCAATACTATATTCACATAGATTTTCATTTGAAGAATCACTACAGTCAGTCTTCTCAATGCTTACTAAGGACTATGCCAATAAAACAGAACAAGATCTGTCCAAAAGACAGCATGCTGGGCTACCTGAAACCCTTTACCCCCAATGAGTGCTTTGCCATTAAAAGGCTATTATGGTTACATTGCAATGTGTGAAGTTACAACCATTACCTTCCGTAGTTTAATAAGAGATATGCACCTGCACAGAAAACCTGTTAGTAGAAAACTATACATATATTTAGATCTTGTTTAAATCTGAAAAATATGTTTATGAACATTAAAATTTGGCATAATGCTGAACAGTTTTAACAATTAAAACCAGTGTAATAAAGAGGGTAATATTTGGCACTTTTGTTTTCTGACGGGAAGTATCATTCAAAATGTATCTTAATATGCTTTACAAGAGCTTCTTTCCAGCAATCTTCTTATATTTTTAGAACAATGCAAGATGTCGTACCTTGGCTCATGAATGCAGAATGCTTAATAATGTATCCACAACAGGTTTAGATGAGTATGTTAACTAGGACTGCAACAATACAGGCACCTTTCCGTTTGGTTTCGGATATGACCCTCTCGGTAAGGGATCAAATATTTTTGTAACATTATATACAGAATATTCCATACCGTATTTCTACTCATATAAAATACTGACGGAAAACAAATATAATTTTCAAAGAAAAATAAGCCTTTTTATGGAGCTAAAATCTATTTTCATATCCATGACTACATAATTCACTCTAACAGGCCATTTTTGCTGCGGGTAAACAATGCAAAAAATATCCAGGCGCAAACTGATAGATTGGCACCAACTAACAGCCATACCTAGACATACCAAACCGAAATATGGAGAACCAAAACAGTGAACCAAAATTAATTGAAGATCAAAAGTCCAATATATCTTATCTTCGTTTAATTGTTGCACCCCTTATTTTAACAAATAGAAACCTGAATGGTTGTGTTGACTCTTGCTAGTACTCCAACAAAAGTACTGAGTAACTTTTAACTAGATGCCCATGTGCAACATGTCGAGCCCCCCAGCTGTCAAAAGGACTAACTCCTTACTAAGAAGAGATAGGTCAAAATACACCTAAATATTGGATGTAACATGCATGTTGTACCACAGAAAAGTGGTCCCAATTTTACTCTACGGCAAATAATAAAAAAGTTACAATATAAGCTATTTATAGTAACAACAAAGGGAAGTAATTCTAAAAACAAGGGTAGCCCATGGTGGTGAACATTTGTACAAAGTAATATCAAAATCCTTCCATGCATGAAGAAGAAATGCTCCGGACAAAGATATTCTTGACTTTGAACTTTAACCTCTAAGTGTGACCTTGACCTTAGACCTAGGGACCTGGTTCTTGCGCATGACACTCCGTCTCATGATGGTGAACATTTGTGCCAAGTTAAATTAAAATCCCTCCATGCATGAAAAAGATATGCTCCGGACAGTCATTCTTGAATTTGACCTTTAACCTCCAAGTGTGACCTTGACCTTAGACCTAGGGACCTGGTTCTTGCGCATGACACTCCGTCTCATGATGGTGAACATTTGTGCCAAGTAACATCAAAATCCCTCCATGCATGAAAAAGATATAGTCGGGACGCACGCACATACACCGAACCGCCAAAAGTGACGACTATGTCGAGCTCACTGCAAGAGGGCTCGACAAAAATGCAGCCACATGCAAACATTTATTGAAATTTTGTTTCTTGTTGTTTCTATTTATCAAGTTGATGGTTCATCCATGGTACTGAGTTAAGGTTTAGTCAGCAGTCATTACACCCTCGGAATAACATAAAAATATAGGGATATTTATGACTGTAAAGCAGATTTAACAAATGAATAATTCTGTTTACTAAAAATTCCTAGATTTTCTTCTTTTTTAACTTGACTGCCGGTCTAGTCATGTGCATGAAGACATAAGAAGTATGTTAAAATTCTCCCATACATTACCTGGATGGGAGGTTGCTGCTGCTGTTGTTGTTGCTGAAGGTATGGATCAAATTCTTCGTCTTTTACCCCATCTTTAATCGTGCCATTTGTTACTGCAAACAAGATCAAATTAAACTTTCATGATATTATTTATCACTATAAATGCATCATATAGATTTTGGTATCGTAGTCCGGGGCATATTCACCTTCTATTATTGTAGCCAACTTTTCTAGTTAAATTTTCCCCAAATGTTTGCAAACTACCCATCCACCTCAAACATTACAGGGTTTACAATATACATATACCAGGAATTTTTTCCCGTACATCAAATTTCTTGATTTTGGTCCTAATCTAATTTTCGTGATTTTAAAAAGTTTATTTTGATTTTCGTTTTAACTAAGTGCAAATTAACCAGACTTTATACATAAAACGAAATCACTTTGTTTGCTATAAACCGGTATCTCAAACTGTTCCAGTTGTTTCGTTTGTTAAAATAAACAATAAATAGTAAGGCATCATGTATGTTCATTGAATGAATGGCATTTATGGCGCACCAAAAATGACTATCGCGGGGACAGTTTTCACAGGTTTCAACTGTTTTAATGCTCAATAATCCTGTTAATGTTAGATAATGTACTAATCGTGTTACAACATGTAAACAAACAGGGATTAAGTCAAGTATCATACTCGCATATACATGTATTTATTGCAATTCTCTTTATTGATTATGATATCAAACGTAACAGTGTATGATTTTTTTGTTTACGCAACTTTAGCAAGATTTCCCCAGCAATCAGGGCTAGTTTCCGTTTAAGAAACATTTTCTCGATAAACGCTTTATTTCGTTAAAGAAGCGCTTAATAGACACCGATCAAATGAATGATTGTATTTAAGGCAAAGTATTGAGTAAAGCGCCTGATCGATCTACAGGTTTTGTACTCAAAACATTTCAATTTTTTTGTACGACGCATTTGGATTTTTTTACGAGACATTTTTTCATTTTATGCGCAAATGGCGCATGGGTTTCCCAGTTACTGTTAATGTATCTCTTTTGAAAAAGAATACTGTATTTAATGACACTTGATTTTTTGAACGGCTTGTTGCTGCCATAACCATAAATGCAAAGAGTGCGAGTTACGCCCTCACTTTTTGTTTCATTTTGAATCTTAACAAAAATTTTAACTCACGAATGAAGCATACATTTTATTAGCTTCCAGTTTTAAATATCTTCTTTTTCGGAGAAAATTACCGCCAGTAAAAAACTCCATTAACAATACAAACACTACCGACTGCTGCCCACCACATACATCTTTTATCAGTAGAAAATATTGCGTAATACAGGGATTTGTTTGCAAACACGATCACTCCTATTTTAGCGATACACAGATCAGGTTATCTTAAACATTTATTTTATCAGTCTCTGGTCTATTTCCTATTGTTTCTTTGACAGCTAGAATGGCTTGTGCAACTCGTTTCTACATATCACTTTAGTTATAGTTAATTTGTGTAAAGTAACATTTGTATATGTAAGTCTAGAGTATGTACTTGTTGCCTAGTAGAACTGTCTATCAACAATAATTTTAGCTAGAAAGAAAGAAACAGCATTTCTGCGTCCTGATGTACCTACCTTGGTTAGGCTGACTTTTGCCTCTCTGCATTAGCGACATCACATGAAAAGAAGAAGAAATAGTTAGACTCATAATCATATCTGTAACAATTCAAACACAGTTATAAAGTGAAGGTCATTCAGAAATCATGTCAAACACATCGAACTTCGATAACGCCTGTCCGCCATATTTTTACCTGATCGACACTCGTAGACATTCCACAGAGTTTTTGACACAAATAGTCAGGATATGATACAACTATTGTCTTTAAAGTCTATTTGGGGTATTTATTTTTCAATAAGACTGCAGTTTTATTGCGATTTCTTGTTTGTTTCGGCACTAAACACACAAAAAGTTCCAACAAGTTTCTTCCTTGATCGTGCAACAATGGCGGCTAGTACGCATGTGCCTCGCTCCCGCGGACGACCACGTGACATCCTTGTTGACGTCAGCAGAACGACAAGCGGAGGGTAAAATAAGCACGGAGTAAATCATCTGCTTCGTTTACAGGTATAGTAGCCGAAATTTACTTACATTATACAATTTTCGGCCAGTACGACTACTCACCGACTACTGAAATGCATTTTATTTTATAGAATCGTCCTAGTTCCACATAAAAATAATAATAAACTTTATATATGTGATCCAATACTTTATGCCAGTAATTTGGAGCTGAAAAACCCATGTACATGTGATGGGGATTAGGGTAGTATATATAAGGCACAGAGACCCATTCAGGGTTGAGTATACTTTTCACTGAATGGATCTGCTGCGTCTTAGGCCCTCGGCTCGTTACAAATGGTGGCAGCGGTGGGATGAAGACAACTGCCAGACAGGAGTTGCCTTACCCACGAAGTTCCCAGGCCAAGACTCGGGACGAGTCCTCGGAGGGGGAAGTAGTGTAACGATCGGTGAACGTAGTGAAAACGTTTGGTCGCATATGATGATAATATGCAAATTTAAAACCCATGACCATGTGATGGGAATTAGGGTAGTATATATAAGGCAAAGAGACCCATTCAGGGTTGGGTATACTTTTCACTGAATGGATCTGCTGCGTCTTAGGCCCTCGGCTCGTTACAATACTAAGTGGGTCTAACTCTTGCACAGGACACACCGTCTTAATGTGCTGAACATTTGTGCCAAGTTCTTTCAAAATGTTTTTTCAATGCATGACAAAGTTACAACCCGGACACGAAAACATGTAAGGGCGGACGGACAGACCTGGAGCAATAATATTATAGTATATATTCGTCCCAGGACAGACGGACGGAGCGATTTTAATATACTACCCTCCGGGGGCATAAAAAGCAAAAGAGTTGGAACATTTTGGCTCAAATAGATGCAACAGGGATAGGCCACCAAAACCGTGAGTATAGGACCTTCAACTGCTAAATGTGCGGAAGCGATGTGTACCGCTATTTCCAAAGTTCGACGAAAGACAATAAAATTTAATATAAAATATGTGGAAAGCATATTAACCAATTCGCTACAGTGTGCAAGGATAGTGCCGAACCTGTTAATACAGACACATTTATTGCTTGGTTCAGTGACAAAATTTTCTGACTGATTTTTTTTTTCAAAATGGTTGAAAATCATTACTAAATAAGACAGAGTGATATATCCATTTCTATTGAGTTATTTACGTGTTCACTTGTATCAACAAAGACATAATAAAGTAATTCAAAATGCGTCGGGAAATCTCTAGTTCTAGTGCGGGCTCTGAAATAAAGTTCGATGGTGTACTTTACCTCGACGCTACAGGCATTACTGACCAATGGCAAAAGTATTTTACTAATTTGTTCTCTCCAAGAAACGACTCCAAATTTGACGATATTTGGAAATCACATGTAGAACACAGTAAATAACAGTGACAATTTAAGATTCCGAGATCTAACGTTAGCCCCTATTGTATTGTGTGACAGTGTGGATAAAGCTTTAAGATCGTGTAAACGGGGTAAAAGTTATGGTCACGACAACATTTACTATGAAAATTTTACACATGGTGGGCCTATTGTGCTCAGTGTACTGACAAATCTTTACATAGCTATGTTGTCTTTTGGACATATTCCACCAGATATGAACAAAGCTACCATAGTGACTATACATAAGGGCGGTAAAAAATAATTATAGAGCCATTTCCTTGTCATCGTGTGTCATAAAACTCTATGAATGTATTTTACTAGAGAGATGTGAATCTAACATACTCTCTATGCTAAGTTCGCATCAAGGGGGCTTTCAAAAACAGCTTGGTTCGTTAATGTCGGCATTCTTACTACGCAAAAGCATTTTATATGGCAAAGAGAATCACAACAAAGTATTTGTATGCTTCTTGGACGCCCGTCAAGCTTTTGATATTGTTTGGCATGACGGTCTTTTATATAAACTGCTACAAACTGGCATCGATAAACATTCATACTATGCGTTCTAGTCCACGTACGGTTCAATGGAAAGTCGCGTCCGTAACCGTGGCATCCTGTCTGACTGGTTCAGAGTTAGGCAAGGTACTAGACAGGGTGTTTGTTTGTAATTGTGCTTATTAGGTCCACCATCCTCTAAAGAGGCTATAATCGGTACGACCCGTCTAGACAGGGTGGAAAGACCTCTCCTCTTTTATACCTCCTCTATATAAACAGCCTCATACTCGAACTAGAGAGATGCAACTACGGCATGTACGTACATTTGTATATAACATGAATGTTACGTGTCCAACAGTGGCCGATGGCATGCTACTTTTATCATACACAAAATACGGACTGCATAAAATGCTCGATATATGTGACAAATACTCAAGAAAGTGGCGCTTTCTTTATAACGCAAGTAAATGTTGTGTCATTGTATTTAATGAGATTAAATCCGATTACAGTAACCATCGCAGACAGTGAAAATAAGGTGCATATGTACTATTTCAAAATCGGAGCAATATGTACACCTAGGCATTACCTGCGATAAATACTTTGTGCCAATCTAGTAATATTCATGACGCATCGATCAAATTGCGCGGTTCTCTTTTAAGTATCATGAACAATTCTATAAATCAGCTTGGAATTACCCCAGTGTCCTGGGCTACAATATATAAATCGGTCATTATACCAAAGGATTATACGGGTGGGAGTTATGGAATAACGTGCCCCCATCAAGCCGTCTTCAATTAGACCGAAGTCATCGGTTTTGTGTGAAACTTGTCCAAAATCTGCCTACTTATGCAAATGTTGACTTTGCTCTTAGTTGTCTTGGTGAACCTCCGATTGAAACAGAAATCGACTATAGAAAATTGCAGTTTTTATGTCAGTTGTGTCGCTTACCGTCCAAGTATCTCTCGAAGCAAATCTTCGCAAAAAGACTTGTTCATTTCTAAAATAACGAAAGGCAGGTACTCGGTTTCAAGATATTCATAGGATCCTAAATAAATATAACCTTAGTAATCACATCTATAATTACTAGTACCTAATTACAGCCTACACAGTGGAAAAACATATTCTAAGGAAAAATATATACGATCGAGAATTTAGGGAACGTATGGAACGGATATTAAGCAGTAATCCACTACTACGTACAGACCTGTTTAGCGTTAACAAGCCCTGTAGCTTGTGGCTATTTCTCAGACGTTATCCGAACTTAAAATACAAAGGCTGCTTTGCGGTAGGTGCATTAACCCGACTTATATCTTTCTGAAAAATAGAACACCAGTCAACTAACGGATAACATAACGGTACATGCAATATTCTTTTGTCAAAACAATGAGTATTTAAGAAAGTCGCTCTGGTCGAGTATCTCATCCACAAATACAAGCTAACATATTTGCTCTTATATATGGAAGGACCTTTATAAAATTTGCTTCAAATCAAACGAGTATCTTTGATTTAGATCATTTTTAGATTATTTCAATTCATTCCCGACAGTAAAATTAGTTCTGTCATAAGATACTTCCAGTGATAAGAACAACTTTGGCGTACACACCTGTTTTACTCCGGGGGTAATTTTCGGCTTTATAAAGATTGATATAAACATTGCACAGTGTTGTTACTGTTACAAATTGTAGTATACGAGGTAAAATGGCTGTTTCAGTTAACACTAAACCCTTAACACTTGATTTGTACACCATACTGTTTCATTACACAATCACTCGTTAATTTATAGCAACAATTCCAAAAACATTTCCGATAGATGTCTTTATAAAACTTAAATAGACAGAAAGCAAACTTGACTTAACTAGTCGTACCCGGAAAAAAAGGGCTTAACGCTCGATATAAGGCTGTGTACCGGCTACGTTCGATATAAAGACGAACAAATGAACAAACTCTTCCGTAATTATGAACAATCAACCAATAGCTCATTAAATCGATTGGTCATCAATAAATAAATAGGGCTAGTATAGTTTCATTCATTATTGCGTTTTTGACAAATGGCACATACATTTATTCTACCTGAAACATAGTTATTAACATTTTGATTACACGATTTCTGATTTTGTTGTAGACGTTCTTTAATTTCTTTACATATTCGTCTCATTGCGTAACGAAGTAGATCCTGCATGTCAAGATATGGCACTTTATTATGAATTGTTCAATGTTACGATACACACCGTTCATTACGAACTCATTGGGACCATTAAAATTTGTTCTTTATATCCAGAGTCTATTATATTCATATATTATTTTCATATGAAATAAAGAAAGAAAATAACTCGGACAGAGAAAAATTGTTCTTTATATCCGGAATTTCGCTATATCGAGTTTACTGTATTTAATTACGGGAACCTGTTCAGACCCCGCCCTTTCAGCATATATAATAGGCTTGGATTGGTCTGAGCAATGTGAGGGGAACCTCCGCCTGAGGGACACCTCCACCCACGCCCGGTAAAATAAACGCTAAGGAGAAGAAAGCACCCATATCATGCTACTTCCGGAACAACTGAATCAGGTAATTTGTTTCTATTTGGTGTAAGATGGCTATGGTCGAGACTTGAAAACAGAAATGTTGGAAAGTAAGTAGTTTCAGCCGCACTTCTCGTTCCTGTGTTCGTGTGGAGAGTATCAAGCTAAACGTTCTGTGTATGTCTTAATCTATCCGTAGAATTGACCCGTTTCTCTGGGACTCCAGTCTTTGAATTTTTAATCACCTCTCATTGCGTCTCCGTGAAGCTTCTTTCGGCACGCTCTGTTACTGACCTGTCACGCACTTTTATATGCATGTGTAGCTACTTGTATTTATCCCAGCACTTCTGTAATTCCAATTAATCCATTAAAACTAGATGGGTGTTCAGTGGAACACTTGTGTCGCCCTCTTAAACTTTGTCAGAATGAACAAAAGGTTTACAAGGCAACATGCTTAACTATTCGAGAAATATCTTTCCAAAGCAACTGTTATTATAGTAAAAAACAAAAACAATTGGCTTTTGCCATGTGTTACTTTCTTTGGGTCTAGCATTTCGCAAAGTAACCTAAACATTTGTGGACTTTTTTGTAAATTAACAGCTACTAATCTATTAAGTTTTCACCTTGCTTTAACAATCCAACCATGAACGTTGATTTGCAACTTTTGTCATACAATTTGAAAGTTTGATGAAATCTTAAGAAATGGCAAATTGTAGCCAACGTTAAGTTTTTTGTGACGGACGGACCGACGGACATTAGCGATCCCTATGTTTCGCCTTTTCTCCGAAAGGGCAACACAATAATATGAATAGCTTGTGCTGTTCATTTGCGATAGATTTTATGCTCTGGCCATTCAAAGGGATTTTCATGTGGTTTGAAAAGAAGATGTGCCCATGGAAAGATAAATGATACACCATAGTAATACCCAAGCACAGATTTCAGCTTATCTGTGAATGGTCTAGGATCAGAAATTACCAGTCGCGTCTTGTCTACTTTGGTCTGTTCGAACTGTGTTAGACCACTACTTATAATCTGGAACTGCTCTTGTATAAAGTTGCCGCTTAGCAATACGAATAAAATGTTCATTGTGAAAGTCATCATGATATTTGCTACATGAAAACTACTGTATCCAACTAAAGCCCTAAGGCATGCAAGTGGGGCAAATACATCCCACAGTGACATATGTGCAAAAACGACCCGGAAGAAATAGTGTACGAAGTATAGAGAAGTGTAAGATGTCCCGAGGAACGCCCAGACAAGGAACACCACGAAATGTCTTTGGTTGTAAAATCCAATACAGCGACGTGTGAAGAAACAGTGGTGATCACGTTTTAAGATACAGTTCTTACAAAATGGACAATGGTGGCATCTTGGCGGGGCATTCAGCGTACAGTTCTTACAGTACTTCCACGACCAGTAAGAAACCTGTGCTGGTGCTAGTGGTACCGATTGTGGTCCTGGAACAGTCATTGTATTGTTGTTGTACCTCGAGACGTTAGGTTGGTTTGTGTTATTTACAACAACACAGCTTAAGTCCAGCTGGTCACCTTGACAATTTCTCGGGTTTGAAACACAATGCTTCGAATTAACGGCAGTTTTCAGCGAATTATCCACTTGTCTTATACAAAACCAGTTTGACATCATTTGAAAATATACAATTAGCAACAAACTCCTTTGAAACAATAATGTCCACGTTTCATTCTGTTCGTTGAAAGTTCCGTAATAGTAAGGCATGACGAAGAAAACCGAGTAATAGAATACACCGGTTATGGTGTACAAGTATATAGGTGCAGCTATCACATTGAGGACCTCTGATTGTAAGTCCGTGTGTGGCCTTGCCTTTAGTAGCTGCTCCAACTTTCCTCTTAATTTATCCATTAAAGTGAGCGTTTTTTAACACCGTAAATAGTAGCCCAAGTCTTTTGTTAAGCTACAAACCTTTAAGTATATAAAACTACTCCTTAAAAATTTACATGAACTGAATATATTGATTTGATGACATATACATGAAGTGTCCACAAATCAAGGTTAAGCCTGAAATGCGATACCACATAATTGAGGTAAAATACGCAATTATTCATATAAGAGAGGTTTCGGAAAACATTCATAATCATTTTGATTAAGCGGCAGTTAACACAACATTTGGACTGCAAATACTCCATATCTTAAGTACATGTATGTTTATCATACTTTATTTTAAAGTTATATACTTCAAAAATGTAAGTTATAAAATCGCAATTTAAATATAATTTATTCGCATACCAACGCATGTACAAGCACAATATTTGAAATACAATTTGACATACGATAAAGCAACGTCATGTTCTGTCGTGCGATTTTGTTGGATGTCATTGACAAAGTAGGGTTTAGTACAAAGATACACAAGCCCAAGAACAGACCTACTGGTTATTATTACAGAACCCGACCTTGTTAAAAGATATAACTTGACCTGACTTCAAATTACTTGAGCATGATTATGTGCTGAGCATGAAATTGTGCTCAAGAAACTTTTATAAGCCCGGGGCCTGGTCAAAATGGCGGAAATTTAATGTTTATTTGGGGAGACGGATAAGAAAATTGGTAAGGAAATGTTTATTTTTAATTTGATCGAGCTGTTATCATGCCCTTTGTACAGCCACATGTAATATATGAAATCGTCACACCCGCTTTGGATCGTGGACCTAAAAATAAAAAAGTTATTGAAGGGATAAATTGGTCGGTAGTGTTTATGTTTGGATTTTCCGCCGTTTTCTCCCACGTTTGGACGGTTCAGACCGCTTTACTCGAGCTTATTTGAATGCGAAAATGATGCGATCCATTGTTTTGTAATGTGTGCACGTTTCCAATACGAACTATCGCCGATTTTTTAAACTTTAAACCGATTTCGATGTATCTCGGGTCGTTTTAAGACGATTTGATGTATCACCGGGTTTTGAAGCATGTTTAAAACACAAATGTAGTAGATTAAACGTACGTACAGCCAATAACTGAATTAAATAGTATCGCTTATTAAATGGAATGACAATTTTCCGGAAAACTTTTGCATTGTCAAAGCCGCAATTAAGAGATCAGTTTATAATCTAACGACACGTTACCCTTTACATATTTTCTGTTTGTTTACAGAGGTGCTTGCTCGAAGTAACGCAAACAGAAATCTAGAGTGAGAACTGAGGTCGACTGACGACTGTACTAGAAACACAGCGTCATGCTACTATGAAAACATGTTTGTAAACCCGCTGTCAATCGATGTGAAGCTGGATCTCAGAAATCCCTCCCGGGAAATACGTTTTGGACTTTGGTTTTTCAGCTTTGTCATATATAACTACATCTTACTTTTGCCAGTACTTCCAAATGTATGGCTTATCACGACTTCATCCAAACCGTACAGACATGCTTGTTATAACTTGTTTCCATACTACTTGTTTCCGAGGATTTTTTCTTGTGGCTTGTCACGGCTCAGACTCAAGTATTATTATTATATGACTCGCCGTGGCTTCGTTATTGTTAGACATGTTCGATCACCACATTTCTATCTAGCATGTCATTACTCAGCTGTTCATACTATTCTGATGTTTTTGTTCAATGAAATGCGTTCTTGTTAGCTGAATTAAGCTTATGTAAGGAAAGTCGTTAAACTTCTGTTTTTTTCTTTCATTTTGATCAACTTGCACTGTGACTTGCTTGCCTTTACGAAATTCCGCAGCTGTAATGACATAACATTTTATTTGCCGAACTACCAAATAGGGATAATGCACATAATTTTTATCATACAAGGCAAAATGCATTTATAAGTCTTGTATTTTCACAGTATAATGTGTGGTAGTAGTATTATCTGGCACTATTACTCAACAGCTTTTTAAAACCTTCGATTCTTCATTGGTTATTCCCAAGCTCAATTTGCCAGAACCAACCGTTAACTAGATGGTTGTTTTTGTCACAGAAACACGTCTCCTCAAGACAGTTTGTCAATGAATGTAATACTGAAACAGGATATTACAATACAACAAAAATATATTTTTAGTAACAGTGACTGTGACCCCCCCCCCCTCAAAGCAATTTATAAAAAAATATTTTTTTAAATTAAAATCTATTTATAGTAACAGTGACCCCGAAAAAAATATGACCTTTGATCTCTAATTGTGACCTTGACCTTGAACCAAGGTGGTTGTAACATGCGCTCTGCACATCGTCTCAGTATTGTGAACATTTGTTGGGAGTTATTCTAAAATCCTTCAACGGGTTCAAGAGATATGGAACGGACACGATTTGTGATGGACGGACGGACATCCTAACATATGGATACTTATGTGGCTACTCTATTGTTCTCTCCATTGTTCTTTTAGCCACGTAAGAGAAAACATAGCCACCTAAGAGCTTACGGAATGAATGACATCAAAGAGTATTTACTGTTACCTATTGTTCCTATAGCCACCTAAGTATCCAATGTAAGGGCGGACGGACGGACAACTGGACCAAAACAATATGTCCCTCCCCCATTATATGGAGGAGACATAATGATAATGGTTCAAACTTACCTCTCATTATAAAGTTAAGCGTTCCCTGCTACAATACTTTTGTGACAGAAATAATGGGTAGTGAAAAGCTAGAAATAATCAACAAACACATCGTCGGAGAAGGGTTTTTATTCTACACAGGAAAGCAACATAAAGGGAGAAAACTGAGGGGGGCAGCTACACATACAGTCTTCCTCACTTGTCAAGGGAAAAACCCACCAGATTATGTACTGACCATTACACATCAGTTGTATCAATACATGTATAAGGTGTGCTATAAATGGTTTCAAACAATGTTCAGGGGTTCAGTATTGGAGTAGATATTCTAACATCAAAATATCAATTCTGTGTTCCTGCTAGAATTCTGTAACAATACTAAAGTTTCCCTAAAAACTATCATCAATAGATCATGAAAAACTCGAAATTAGGCTTTCCATCTGAACAAAAAACACTTCTTGGCATAGCTGCATCCCAACAAGTTGAAGTACACAGAAGTTATATATCAAAAATACGAAATGCTGCCAGCAGCCAAAAACATTTAACAACAAGTACTGCATACCAGCAGCTTCAGAAAATATTGATAAAGTTTTTACTTTAAATGAAATCATTAAATCAAAATTGTAACAATATAAAAGGAATGTAACATAAAATATTAAGATCAACCTAAATTCTCAAACATCAAGATACATTACCAATGTGATACCACTTATGTGTGTTTATCACTTAAAGACCAAGGACCACTATTACAAGTACATGTATCTCTAATTCTACCCAGAAAAGTGTCTTACCGGCAGAATTAACCTTTATTTGTACCAAAAACATGCCTAATTTGCTTTTTGTTTCAAAAAGTACATGTTAGAAATATAGCGCATTATTTTTTCAATGATATTTCGAAAATAAGAAAGGCATTCTGGCAATTGTATTCTTATGAAACGACTTGAATACGAAGGAAAGGCATATGTCAACATTGTTTTAAAGGGAATAGAAAATGGTTCTATCATTATCCAATCAGTACATTTATTTCACTATATCAGTAATTTCAAAGAGATCCTGGGACTTTAATGGTGATATTATATCTAAGAATGAAAAGCAAAACTAGTCAATATAAGAATAAATGCATGTACCTACATATCTACAATAGAAGTAGTGAGTAAAACGAGTTTAATGAAATTTCAATTTCATGTAAATCTTCAAAAGTTACAGTGCTGCAGAAGCTTTGATTTATGTAAATACCTGCATATTATTACTTTAACTTGTGTCTTTTCTTGATTTTAAACAGAAACATAAAATAATTCTGGACATTAATGAACATGTAAATAAATGCAACACAAAACTGATAAAATATATCTAACAAATGCGTGTTCTATTGAATTGCACATGAATAAATAGGACGGATCATCTATCACAGAGTTTTAAAACATACAACTGGAATGATTTCATGAACAAAGAAAAAAACCTGGGCAAGCTGGTTAGCTTTGAACGTTTAAGGATTAATTTTGTTTTCTTGCCGCCTATTTTGAAAATACTTGAAAAAACAAGTCTGCACATTTACTGACTTTTTAACATCCAAGCTTGGTATTATGTTTACAGTAGCAATATGTCATATTTTCCAGAATTTTCTGTGAAAACGTTAGATGCCTCAGGCTTTATTTGAGCTATGGAATGAATCTAAATTATTTTTAAGGTATACATGTACATAACACATGCCATTGTTTATGTATTCCTGGGACAGGTAGAACAAGGGCTAGCAGTGAAGGGGATTCATACCCTTACCAAGTCACATGTTATGAAAGAAGTCAATGTTGAAACTGTAAATTCAATTTGACAGGGTGACCTCAATTTTAACAAACTTGATTTCATTTACATTATATTGTGACATAGCATAGATAAAATGTTTCAGGAAGATGGAGTGATTTCAGATCAGTTTTCAGACAGAATTTTAGTAAGCCATTTTTTTTAATATAACAATGATCTTTTGATCATGTTTCTGCATGAACTGACCTGTTGCCTAGAAAATAATGTTTAAAAGTTGTTTTTAACTTGAGAAACATGTATCAATTTTCTAGTAAACTCGACTTATAACGAAACCTCTGAAATGTTATTTTGATTGATAAACATAGAGATGGTACAAAGTGTTCTAAACTGATCCCACATGCCACAAGCCCTACTTTTTCAGTATACAAATATATGGTAGAGACAAACTTTCATTCAAAAGAGGATAAAAAAGCTTTCATGTAAATGGGACTATACTGTACTTTAAAATTAGCCAATACAGCAGTTTTAGTAAATACCTTAAGTTTTCTTCCTTTCAATCAAGGATTTTGTCGTCATCAGTTAAAATCTAAATCAGAGCTAACAATTAACATGTTTTAGTAAATATAAGATAAACTTTTCAAGTAAATAAGAAAACGTTTTGATTTAACTGTCACTTCTGATTGCCAGTGATACTCTTATCATTTTCTTTCACCTATAAATGCATGCTTATAAAATCAAAAATATTCCAAATGTGTGGTTCATTTCACTATACCTGTATGTGAAAACATTCTACCCAAATACTGTACACACATAAAACTGGATTTCAAAATAATCTACATTATACCATTTTCTTCAAAGGGCAAGTTTTTGACCATTTTTCATGTCAAATATTATCACAGTCTATATAAAGTAACTTGTTATCACAGTCACACATTCCTCGAGGTGCTAACAAGGTGATCGTTGTAGCGTGTAACAAGGTGATTACCACATCTTTTTCTTTGGAAGAGAGGAAGAGCCGCTGCTTGAGGCAGAAGATGTTGGTCGCTCATCATCACGGAAACCACTCCTTGTGTTCACACTCTCTCTTCCATGCGTCTGTTAAAATAAAAATACATGTAAATCCTATATATATAAAAGAACTTTGTGTAAGTCTGCAAGCGGCAGTCAATACTTGGTGGAAATTAAAATATGAGAAGTGACAGTGTAGGTCTGTGCAGTGTACTGAATGATGCACATTCTGTGACTTAATGTCATAGTAGAATCAACTATCATGTCACAGTAGAATCAACTATCATGTCACGGTAGAATCAACTATCATGTCACGGTAGAATCAACTATCATGTCCCAGCAGAATCAACTATCATGTCACAGTAGAACCAACTATCATGTCAAAGTCATCCCTTGCCAGTATAAACAATCTGAACAAAAGTCACATCCTCCTTTTCAACTAGATAATACTGAAAATGCTAAAAATGCCTCCACTTTTAGCAACAGAATGGAGAAATCACAGTTTAACAAAACTGATGTTTGCTGCAATTTGTGTTCTACAAACTAAACTGTTAAAGAAATTTATCACTGGACATGGGAACAAAAAATGAATACATGAAGTGTTTATAAATAAACCTCACACTGCATGTAAGAATACAACAAGCAGAGCACAATTTTTCGACAAAATATGTAACATTTCCTAAATGTGTAGGTAAAATATAAACAGTTTATATTAAAGCTATACTTCATTGTTTACCTTTCTCTCCCTGAGACTGAGCTGCGAGCCCATCAGCTTCTCAATGCCCTGTGTTCCCTTCGTCATGGCATCCTTGATGTCCTTGTCCATGCCAGGTATTGCTATATCTCCAAACACCTGTAATATACACAACCATTTACAGACAAATGAGTTACATGACACCATGATACTCTTGTTGTTGTTGTAGTTTAAGGAGTTTAACGCCTGTTCCAACCTTGGTCAGTTTAACAGACAGTTTACTTAACAGTGGTTCCTGTGTAAAACCAGTACAGGCTCTGATCCTCCGTTAGAAACTGCCAGCTTTCTCACATAAACAGACATGGTCTGTACCAGGGTGCGAACCCAAGGCCCTCAATCTATGAGAGGTTACAGTGGTCTTAAGTCAGCGACTCTAACCACTCAGCCACTGAGGCTGTTTGACACCATGATACTCTACAAATGTCCATATCTATTACCATGGAGACTAGTATATTTTTCAGAAATATTCATTGTAGTCAGATGGTGGCTTAATTTTGAGGCTGGTTTAGATTTGGGATAGGCTTATTTTTGTGACTGTCATATTATTAGGGTCAGTCAATTTTCAGATCTCAGGGCAGTTTGGCATATTTAGGCCAAACACACTGACATCTATAGCAGTTAGTCTTGCTGAATTTTGTAGTTCATGATGGACAGGCATGATATATCACTATCATTAAATTACTGTTTAATTATTATGTCACAGTATAATACAATTTTATTAGTTGTGTAAAAAAAACTGTGGAATGAAGATCAGTCATATATTATAATTACATGTACATGTATCAGCTCACCTGAGCTATAAAACATGTTGTATCCGTACTATCACACTGATAGCTTTGAGCTTTAATTAAGAATAGCGCATTAACTATTAAACTTAACAGTCGCGGCAGTTTTAAGAAAGTATTACATATGTTGTATGAATTGATACCTCAACAATGGCTCCATCAGGTAAACGGAGGAACTGTCGGTAAAGTTGCCTAAGACCGTCCAGGTGTACCGTATGTATGGCTACGTGTGTAGTGATCTCCTTGTGGGTCTCTTTGCGTCTTTGTTCATCCTCGGCCAGTGTCGTTTCACTCCAAACACTTTCCTCCATCTACATTGGTTAAATGTTCTTACGTAAGTATAGATACAATAAACATCTGACTGATGTAAACTGTGTCAGTTTCACCTACAGTCAGAATTTTTAAGATGGATTGACGGTTGATATGTTATGGTTGGTTGGTTCTGGTTAAATGGTTACAAAAATTAAACACTGTCACATCATTTTCTAAACTGACAGAAATGTCTATCTAAGACAAGACTCAAGAGGTATTACAGCATTTAGCAAATGCTGAGGGTATATTGTAGGTAACAACTACTGTAATAGTAATTTTTGCGATTATTTATTTTTTCCCTATTTTTGCATATTTCTCACTTTGGTAATTTAAAAATCTCTTGAAAGAGATTCATTTCACATAGATTTACCAGTAAAGAATTCTCCTTTCAAGAATTCACGAATAAGTCTGTCTGAACACAAATCACGTAATTTTCTTCACACAAAAATTACCCAGTTTACATTATTATGCAAAAATAAATGAAATATTTACATCTTCCTCTTCCCAGATATAGTCAAACACAGCAACTTTCATTCTCTCTCCTTCTTCACCACGAAATGCTTCTGCTCTCTCCACAATGTAATGTAACTCCTGGTTGGATAATTCAAGGTCATAGGGCACAAAGAAATCTCGCTCCTTGCCTCGTAGACGCCAGTAGATATCAAGGAGTCGGCCATTGTTGTGTAACCTGGAAACAGCCAAGTTTAGTATATTCTTACACATTTTTAAGCACAGACTTTCCAAAACTAAGGAAATAGGTCAGATGCCCTTTGATTACACTGATACTGGTAGATGCAAGTGGAGCTTTCATGCCAAGATTGAGTCATTTGATGCAATTACTACAAAAAGATTCTATTTTCACTATTATTTGCAAATTCACTAATATCATTACAATTTCTATCTTAAGATCTGATATTACCTGCATGCTTCTTTAGCTGTAAAAGGATACATGTAGCTTAAAAATTCAAAACTCACAATTAACTTGGAAAATTATAAAAATAAGGAATAAACAACTTGTGAATTTCAAGATGTTTACAGTAGTTAAGGCAAAAGCAGAATGTGTTACCAGTCTCTTTGCCAAAAAATATGAGGTCAGTTGGTTGGCAGGTTTATTTTTTTTTATTTTGCCTTTTTTTTCATCTGAAACACTTGAAAATTTGTCTTTTTTATCACAAAAAAGTTTGAGCTTGGCAATAAAAAGTTAAATTTGGTTGCCTAATGAGAAATATTATAGACACTTTATTTTGAAGTCTGGTGACAATTTTCCAGTATCTAGTTAAATCTACCACAAAAACTAGAGTATTCCATAGGTTTATGAATGCATGTTGTTTAAACAGTATGGCTATATTTCAATCTGATTAACCAAACAGGACCAAAACTAATACAGGTCATTGGAAGATGTCTTAAGATATAATTTATCAATAAATACCACTGGTTTATTAAGAAGGGCAATTTAAAGGATTAATTAGGGTAATTAAAAGGATAATTAGCTACTACAATAGAAAACAACTACATTACCTGAGGAAGTACATGTACAGGAAGGCCCCGACAACAAAGGCAAATCCTAGATATAGAAAAGCTGTAACAAAAATCCCGCCAAGCCCCGAGCCTTCAATACGATAGAAGTGATACCAGAGCTTGGCGAAGTCCGCTGTCGGTGTAGCACTGTCATCCTCATATCGCTGGAAAGAAAAATAAATAAATACTGTAAACTTGGTAGTTTTTGCCATGATTTAACTTTGCCTGTTCCCACTTAACTAAACTTAAAATCTTACGAAAGATTTATTTCACACAGATTTAGGATGTTAGTTACTGTTTCAATACTAAATAGTTACCACTGAGATCAATCGAAAATGTAATTTTATAAACAACATAGATTGGAATCCACAGGTGAATAAAATTAGTATTTGGCAAAAATGGTACTTATTAATACAGACAGAGAACTCATAACATTGTAGTGCATTCTAATTAACAGTAGCAAGTATGATCTTTTAACAGACATTTGCTGCTGAAATTGAAGTGGGGCTTTGACACCCAGGACTGACCTTTAACCTTTGAACTGCGGACATGACCACTAAACACAATAAACCTTCCTAAGATGCTTTATAAATCCATGATTGAAATTCGATAAACAGTACCACAGGTACACACTGAGATGTAAGTTCAACAAACTATTACTGTACATGGACAGATAAATAGACAGTTTACGTACTGAGCACCTTCCAATTTTACCTCCAAATTTTACTTTTTGTAAAACTGTACGGTAAAATGGGTAATATTTGTGACGATTTTGCTATTTTTTATGAATTTCCCATTTCTCTAATTTAAAATCTCGCAGAAGATTTATTTCACATAGATTTACTATAAGAGAATTCTCCTTTTGTGAATTCAAAATTCATGAATGAGTCTGTCTGCTCATAATTCATGAAATTTCCAACACACCAAAATTACCCAATTTACAGTAAATAAGAAAAATAACACCTGAATATAAATGAAGAACACTCACTTTGAGAATACAGTCCATGCCTAGGATAAGGAACGGATCCAGGAAGGTCATGATGCCATATGCCATCACAAGCTTGCAGCCAAAATCCGGAAAGTGGTCGAAAATCAACTGAACGAGCAGGCACAGTCCAATCAGCAGTAGAAACACCAGTAGGTTAAACAGAGGTCCCAGTATGACGACCGCAATCTCCTGCTGGCTGGACAGCAGTGTCGGCTGGTAGTTCAGTTCCACAGTGTATGGTAAAAAGTTAAACCTGCTCATATAAAATTACAAAAATTGTAGAATCAAATTGTACATAACAGCATTGTAAAAAGTTATGTTTTATATTTATTTTCAGCATAGACATTAGTTGTCATATAATGCAGTTTTATAACATACTTGGGTTTACAATAAACAGGTACCATCGTCTGGAAAAAGCTACGGTGGTCTTTGTTGAAGGGTTGTCTTTATTCACAGGTGTTTCAACTATGGATAAATAGTGTAATGCTTTCTCCCTCCTGGTCCATTTTTGATGATCAGTCTGTATTCAGAAGTGGTTTCACAAAGGCTTGACTGTAAATTAATGTAATATCAGAATCCCACTATGCATTTTAATGTACAGACCAACCTCCCCTAACGAAACCTACCTAGAGCAACAACCTCCCTAAAAAGACACACATTTTTTTTCCTTTTGTGTCAGTTATATAAGGAATCAACCTCTCCTGAACAACACCTCTCTTCAACAAACAATTTTCTGTGTTCCCAAGAGTGTTCACTCTTGAGAGGTTGCACTGTATTATAATTATAATAGTTAATGTAGCAGTGACTTACATGTTGATAGGAATGCTGATTGCACTCAGGTACATCCACTGTCCCATGTAGTGTACATATATCCTCAGGAAAAACACAAACGTCAGCATAAACATCATACCCCAGAATTCCCTGCCCCGCCACTGTGCTATACCTAGCTCAGACAGGAACTGACGTGCCACATACTCCATCTTCTCGTAAGCCTTACTCTGGGGACGTCCCAAGCCAGCTAGTGGATCTCTGCAACCAAACATCTCAATATTTATACAGTGCAACAATTCAACAAATGAAAGAAGTCTTTATATTATATAGTTTCTATTGAACAAAAAGTTACATTTTCAATTCTTCATACTCTAAATTGGGTAATATTTGCTATTTTCATGAATTTCCATTTCGTTGATTAAAAAATCTCAAAAGAAAATTCTTTTCATATAGATTTTTTATTGCACCTAAACATTTTCCCAACCCTAAAGTCCAAGGAAATCATAACTTTGTTTAAACACAAATTATCACAGTGCCCAGGTGATTGGTAAAACCCTGTTTTATTCACACTGATATCCAAATAGGCCATGTTCCTTTATTCCAGGCTTAAATTGTTTCTTTAAACAGTAGACAGGGTTATTATCTTAACATATCCCTACCCTACATCAATCAACACCCTGTTGAAATGAACAATCCTACTTGAGAAATGGGACTGGTTTGAAAGATGGGACCGTTAAATTTATAGTAAATTTGCTTCGACAGTTTTCTGGGTTCCCTCTGCCAGTGTCGCCACATTCAACAAAAACCCAAATTTGGTGACAATTCTTCTATTTTATGAACAAAAATACAACGTACATTTTGCACTTCAAAATAACACACTATTTCAAGAATTTAGGCAGATTTTGACAATTTTGCCCAAATTGGAGCAAGTTATGAATAAGCTAGGGAGAACCCTGTGATCTTCATCAGTCAGAAAGCATTTCCCTCTTTACTCAGTCCTGCTCCTGTTTAATTTCTATAGCAGAATAGTTCATCTTTCATTTCAGACAGTACCATTTATTACTTACAGACTGAGTAGCTGATCAGTTACGGCAGTTTATAGGCAACCCTCGATATATTCCCTACTGAACCAAGCACTTACTGTACAGAGTAGGTATGTTTTTCCAGTTCCTCAAGATGTGTCAGCTTCTTCACTGTATAGGTAGGCTCCGTAATGGACGTCTTAGGTAGTACTGTATATAACTTATCATGGTACACATCCACTGGGTTCTTCTCGTATTTCTGAAAATATTTATAATGATTTTCATAACTGTAACACTAAAACTGACTACAGAATGGTTACACGCACTAAAACTGACTACAGAATGGTTACACGCACTAAAACCAACTTTAGAATACATGATTTTTAGTTATCTAGATTTGCTTGATGCTTTTTCATTTCTGAATGTTGATCAGCTATAATTTATGGAACAAATGCACATATTGCTCTGTAAACGGCCTTTATTTAACTTGTATGAACTACATGTAATTGGATTTTTTTCTCTTTTTTCTAGCTTTCCATGGAAAAAATAGAGAATTCCTGAAAAAGGTCTTAAAATACACCAGCTATCAGTTTCAGAGACAGTTACACTAAAAAGAGGTTAAATAACTTAAAATATAAAACAAGACCTGACTCATAACAATACATATGATATGCTTGTTATACTATTATAGTTTCAATATGAAAAACTTAAGTATATAATAACCCACACACAAACCTTGTAATACATGCCCGGCATATGTTTGACCTTTCTGAACTCCTCTTCACTCTTGATTGCTTTCACATCTTCAGGATCACTGTCCTCGGGATCACTGTCTTCTACAAGTAACAGGTCAAGCTTCTTGTCCTTGTGAAGTTTCCTTGAGCCGTACATAGTCGCCTTGTCAGACTCCTGTGGTCACAAAGTAATGAGTCAACTGTTTGTTTACTATTGTATCACCTATATACACAAGAGCCATGTTACACATGGTTAATCCCCCCGCCAGGAAAAAGTTACCTGAAGGTTGTACTTTCGTACATTTTATTTGGTGAGAGGATATCCTTAACAAGAGGGCCATGATGGCCCTGTATCGCTCACCTGTCTACCATTGGCAAAAATAAAAGGTTATTAATAGCAGAAAGGATCAATTTTTACCTTTGGCTCATGATATCCTCTTAATAAGCCTATGTAAAATCAAAAGACCCCCCCAGGCAGGGTTAATTTTGACCCTGAGGTCATGATTTGAACAATCTTGGTAGAGAGTCAATTATTGCCACATGCTGAATATCTAAGCTCTAGGCCTCATTATTTTGCTGTCTGATCATGGTCTGCACTGTTGGCTTTTCATTTTTTTGCTGTCTGATCATGATCTGCACTGTAAGCTATTCATTGTATGTTGGGTGGTCATGATCTGCACTGTCAGCTTTTTATTTTTTGCTGTCTGATCATGATCTGCACTGTTTGCTATGCATTATTTAGCTGTCTGGTCATGATCTGCCCTTTCATTGTTTAGCTGTCTGATCATGATCTGCACTTTCATTATTTTGCTGTCTGATCATGATCTGCATTGTAAGCTATTCATTATTTTGCTGTCTGACCATGATCTGCACTGTAAGCAATTCATTATTTTGTTGTCTGATCATGATCTGCACTGTAAGCTATTCATTATTTGCAAATATTGATTTAATTTTATATATGAACTTTCTTGTGATGTGAATGTAAAAATTACTACCAAAATGGAAGTTCAACTAGGGGTCAAGAACATGTATTGCATCATCGCTATTTAAAACTTTATACAAGTGCCAATTTTAGGCCAGAGTTTTTATATTGCTTGGTTTATGGGAAGTTTTCTTAAATATTGAGTATGAAGGACTTTTCCTACTGTATTGAACAGAGCACATATTGAACATCAGTCTACTGCACCTGTCAATAATTGTCATTTTCGAACAAAATAAACACTTTAAAATAATTACTTTCAATTATATATCCCTACTGTTCTGACACTTCATTAACTAGTATATGGAGTCGGAACAGCGGAAATAATAAAAATAAAATGTCAGTTCATAATGTCATTGTTATTCTACCTTTTCAAAAAATAGTACAAGCAGTCGCATAAACCAAGAGATATAAAAACTCTGGCCTTACCATAGAGAGATCCAAGATGTGATTACAAGACAAATGTCATTTATCAATCTTTTGGTGTTAAAATACTGCAATAAAATTAGCAAATGAGGTGTTCAATAAACAACACATTATTAAAACCAGAAACCATCAAAACAACCTTTCTGACAAATTCCAATGGCTGAAAATGTAACATTTAGAGTGTAAACAAAGTTTTTCCATATTTGGGCTCTGTGACGTAGTTTTTGACCCCAGATGACCCATATTCGAACTTGAGCTAGAAATCATCTTAACAACCTTTCTGACAAATTTCCAGGATATTTGGGCTGAAAATGTTACCTCTAGAGTGTTAACAAGGTTTTTCCATATTTGGGCTGTGTGACCTAGTTTTTGACCCCAGGTGACCCATATTAAAACTTAAGCTAGAAATCAACCAAACAACCTTTCTGACAAATTGCCAGGATATTTGGACTGAAACAGTATCCTCTAGAGCCTTAACAAGATTTTTCTATTTTTGGGTCATGTGACCTAGTTTTTCATCCGAGATGACCCATATTCGAACTCGTCCGAGTAATTACTGGGGCAAACATCCTGACCAAGTTTCGTGACAATTGAGGAAAAGATGTGACCACTAGAGTGTTAACGAACTAAATGTGGACGGACGACGGACGACGGACGACAGACGACGGACGACGGACATTCATCGATCCTAATAGCTCACCCTGAGCCAGCTCAGGTGAGCTAAAAAGCCGTATAGTTATGGTCATGCTGAATACAGTTTTCAAGTAAGTGGAAAAAGAATAAGGCAATGAAGAGAAGGTTTGCAAAATTATATTAATGTTCATTATCAGTATAGGTATGATATTTTTCTATTTGACTAAAAGTAGACAAGGTAGAGTTATTGTTCTTGCACACTGCACTTCCTACCAATGTGCTATGTCAGTGTATTAAGTTTGAAGAAAATCCCTCAAGTACTTTTGGAGTTATGCTCCGGAATTTTTTTTCAAGTAAATCTGATAAAGGGGAATAACTCTTAAAGTAGGCAAGGTAGAGTTATTGTTCTTACACACTGCACTTCCTACCAATGTGCTATGTCAGTGTATTAAGTTTGAAGAAAATCCCTCAAGTACTTTTGGAGTTATGCTCTGGACAAAACTTTTAAAGTAAATCTGATAAAGGGGAATAACTCTAAAAGTAGGCAAGGTAGAGTTATTGTTCTTGCACACTTCACTTCCTACCAATGTGCTATGTCAGTGTATTAAGTTTGAAGAAAATCCCTCAAGTACTTTTGGAGTTATGCTCCGGACAAGTAAATCTGATAAAGGGGAATAACTCTAAAAGTAGGCAAGGTACAGTTATTGTTCTTGCACACTGCACTTCCTACCAATGTGCTATGTCAGTGTATTAAGTTTGAAGTAAATCCCTCAAGTACTTTTGGAGTTATGCTTCGGACAAGTAAATCTGATAAAGGGGAATAACTCTAAAAGTAGGCAAGGTAGAGTTATTGTTCTTGCACACTGCACTTCCTACCAATGTGCTATGTCAGTGTATTAAGTTTGAAGAAAATCCCTCAAGTACTTTTGGAGTTATGCTCTGGACAAAGTTTTTCAAGTAAATCTGATAAAAGGGGAATAACTCTAAAAGTAGGCAAGGTAGAGTTATTGTTCTTACACACTGCACTTCCTCCCAATGTGCTCTGTCAGTGTATGAAGTTTGAAGAAAATTGCTCAAGTACTTTTGGAGTTATGCTCCGGACAAAATTGGGACGGACGCACAGACGAAGAGCATTTCTAATATCCCCTTCGCCTTCGGCGGGGGGATAAATAAATGGTGAGCAATGTCTGACATAGCAGACATGTTCTTTCTGAACAGACTGACCTCCTGAACCCTAGGATTTAATGCCAGGCACCAGGAAGGTAGGCAAATGGTAACCAGTCTTCAACTAGCTACGTCTCACCTTCTGGCTATATCAGAACGAATGCCCTCTAGAATTGGCGGACATACAGATTTGAATAGTATGTTTTCCCTATTTCACTCAAAATTACAGCACCTGAAGTGCCATGTCATGTTTACTTAAAACTTCATAAAGTAGACAAATAAACTGCCTAAAAGTTATAGAAACTAGAGCTATCACTAAATGTGATTAATACCCCCAAAAGACTGCTTTATAAACTGAGAAAGTTTGTAGTAACAGAATACCTTGCAAACAAACTAAAAAGAGATATTGTTCTTGGCAATAACTCTGTAATTTGTCAAGATAGAGTTATGGTTCTTGTACACTGCACTTCCTCTCATTGTGCTTGACCATTGTATGAAGTTGTACTGAATTCCAACCAATAGTTTTCGAATAATGCTCCGGACAAGTAAAAGTAACAAAGGGCAATAACTCTGAAATGAGTCAAGATAGAGTTATGGTTCTTGTACACTGCACTTCCTCTCATTGTGCTTCATTATGTATGAAATTGTATTGAATTCCAACCAGTAGTTTTCAAGTTATGCTCCGGACAAGGAAAACTAACAAAGGGCAATAACTCTGTAATTATTCAAGATGGAGTTATAGTTCTTGTGCACTGCACTTCCTCTCAATGTGCTTGATCATTGTATGAAGTTGTATTGAATTCCAACCAGTAGTTTTCAAGTTATGCTCCGGACAAGGAAAACTAACAAAGGGCAATAACTCTGTAATTATTCAAGATGGAGTTATAGTTCTTGTGCACTGCACTTCCTCTCAATGTGCTTGACCATTGTATGAAGTTGTATTGAATTCCAACCAGTAGTTTTCAAGTAATGCTCCAGACAAGGAAAACTAACAAAGGGCAATTACTCTGTAATTAGTCACGATGGAGTTATAGTTCTTGTGCACTGCACTTCCTCTCAATGTGCTTGATCATTGTATGAAGTTGTATTGAATTCCAACCAGTAGTTTTCAAGTTATGCTCCGGACAAGGAAAAGCAACAAAGGGCAATAACTCTGTAATTAGTCAAGATGGAGTTATGGTTCTTCTGCACTGCACTTCCTCTCAATGTGCTTGACCATTGTATGAAGTTGTATTGAATTCCAACCAGTAGTTTTCAAGTTATGCTCCGGACAAGGAAAAGTAACAAACGGCAATAACTCTGTAATTAGACAAGATGGAGTTATAGTTCTTGTGCACTGCACTTCCTCTCAATGTGCTTGACCATTGTATGAAGTTGTATTGAATTCCAACCAGTAGTTTTCAAGTTATGCTCCGGACAAGGAAAAGTAACAAAGGGCAATAACTCTGTAATTAGTCAAGATGGAGTTATAGTTCTTGTGCACTGCACTTCCTCTCAATGTGCTTGATCATTGTATGAAGTTGTATTGAATTCCAACTTGTAGTTTTCAAGTTATGCTCCGGACAAGGAAAATGCAACAGACCGCCCGACCGACCGACCGACCGACCGACCGACCGACCGACCAACCACCGGGTGACTCCTATATACCCCCCTAAACTTCGTTTTGGGGGTATAAATATGCATTATTAATTATAATAGATGTTACCAAACAATTCCTCACAGAAGTTTCTTGACATCATATTGATATGTAATCTCAAAGATGAAAATAATGTACTGGCTGATTTATGTTCATGACCTAATTTGTTGCAGAGCACCTTTTAAACAACATTCTATTGTTCATTTGCACTTGTATTCAAGCAAACAGCATCACACAAAAGTCACACAGTAATTTTTCAAAATGCAAACTTTGGTTTCTATATATTTCTTCTTCACACGTTGAAATATGAGTTAAACAAAACTATAAACTGCAAGATTAATCCAACACAGAAAAATATCCACTCTTTTTCAGGTTGAACATCACACTAACACCCTACCTTTATGCCTAATGACTGTAAACAGAATCATTACATATGTCAGTTTATGTTCTGATGAGAATTAATGCCATACACCCTTTTTTGATTGAAGGAAAAACAAAACAATGCTTAAAATCCATATATACTTAAATATAAACAGTACTGACTATTAAAAACTTTAGACTGGCAGTCAAAGAGGACTGTGCCCAGAGGCCATGGATAACATCCCCTCTCTACAGTTACTCACACAAAACCATAGAACAATACTTTGTTTTTTTATAATTCTTCTTCCAGGCAGCAGTAACAGTGGCTATTTATGTTTGCATGAGACTCACAGGGAAGACTAGGAATGCCCAATTGTGTTGCCTGGTCTTTAAATAAAGTTATTATTACACATATTATTTTTTACTATGAAGTGCTACAATTCACAATTTAAATCTGATGATCTGCTTAAACATTAATGATCTGTCTTATAATACTGGCCACTGTTTGAAAAAACTCAGACTTTCAATGACGCAGCTAGGGGTGTCACATTAATTTTACTGAATTTAGTACATGTTTATGCGTGTACATATGTATATGGACACAAATAAACAATACAGTCATCTTTGTGTACACACTATTAACTCACATAAAATACACCGAACCGCAAAATAAACGCAACAGTTGGGGAAACACATATAATTTGAAAATAAACAATTCAAATGATAAATAATGAGTTTATTTCATTTCATTGGTACCTTACCTACATACTGTGTAAATTTCATTAAAATATAACAACAGATAACCCGGATTTCATAATGTCAAAGTTCATTACCCACAAGTTCAATTTTCACACATTGTCAATATCTCGTGTATCCCGACAGCCTGATTTTGCAAATTATCCGGAAGTCGGGCATTGCAAAAATACAATTTATGTCAGCTAAATATATTTTGGGGTGTTTTTAATTGTAAAATCGTAACTGGTCAAGAAATTATCGATTTTTTAAAAAAAATTTACTTAATTTCAACGCGCACGTGCAAAACGTGCTTTTTGTATTAATGTGCCAGTCAGGTGTCACGGTACGATGATTTCAATAAATTTTAGTGGCATAGTAATATTTTACATGTATAAATAATATTCAAATACGTTTGCGTCAGTAAAGTATAATTACGGCGGACATATTCAAAAAAAGAAATGTGTTGTGTTTATTTTGCGGTTCGGTGTATATTGGCAAACTATTTAACTATGGAAACAACATGTAAGACAAAATGAAAAAGATTGTAGATTTATTTTTTTTTTTCATTTTTCGAGTGATACAAATTTCACATGGAAGAAAATTTAAGAGTGGTGCATCAAGGCAATAACCTATGTTAAGTCTATGGATAATTAAACGTTATATTAAAATTCTCTGCAATATTTGTACCACTCGATCATTTTGAAATTAATGTTACTGAAATATCTACCCAGTGTCTTTATAAATGCAAGACATGATAGCTTTTGTGCACGATAGCTAAAAATAAACTCGCAGATGTTGGAAGGGTTGATAACTAAAAAAAGGAAAAAGGTAGGTGGTGCATTAGAAGTTAAGTTTAGTATATATACAGTTCCTACAGCTGCTCAGTGTAAATTCATCACTTGATTTGCAAATATTGTTGACCCTTATTCCTGCATGAAATGGACAAACAACTGTTTAAAGTACTATGCCTCTACACACGATTTGACCGGGGTTGCAAAATCAGTTGTCTGTATTGTCCACAGCTTGTCTGAGAGCAGGTACAGACAAGTGAAATTCCAAGAAATTTACAGTAGAAAGTTATACCGACAAGTATATTTTATCATTCAGCTAGAGCAGCCAAGTAAGAAATTTTCATATTTTTTTGCCCCTGGGGTCCTAACACTAACCTCTAGCTTGACTTTAGAGACTGTAGCTGTTGTTCTTGAGGTTGGCATAGTGTAACCAGGGGGCTCAGAACTCTGCAGGCTACTTCTTGATCCCCTGAAATAAATGTTGCAACCATATTTAGCTATGAGAACTTCAATGCCAATTAGATACAATTCTAAAACTACATACATTTTTGTATTTGGAAAAGAAAATTCTAATATATGCTGTATTTATTTGATATTTAGCATATATGAAAGTAAAGTCTAGTATTCAAGACACTTTTCCAACAATGCAACAGTCCTTTCAAAGTTTCCAAAACTATCATAGATTCAAAAACAAAACAATTATTGCACCAATTTTGCATTATCCTTAACCCATACCCTTCTTAACTGGACAGTACCATTAACTGTTCAAAGGGATGTTCAACATTTGCTGACTGAAGACCAGAGAGGACAGATCATGATCTGCTCTGGTTGCCAAGGCTGAATCCCTAGCTGCAGCCGGGTACCAGTTACAAGTACAGTCCAACCTCCCTGAATGACTCCACCCTAGAGCAACATCCTCCAAAACAAAAAACCCATTTTCTTTCCTGTTGCATCAATTATGTAAGGAAAGGACTTCTCCAGAACAACACCTCTATACAACAAACCCAATTCTGTGTTACCAAGGATGTGTGCTCCTGACAGGTTGCACTGTACCTACCTCATGATGCTAAGACTACTAAAACTAGCAGTATTTTCTACTGTCAAAAACCCTGCCCAGTGATTATATGATATCATTTTTGTGCTTGACTCAGTTTCATGCTCAGACTCTGGCTCAATAAAATACTGAAACATATTTATTGGTTCCCTCTATTAGAATTTAAGGCTTATGACTGTTTTAACAATATGTTTTTATTCTTACATACAGTTCCCTGGGGCATGAAAGACTGCCCACTCAAAACTTAGTCAAGCATAAAATAAGGTTTTATAATCATGTTGACAGAAATACTTTTTTATATCAAAACTACTATGAGGGTAGGGTGGGATGCACTTATATCTATAAATGTGTGAAAATGTGGTATTTTCCCAAATGTTATGCAGTGTTGAGTAAGTTTATATAATAAATGTGACCAATAAGTTTTTATATATGCACTAAATGAAATTTTTTTTTTTTTGTAAAACTGAATATAAGTACAAGAAGGTGCCAAACTTTTAGGAGTTTATCACTTTATGCATTTCCATAATCAGTTCACAAAAGTTAGGTTTATCCAAATACTTAGTGATTAAGAAATCAATGTTTATTTAGACATGATTGTGTTGATTGAAATTTATAGGTTTGGGTCTCAACTCTGATGTCAACTATATGTTTCAACTATAGTACAGTAATGTACAGGTAAAGAATTACCCTAGCCAGTATCCTAGTGACAACTGTCCTAAGGGTAACATAATGCTGGATGATATACTATGTGCACATGTGTGATCTATTTCATTTATCTAATTATGACGTGCACATTGTGTAATCTTTTTTATAAACTGAGAAAGGAACAATATAACCCATCTCTTTAGAATTTAGCCTAATTAACATTACCTTTCCATTTCAAGTCGCTTTCTGAAATTTCATTGCATTACAAAACACATATTACTTTAAATATTTGTAAAACATTAATCTATTTGTGTCCCACAGAAGCAGAAAACAGATATCCACAGCTTCAGCAGTTTTATTAGAATCACTTACATTGCCATATAAAGAATTAATTAAAAATTTCTGCAGTCAACGAAATAAAATAATATAATAATACATCAGTTTACTTTAACAGTTCACACACACAATTTCTTTTTACAGTATATACTCACATATCACTGCTCAGGTCACTTTGAGACCCCAGTATTGGGGCCTCCCCATCCCTGTACTGTTCCCCTCCGGTACGTCTCCTGTCAGGGAAGGCTGTCATGGCAGAGGAAAATTCCAGCTCAACCTCGTACTCCTTCATACCTGCCAAGTACCTGTGTAACAAATCAAAGCAATGCCTCAGTGTAATCACTTAATACACTGTCTTAACTGTAAAATACCTGCAGTTACTTTGAGTTACATAACTGGTCTCCCATTCCATTTCAGCACACACATTTTTCTGTTTTCTAATTTCTCTAATTGCAGTCCTTGGTTGGAAGGATTAATAAGGTATGGCATGGTTCTTTCTGGAAGATAGTATGTTTAAATATTCTATTTCATTGCTTTTGTGCAGTATACCAGTAGATACCCTCAACATCTAAAGTAGTATGACATCTTATTCCTTCACCTTAAATTACTTATATGTACATTACCCAAGTTGTCCTTTTCCCAAATCTAAATAATAGAAAAGACATCAAGTTACCTTGGTAACTTGACAATTTCCAGGTACAGATTACACAACCAGTGGTCTAGTTCACCAGAGATCAGCTGCTCAATGGTCTCGTGTTTCTCTATCTGAGGATCCATCTCCCCACGTAACAACGGCACGCGGTATCTAAAAATATACACAATACAAACAACAAAATGATTACTCTCCTTTCTTGTGAAAAATAATTTATGAAACCAAATTGTTTTTCCTCTTTCTGACAATCTCTTCATTAAAACATGAAGACAAATTAGTTTTACAAATCACGGTTTCAATGCATAACAGTCTTAAGTTATATGAAATAAAGAAGGACGTACGACTGTTTTTCATTGAATGCTTGAAATATGAGAGTTCAGAAAGAGACTGAAGTCTTGTAATTGATGCAAGATAAATATCATATAGGTTAGGCTACAGAGCACAAAGCAGTTAGCATGTCTGTTCACAATCCTGTTGACTTAGGTTCATACCTGGTCTGGTCATGTTAGGCAGCTTCTTGGATAAGACACCTGAAGCCGTATGTGCATCATGTCTCTGAATGAATGGTGTTTTACGGCTTATCAACTTCCAAGGTGATAAAGCGGTTATTAAACTTTGAATCAACAATATAATATGCAGTATATATAGTCTTTATAGTGTTGAATCTATGGTTATCACACTGACTTACAGCCACCTCCTTGGTGGTTTGAGTCATCACTTGCATGGTACTTTACCACCAAGCCCATTTAGTTGACTTTTATGATACAAGGCATCGCCAACGGTGGTTGTGTCTCTACAGCTTTCTAATGTAAGTTGCGATAACATTTACATGTTTAACAATCAAGCTTAAACAAAGGAGTATAGATGATTATACATGATGATATACTTACTTCCCTTCAATAACTTCAAACTGAGCATCACAGATTGGAGCACAGCCCCAACCAACCACCCTGTCCGTGGTAACAACAGAACCCCTCATCAAATATAGTTCAAACACGGCAACCATACCAGGCTTGAGGGAAGGCTTTGATGGTAACACAGTAAACATACACTGACCATCAAGCTGGAAACACAAACACAGAACATTTAACTTCTCAAAACACTTTGTATTGTAACAATGATATAACCTTGAAAAAGTTTAATTCTAAGTTGAAAATCTTTCTTTCACCATGATATACAAGTACAAATGTACAATGCATTTTAAATTTGAAATGTGGAGGGAGACTCCCATGTTCAACACTCATGGCTTATTCAAATGTTGTGCAGCTTTCTAAAATATGTTTAGATGACAGAAATTTCAGTATTGTACAAGGAGCATAATTACAAGTAGCTCTTATTTTACCAAGAACGATGTCTTACCCGCAGTAATGACCTTTATTGTACCAAAAACATTTCTAACTTTGCTTTCTTTAAATTGATTAGTACATGTTAGAAATTTAGTGCAGTATTTTTTTCAATGATATTGCAAAAATTAAGAAAGGCTATCTGGCAACTAGAGATCTTTTCATGAAGAAACAACTTGAATGTGAAAGTAAGGCATATGTCAACATTGTTTTAAAAGAACATGGTTCTATCATTATGTAAACAGTAAAAAATTTCTTGATCAGTAAATTCAAAGTGATCCTGGGACTTTAAAACAAGTATGACTGGCAGAAACCTTCCTCCATATGTTGCAGTGTCAGCAAGTTTACACAGTTGGCAGTTATTTTATTTCAATATATTGTATCATACCCTGAAAACTTTATAAATGATAGCTACTTTATTTCACTACTGCAATGAATCTCAAAAATCATTTACTAAGGTGTATCAGAATACTGTCCTGCTGAATCACATTCAAACATATAACCAATGATACTTGCCTTCATTTCAACATTGTAAAATGCTCCTTCATGGTGGAAAGGGGCTGTAGCTGCCCCCCAATACTGTCCCTTCATGTCAGACCATCGTAGAATGTTACCACCAAGTCTGTCATACAAGGACACCTTAAGTACATATCGTCCCCCTGAAAGGATAAAGTTACACATAGAGTGACATAGTTTTCATTCATTCTTATTTCCCTTAAATCGCTCAACCACAGAGAGGGGCATCATTGTTTCGGGTCAAGCAGACCAATGGAGAGGTCAAGTATATAATTTGATTTATTATTTTTCTTTTACATTTTTTTCACACTAAAATCTCGTTCACATATTGTCTTTTCTGCAATCTTGTGAGACATAAGTGCAGAAAACTTATTCCTACAAAAACATCTTGTTTACGTAAATGTACTTTTTAAAACAGAGTTTGTTTGTGATAACAGTAAAATTCTATAGAAATAAATGAGAAACTTACTTGGGAGTTTATCTTTGACACCTCGTAAACATTTGAGTTTACAGAGAACCGGCTGTGGTGTTAAATCCCAGTCTACCTTCCAGCGGCGTCCTCTGGAGCCCCCGTACTGTACCTCTGTCATCATCAAATCACCGTAAAATGTCTGAAGTGATAAACATAGTTTAATTTTTCAAAAGTGGCAGTTCAGGGCACATGGCTACATTATATAGCTGAGCCTTTACACAAATTAGGCAGTTAACAAACTCAGGTCATACAACACAACAAACTGCAGATATATTTACACTTGGACAACTCTGTTACCCATACATACTGTAAACTAGTCTTTATATGAATTTTTTTTAAAGAAAGTACATGTACATTAAGTCACTGTCTTGTAGCCGACACTCACCTGCATCTTGATGGCATGTCAACCCTTTTGAAAAGACTATAAGGGTGGCTTTGCATTTACTAAACATCACTGAATCCCCTAGAAAACAAAACAATCTACAAATCTCAATTGCTTACCTTAACTTCACCCTTTCTACGTTCCAGTACACTGACAAGCTGACTTTCTGCGCGGCGGAATGATTGATGTAATCTCTCCATCAACAGCTTCTCTCTCTGTCGTAACACCTCCTACAACATTAAACAGCAAGTTTAAACCCCAATCTGCTTAATTTCTTAAACGGCACCATAAGTTGTGCATTTAGTTTATACTAATTTATTTTAGCTCGATTGATAAAAAAGCTTGTAGCTTGTCGAGTCACTCTCGAGTCCGCTTCCTGAAAAAACCAGTACTGGTGTCATATGAGGAAGTACGGTCGTGACCCTAGTGGGGCTCAAACTGCAACCTCCGGGATGAGCGGCAGACACCGTAACCTCTACACCACCGCTCCCCTTGTTGTGCATTTGAGCCCTTACTAAAAATTTACTGACTGAACAGCCAATAGTGAAAGTCATGATCAGATTACATTGTAAAAATGTCAGATAAATCTTTTAATTATTTTCTTACAAATTATACACTTTTCATAAATATTTCAGATTTGGACTTCCAACAGTCTGAGGGTATTATTATCTTTAACTGTTTGTTACTTTACCTCTCTACGTTGCAGATCTTCCCTTCTCTCTTGGGTGTACTTGGCCACTCTCTTCTTAGCATCTTCTTCACGTCTTAGTAACTCTTGATGACGACCCTTAGCCTCATGTGCCTGAAATATGCAACATAGTTTACATAGACATTTCAATTTTAACCTGCTTCAATCTGTCTGACAGACAAAAAATATAAAAGCTCTATTGCCATAGGTACCACTATTATTGAAAATAAGAAGTGCTATTCGAGATATTGGTTAAAAACAAACAGCCAAAACAACTGTCTTAACTTTTTACCCATTTACTTATGTGTATATTACTGTGAAATAATAGAGATCAAAGCTTTACAAAAACAACGTTTATTACAACCTCTTTCTACAAGTACTTACATAGTACTGACATACTGTAAATCATAAAATATTCGCAAGAACTTTATTTTCTGTAATATAAAGTTCTCCAAACTTTTTGTCTCACTAATACAAAGTGATTTACAGTATAACAGAGATTGTTACGACTAAGATGTGTGTCAATCTGTGGTATTAAGTAGTAGAAACAAGTTGTGGGATGCTACAGTTTAACACACAAATCCCAGCTGTTACATGAAGCAATGGAAACAAACTATTTTTATCCAAGAAAACAAGGAAACAAACCTCTTGTTCCAGGTACTGGATATGTTCGTCTCTAAGCTGTCGCTCTTCTGTCTGCACATCTTCTAGTGAAACATTTCCAATCATCAACAAATCATCACGTACACCAGCCTCAAAATGATCCAGATATGGACTCATCTCTGACTCCTCCATTTCCAGCTTCAGCTCTGTTAAACAATGAAATAAAACACAGTTTGGATGAAAACCAAAAGTGAATAACATACTATTTAACGAAAATGTCACAATTTGGGAGCAGTCAGACTTTTTCCCAAGTTTTAAATTTGTGATAGGAGAATTCTCAAATAGTACATCTGTGTAAAATGAACCTTTTACAAGATTTTTAAATTAGCAATGTCTGAAATTTGTGAAAATAGACAAAATTAAAGAAGTGCAAATAGTACCCAATTTACAGTAAAAACTGACTCTCTATACATTTCACATTTTACAGAAAACTTTAATTTGTTGTAAAATATTGCCTTATTATAATTTCTAAAAACAATAATGTACACTTTCTATAATACAGCAATTTAAAATATACTATTGATTTCATCATAAATCATTTCTGAATGATTTGTTATAAACTCAGGATTTGTAATTTTACTTAAATGCTTGAATTATTGCAAACTAGTTGCAACTTACGTCTTTTGATTTCAGGTGAAGCTATATCTGCAAATGTATAGTTAGGGTTTAGACTTACTGGAGATTTTCTGGTATTTGTCGACATGTTCTGGCCGCGAGAACAATGACGGAGGCTGCTTCTTGTTACTAAGGTCTCCTTCTTCCTTCTCCATTGTCTCCAACAGACGATACAAGTCTGGTAACGTGTTCTCAAACTTTGGCGGCTCTGAAATGGAGAAATCCAGCCATACATAATAATGTTATCAATGAATGTGATGATGTCAAATATTAAACCTGTGTGAACAAACATTAGCAATGACTGCAGCATAAATCAAATATTTCTTAAATCATTATGATGAGTCTCAAACACACATGTATGTTTCTGCTTCTTCATGCTGATGCCAAAGCTGAAGATATATGTGTTAACAAAATGTGACATTTGTAAAAACATGAAACCGTGATGTGAGACAGATTGGGCATCATTTTACCTCTTAATAAATATTCTGCAGATGCCTTGAAAAGGCTCACAGAAAAAACTAACACAGGATTTTGTGAATGTTTACCATTGACTTCAGAAGGGAAGAATTCTGTTCAAGCCTGAAACACAGAACTAGGCTACACACAAACATTTAACTGGAAGAAACGTGAAGAGAATAAACAATGAAAGTGTACCATATTTGAATTCTTCATCCTCTGCATGTTCAGTTACTGTGACTTCCTGAGTCGTGGTCTCTGTTTTTACAGACTACAATACAAATACCATGTAACAGTCCAAAAATATAGAATATACATTCAATGTATGGGTATACGTGGACAGTAATTTGATTTTTCTGCAGAAGCACCTAGATTTATTACAATTGATATTTCTTCATTTCGAATCAATGTAAATGAGATAGGTCAGAGAGTCACAATGATATAAGCCAATGTTACTTTCTACCATGAATTAGTTAACATAAACACCTCTAATTAGGTCCATTTAAATAGTAAAATGTATTTCAGTTTTTTACAGTTGGGACCAGTACTAGACTACAATGTACTATCTTCCATCTAAAGGTATACTCACTGTAGTCACTGTATTAACAGTATTTGTGTTGTCACTGTCTTCTCCAGAGTCCCCTTCCGGACCCAACCTTTCCCTTCCATGTCCTCCTGTAGCCATGGTTACCAATTTTGTCCTTATATTTCAATCCTACAAAAAGACAACACTTTTCATTGTTGATGGTCACATTAAATGAAAGTTTACCAATTCTTAATACATAACCATTCCTTAAAAATATAGCCTCACATTTCAGGCTGTTTTAACATAATTTAAACAGAAACATAAATATCCTTCAACATAAGTAGTCAAAATTTAATTTCTCAAAAATAAAAGATTGCTTGCATGAGGCAAGTGGATAATAAGTCAAGAAATTGAAACTTTCCTACAAGTAATATATGTACGGTGTCCTTAATACTCTTGACAATGGCCAACTCAAATATTTTTGTATATTTCTTTTCAACAGTTTTATCAATTATCTATGTATTATAAACCAAAGAAATTATCTGGCAAATTGCCACAATTCTTCAATGGAAAAATGTAGGTCTCTAAATCCAATAATGGGTTAAAATGTTACAACCAAATAAGAACGATCAAATCTGTTGAACACGATTTTTCTTTTCAGTTCTTGGTACAGCTGTCTGCTCTAGCTAGTGAACTTGCTAAAAAGTATCACGTTAAAACGTAAACAATAGTTTAACATTGTTGCTAATTGGCTATTTAATCCAGTTTAAAGTTGTATTATGCTTACTAAGGCAACACTGAATCAGATCAACATTAAATAAAACACAGCAAGACAGCCAATAAATCCCATGTGGATTTCCAAACTACTGTTTCTAGAGCAGCGATCTGAAAAAATACATAATATAATATTCGCACCTGTCCTCTTACTTGTCGGCCATTTGTAAACAACTCTTCGGATACCTGACGTCATCCGACCAAGGGGCGCTACTCTGTTTAACATATACATGAGGCCCGGCTTCTTCTCAGTGCGTTTCGTTGATCATTATGTAATGTTCAAAAATTTAAAAAAAACGAGAATGCTTACCGTTAGATACAACTCACAAGAAACAGAATAGCTATGCAGTAAGCTATTTAACGACAAACAAGTGTAATATGTAAGTAGATGTTTTAATTGTAAAGTACGTAGGCCTATAATCATTGTTGGCAAACAATACTAATAAAAAATAACGGGTATATGGGATAAGAAATGTGTTCAGACGGTATTATCAAATTTTCAGCACAATTTGCTTTCACAATGAAACACGTTAAAGATAGCGAGACTGAAAACATCAGCAGATGGAAAGACATGGCAAAACTACTGTGATAGAAAAAGAACGAAATCTTTATTACCTCTGCCTTTTCTGTAGAAGTATGGTAGACATTAAAGCTCACGCATGGCGCGCGCACACACACAGACAGACAGACACATAGCAGTTTGACAGTCACTGCAAGACTTTCACAACGTATACGTGCGACGCTTACATGTCCCTAGTTTCGCACCGTAAACAATTTCTATCACAGTGAGTCCCTGACCCAAACTTGCCCCATTCATCCTAGCTTTAAATAGGGCATTCGATTTTTTTTTTTTCGTTCGTATGGCATACGAAAGAGTTTACCATCAAAATCGCGTATTGAAGGCTACCTGCACCATACAAATTCTAAAATAAAAACATATTTGGTCGAGACTTTGATATAGATATCTTTAAGAGAATTAGATCTACTGGCACTGCAAAAAAGTTTTAGAATTAAATGAACATCGATCATTTTCCTTTCTTTATCACCTGAGCACCCCTTTAAATTTTGAAAAGCTAGACAAAACAACATAGCCATCGAAAAACTTTGTAATAGGACTTATATTTCATGTGCACCTTCAAATGATTGTGATTTACACTTTCATACAACCGCTCCTCCTCATTTTGATGTACGAGATAGTAAAAGAGTTGAATGTAAATGTGTTATCTGTACAAGATATCAGCTGTTTATGTGCTTTGCAGAATGACCTCGTAATTTGTTTCCAAAAGTACAAACACTCGTACGTACATAACAATGTCTACTTTGGTTTTGCGAATATGTTCAATATTCTTAGTTGTTGCAGTCGCCGCTGTCGCATTTTCTGAGGTAAGTAAAATGTATAAAATCACAAATAGATAAAAGAAGCATATGAAATGTAGTAAGCAGTTACAGGATACAAGTGGGTGATGAATCAGAGAGGTCTGCGCAGTCCCAAATTATACTTAAATGTATACAGACACATAGAGAGGAATCCCGTAGTATTCAGCCGTTCTATGGAATTTAGGAGGAAAAATGAATTACCGCGATTTCACTGAAAGATAAATATGCCTACTATACCGTTTGAAAGCAAGGGTCTGTGGTGGCCGTATATTGCCACGGACTTATACACATAATTATGTGTATTTAGGTCCGTGATATCGCTCATTTAAATGATAGTTTGGTAAAAATTTGCAAAGTTCATCAGGAATATTGCTAGGATGTCTACACTTACATTCCTTAGTAAGAATGATCAATATAAAATTTGACAAAGTTCATGAGGAATATTGCTAGGATGTCTACACTTACATTCCTTAGTAAGAATGATCAATATAAAATTTGACAGTCAAATGTTTATTTTTCAGGCTGCCAGTTGCAGCAGCAATGTAGACTGTCCACATGACCAGTGTTGTGGAAGGCCTATCCCGGATATCCTTGGTTTCTTTCAAACCTGTCACACATACAGCCAGGAGGGCGAGGCATGTCACGGGTCAGTGATCAGTGCAAGCTGCGACTGCTTGCCGGGCCTTACCTGTGTGGAACATTCGGGTCTATTTGCTCTTCTGCATACAAGTAAAGGAATCTGTCGTAAGGAGGGCGAGGCTGCCAATCAAGGATACAGCATATTTGGTTAATGTATGAAATAGATAAACCACATAAATATTAATTTTAAAGTGTGCGTTGTCATTCATGTGAAGTACAGAGTGGAGTATTGGTTGCTTCTGATGCAACACTGGGGCTGGTACATTCAGTAAAAAGGATTGTAAATCTACAACTGTCTCCAATTTAACAAGTACAAGCTTTTCAATAATAGATCTAATTCAGTAAATTTGTATCCCACCAAATAGGCTAAGTGGAAGAAAGCAGCCTTACCCATTCAAGACCTCATTTCTGACGGGGACAATTTGCTTTTAGCAACGAGTTTTTATTTGAAATGAAATTGAATTCCAACCATTGTCTTTGAGCATAACTATTAACCTTAATGGGACCCCTTATTTTTCAAAAGGATAATCTTTGATTTAGAAATATTGGGAGACCGTCTCATTATTCATTGACAATATTAAATTCTGACAACCATTTTCAACTAGACCTATCACTAAATGTGATTAATACCCCTGAAAGACTGCTTTATAAACTGAGGAAGTTGGTAGTAACCGAATACCTTGCAAAAAAAACCTAAAATAGATATTGTCCTTGGCAATAACTCTGTAATTTGTCAAGATAGTGTTATGGTTCTTGATCACTGCACTTCCTCTCTTTGTGCTGGACAATTGTATGAAGTTGTATTGAATTCCAACCAGTAGTTTTCAAGTTATGGTCTGGACAAGGAAAAGTAAAATAAGGCAATAACTGTAATTACTAAAGAAAGTGTTATGGTTCTTGTACACTGTACTTCCTCTCATTGTGATTGACCATTGCATGAAGTTGTATTGAATTCCAATCAGTAGTTTTCAAGTTATGCTCCGGACAAGGGAAAGTAACAAAGGGCAATAACTCTGTAATATGTCAAGATAGAGTTATGGTTCTTGTGCACTGCACTTCCTCCCATTGTGCTTGACCATTGTATGAAGTTGTATTGAATTCCAACCGGTAGTTTTCAAGTTATGCTCCAGACAAGGAAAAGTAACAAAGGGCAACAACTGTGTAGTGAGTCAAGGTAGAGTTATTGTTCCTAAAATAGATATTGTCCTTGGCAATAACTCTGTAATTTGTCAAGATAGGGATCACTGCACTTCCTCTCATTGTGCTGGACAATTGTATGAAGTTGTATTGAATTCCAACCAGTAGTTTTCAAGTTATACTCTGGACAAGGAAAAGTAAAAAAAAGGCAGTAACTCTGTAATTACTAAAGAAAGAGTTATGGTTCTTGTACACTGCACTTCCTCTCATTGTGCTAGACCATTGTATGAAGTTGTATCGAATTCCAACTAGTAGTTTTCAAGTTATGCTCCGGACAAGGAAAAGTTACAAAGAGCAATAACTCTGTTATTAGTCAAGATAGTTATGGTTCTTGTGCACTGCACTTCCTCTCAATGTGCTTGACCATTGTATGAAGTTGTATTGAATTCCAACTTAGTAGTTTTCAAGTTATGCTCCGGACAAGGAAAATTCAACGGACGTTCACCTGACCGACCATCCACCAAGTCACTCCTTTAATTATACCCCCTAAACTTCGTTTCGGGGGTATAAAAAGCACCAATTTTATTGTTTCAAACAGTATGTCTACAGAAAAAATACCACTGGCCACAGCTTTAGCAATCAACAACAGTTACTGATGGTCATTTTTTGTCTGGATCACCGAAAGGGCCTATTACTACAGTATTATTGGTTGCAGTCCGACAGCTTCAACTCACAAGACTAGCACTGGTGAAACACATTTTGTAATTATAGTGGGTAGGTAACACAATTCATTTTCAGCCTATTTGCCTTTTAGTTGCTTATTTTGGCACTGGTTATATACAGGTTGACAGTTAACCATAATGTCTAAGATGGATCAATGCTAAAACAAATATAAAATAATGAACACAACGCTCTATCATTTTACTGTCTTTTAATCCAGTTGCTCTTTTAACAGCTTGAATTTTCAACCAGTCCATAAATATTTACTATAGCACTGCAAAAAGTAACAAATTACAAAACATTATTGTGTTTGAGTAAGCAAAACCAGACAATATCCAACCTCAAGTGATTTTCAATCAGTTATCAAACAATACATGTTCAAGGAATGCATTTTATCGAGTGCCCTTTCCTCACAAAGTGGACCAAATTCATTTCTACTGTATAACTACATCATAAATCAAGTTAATATTCTTAATACAAGTTCCCGTCGCATATTCAATGTGCCACGTAAATCTTTGCTAACAAAAGATACTGAAACAGCTAAGAAAATACACGAAACTGAAGCAGACACCTAAAGTGTGTTTTTTATTGAAACTTGCAGGCCAGGGCAGTAACATGTACAAATGTACATATAAAAGTTATAGGTTCAGATATTTTTTGAAAATAAGAACAATAACTGATCAAGGCACGGCCTTATCATCGTTGCATACAAATACAGCGGCTACATTTTCAAATCTTATAAAAAGCACTATAACATGTTTGGCAATCTCTGCAATCTTGTAAAAATAATGCTCAAGAATTCATTAGTAGGATACACAACACTTAAACTGTGCATTATTTCCAGGTAAGGCTTATTTTTCACAAATAAACCTATTACATGTAAGCACATTTTAACATTTATTAATTAAATAACCTCGGTATGCTTAACACATTCTACAACGTCTGATTCTGTGCACACTGCCAGTACTAGCATATTTAAATAATCTTTGTTCTCAGTTAAACAGTTCAAAAAATGCCCTAATAAAAAGCTTCTAAATGACATTGAAATGCAATTGTTTAAAAGTCTAGTCTTGTCCATAGTGTTGTTGAACACTGGCATAGAGGGCATCACAGGTCTTCTTGGCGTCTCCTAGCAACATGTTTGTGTTCTCCTTGAAGAAGATAGGGTTGTCTACGGCAGCGTAACCAACACCTAGAGATCTCTTCATTACTACAACCTGTAACAGAACAAATCTCACGTCAAAATCTCATCATGTAAGAGGAAGTAGTATATGTTGGGAGTTTTTAACATCCCAGCATGCCTTACTTAAAAGGGGTAATAACTTTTTAGAACCTTGGAGAAAGCATCCATTGATGTCTTGCATATTCAGAAAACAGATACACATGTAGACAGTAAACTGTGTATATAACAAACACCTTGGGACCATTTAAATTTGTTCCTAATATGCGAAGTATGTTATATCCATATAGCATTTCATATGAAATAAAGAAGAAAAATAAATGGACTAAGAAAATGTGTTCCTTATATCCAGAATTTTGCTGCATCCAGAGTTTTTTTATACAGAGTTTACTGTATACTGCAATACATTGTAGTTAACTACATGAGACAAATTCAATGACAGTTACTGTCAACTTCTTTGTCACCAGAATTAAGCAATTATGTTTAGGCATCAGCATATGAAGGCAAACAGCATTTGAATCCACACGTAAATACTGTTTTCCAGCAAAGACTTACCTGCCATTTGCACAGTGGCAGTAGAATTTGTCAACTGCCGAAAGAAATTTACTTTTAATTAATAGCACAACATTTTTACCAAAATGTGATTTGCCATGGAGAAAGGTGTATCTTACCTGTTTTGATTTCCATACTCTGAGAACAGGCATTCCAGCGATGATTGAGTTCGGGTCCTCCTCAGCAGCTGAGTTAACTGTATCGTTAGCTCCAATAACCAGTACTAGATCTGTGTCTGGGAAGTCATCGTTGAGTTCATCCATTTCAAGTACAACATCATATGGTACACCAGCTTCTGCCAGCAACACGTTCAGCTGTCCAGGCATGCGTCCTAGTGTATAAATACGATCATTCAAGTACCAGCTATAAATTTATGCTATTAACTACCGGTAGGTTGAATTCTGTTACTTCAGTTCAAAATATATTTTTTCCTTATATCTAAAGAAAATAAAATTAACTGTTTTCCCCTAAATATTTAAAGTGGAGTCTAAGTTATTTGTTGTCAAGTATGGAACAGCTTTACAGTCAGGACAGGCTCTGAAAGCTTATAAGGTATCCTCCATGTTCTTTAACATTAATTAGCCAAACGTCTATCTTCCTCTGACAAAATTGTAGAGAAGTAGATGCACACAGCTGTAAAAATATTACTTCTGTGAAAGTCTTTTTATTCGCAGCTGTTTGTGATTATCCAATTTTCTTTTTACTCGCAAGTTTTTTAATTCGTGAGCGAGAACTATTCTATATATAATAATTGACTGTTTGCTATTTTAGCGACTTTCATGAATTCACGAAGTGCTTCATTCGCGAAAATTTGTGAAAATAAAAACCTTGTAAAACAAGAGGGCCATTATGGCCCTATATCGCTCACCTGACTACCATTGGCTATAATACAAGGGCTCATGATTCTAACATAAATCGTAGAGGTCCACTACACAATGCTAGTAACATTCCAAATTCTATTCTGCCTGTCGGCCTTCTTGTTTTTTTTAGTTTTCCCTCTATAATTGGGGGGGGGGGGGGGAAATTTCTTCCCCCCCCCCCCCCCCGGGGAGGGTTAATTTTGACCTGGGGGTCATGATTTGAACAATCTTGGTAGAAGTCCAATAGGCATTTTTACAGCCAAATATCTAATCTCTAGGCCTTGTGGTTTCGAGAGATTATTTAAGTTTTTCCTATATAAGCCTATTGGGGGGTGCTTATAATTTGAACAATCTTGCTGGAGGTCCACTAGCCAATGCTACATGCCAAATATCTAAGCTCTAGGCCTTGTGGTTTCAGGGGAAGAAGATTTTTAAAGTTTTCCTATATAAAGCCTATGCAAAACTAAGTGACCATCCGTGTGGGGTCAATTTTGACCCCGGGGTCATAATTTGAACAATCTTGGTAGAGGTCCACTAGACAATGCTACATACCAAATATCTAAGCTCTAGGCCTTGTGGTTTCAAAGAAGATTTCTTTAAAGTTTTTCCTATATAAAGCCTATAGATGCAAAACTAAGTGACCATCCGCGCCGAGAAAATTTTGACCCAGGGGTCATAATTTGAATAATCTTGGTAGAGGTCCATTAGACAATGCTACATGCCATATATCTAAGCTCTAGGCCTTGTGGTTTCAGAGCAGAAGTTTTTTTAAAGATTTTCCTATTTGTTGCCATAGCAACCAGAGTTCTGCATGGAATGGAATTCTTTGAACAACTCTGAAAGAGCTTCATGCAAGGAACATCCCTGCAAAGTCTCATCAACATTGGCCCAGTGGTTTCAGAGGAGATGTCGTTTGAAGGAAATGGTGGACGGACGGACGTACGACTGACGCCAGACGGAATGCGATCCTAATAGCTTGCCAGTGAGCTAAAAACCTACTTTTACAGTATATTTACTGAACAGTGCTTACCTGCTACAGGATGAATACCAAATCTCACATTTTTGCCCTTCTTCCTCAAGTAGGTGACCATTTCGGATATAGGATACTGGGCCTTGGCAACACATAGACCGTAGCCTGGTACAATAATGATGTTCTTAGCATTGGCAATGTATTCTGTACAGGTGGGAACGTCACACTCTGTGTGGGTACCAGTGATCTCCATAGGTTTACCACCACCATGAGACCTGGTTCCAATGTTGAAACCTCCCAGAATAACATTTGTCAAAGATCTGTTCATTGCCTGTAAAAGGAAAATTGTACAATACATAGTCAATTGGCTAAAGGTAAACTCATACTTAATTAGATATGTGGCTTGAATATCACTATTCTTGCACGATCCTGTTTACAATACTTGCCGTAACAGACAAGCAGCAGGAAGAAGTTTCTGGATGTTTAGAAAGGTTTACAGTCATCACATATCAGGAGCTGTCCTGAAAGTCTTAGCAAAGAAAACCATCTGTGATGGTGACCAATTCCAAAGGTCAAATCCTGCAACCTCGACACTCTTTACAAAACAATCAAAAGAAGTTTAACTGCTATTAACTAGATCCAATCTTACCACAAAGTTTGAAGATAGTCATCTTCATATAGACACTTCCAGCCAAGCTTGGTAAATATCTAACCAAGGTCTTTTTTTGCACACTGACAAGACATTTGCTATTTGTCTTATCTAGACTACACTTCATACCGATTTTCCTGGCAAATTGTTTTCATGATAAAATAGGTAATTTTTAAAAATATTTGCTCAGGGTATATGGGTGACTGCTTACCTTGCACATGATGTATGAGAGGATAGCTCCTGATGATCCAATCATGGCTCCAACAATTGTCATGAGGTTATTGTTCAACATAAAACCCTCCGCACATAGTGCCCATCCTGAGTAGCTGTTCAATACAGTGATAACCACTGGCATATCAGCACCTGTAAATATTCAAAACAGTGATAACCACTGGCATATCAGCACCTGTAAATATTCAAAACAGTGATAACCACTGGCATATCAGCACCTGTAAATATTCAAAACAGTGATAACAACTGGCATATCAGCATCTGTAAATATTCAACAGTGATAACCACTGGCATATCAGCACCTGTAAATATTCAAAACAGTGATAACCACTGGCATATCAGCATCTGTAGATGCTAAATACAATGATAACCGCTAGCATATTAAAGCTCGGAACTGTTAAAACTAGTGATATCACTGTAGGAATATCTGAAATATTTTTAATAGAGTATCCACAAAGTCAAAGTTGCCCGAGAGACTACGTGTATTAAAGGAGCAGTATTTCTGAAAATGAACTCAGAGACCACTTTTTCAACTTCCCAAAGGCTTGATCTCTTAATATAAGTTATACTACAAGCCAACTTACCTCCAATAGCCATTGTAAGAGTAACTCCCATCACACTAGACAGTGTTGTGGTAATACCCAGCGATGTCAGACCAGCAGCATAAGCATTGTCCATCATGAAGTAACTATACGCTCCAATATTGGTCAACAGCATTCCTAAATTAAGGGCATGTCTACCAGGAAGGATGGTTGGGTTTGACTTCAACGACCCTAAAACAGGAATGGTTACAGTAACACAGCTGTCTTCAAATATAATGATTAATTTACAGGTGAAGGGAAAAATTGGCTTTATCCTGTAAAACAATAGTAAGAGAACTTCAAGTCAGTTCTTTTCGACAGTATCTTTGTTAAAGAGCTGGCATTCAACAGGATATGTCAGTAAGTGTAAACTTATTTAATCATAAGTACTTGCACTATATACAGTTAAACTTCGTTCGCTCGAACTTCATTCCCTTGAATACAAGGGATCGCTCGAACTCGATTGACGGTCCCGGCAAAATCTCTATATAAATCATATTGTTCCACCTCCAAAACCTCGAACCCCGATCTCTCGAACCTGTCTGGCGGTCCCTTCAGATCTATTTCATTGTCAATTACATCCTTTTGCTCGAACAATAAAAGGTGTCAGTTTCAATTATCGGGCAAACAATTGCACATTGATCAGACGTTTGTTGGGCGGTGAATGTTTTTAGCACCTCGGTAAATGAACAATAAAAGTTTCTGAATTTCTTTACAATGTTGATAGAAATTAGTAGCAAATTGGCATAAATACAAGTTTTTTCACGAAGATGCATATAATATTTAATGAGTGACGGATTTTTCGAAAGAGCATGTTGATGCTAAAAGATTAAAAGAAATAGTGAAAGTTATGTGTTCTCAATTTAATCATTTTGACTTCTAACTTAAATTGCAATTAATGAATAAATTTTGTGTTTTATCAGCTTTCCATTGATATAACACATGTGGAAATGTCTTTCGTTTGAAGAAAGTCAGGTATACCGGTATCCGAAATCGGCTTTTAGGGCCATCCGATAAAAGCTCTTCAAAAATGTAAAAGTCTAAAAAATGCAATGATTTGACTGAATTTCGCCAATTGATTTTTCATGCAGGGACAAATTGTCTGACGTCCAATCTTTGTGTATAATACCCACTTATTTCTTTTAAATATAGATTATATAAGCCTGGTTTAAATGTGTATTATATTCAAGTTTATTCAGTATAACAATTCGTGACTGGTGGACCTCTATTGCTCGAACCACCGATCCCTTGAACTAAAATCGACGGTCCCTTAAGAGTTCGAGCAAACGAAGTTTAACTGTATTATCTACTCTCAATGACTGCTTTTTTGAGTTCTGGTCACCCCCTATGCCATAAAGGGACAGCGGAGGCTACTGTCAAATAACCCTGACAGAATTGAACCTTTATGCAAGGGTCTTACCAGGGTAGAACAAGTAACACTTGCAAAACACAAGCAGATATTGAATAATTCTGCACAGTGCCTCAGGTTATATTACTTTTGAGTATGTCTGAGAATCCAAACCTGCATCACAATTGGCAAGTTGCCATAAAAGGTGTCCTTGTTCATGCTAGGTACTAGAACAGTTTCAGGTCAATTTTGCGAGCTGCAATTAAAAATTAAAGGAATGACAATTGGCCTGAAGTTCAAATACAGAATAATTCTTGACATACTGACGTTCCACTCAAACTTACCCTGTAGTTTTCCAAACGCAATAAGAGATCCAGTGAAGGTCACTCCACCAATGTATGTTCCGAGGAAGAGAGAGGTCTTCAACACGTTCACAGCAGGATCTGTGGCAAAGTGAGGCTGCTCATACAGGAAGTTGGCGATGCAGGTGACTACGGCCGCAGCACCAACAAGACTGTGGAACAATGCAACCATCTGAGGAAGATCAGTCACTTCCACTTTCTTTCCGCCAATGACACCAATCAGTCCACCTGAAAAATATGCCACCAAATACTGTAGGCAAGCAAGCACTCCATTCTTATTTTATTAATCCCTTTGCAAAGGTCATGTTCATGAAAATTTCAGAAATAACGAAACAACAAATTGTCTGAAGTTCAAATATGTATGGGTTTTAAACCCATTTCAACTGTAGTTCAGTCATTTTAACAAGCTGACAGTTTACCTACTAATAGAGAATTTGCAAATAAGTCTGTCTGTTCATAAATTGTTTAATTGTCATCACACACAAATAAGGATTGGGAAGGATCAGTACTAGAACCCCATCCTCCAAAAGAACTCAGAGTCTAGCCAGTAGCAGGACTCTAGTCCATCACCCCACTGAGAGATTTTTCTAGTAATTACAAGTCAGAAACCATTAAGGTAGGTCTTTTCCCCATTTTTTTATACCTGTAGTTAAGGATGATCGAACTTATCAATTTTCTGGTTTTGAAAATGAAGGGGATTGAATATCTATTAATACAAAGACTAGATGCCCACGTGCAACATCTCAAGCCCGCCAGCTGACAAAAGGACAAACTCCTTACTAAGTAGAGATAGGTCAAAATACACCTAAATATGGGATGTAACATGCATGTTTTACCACAGAAAAGTGGTCTCGATTTTACTCTATGGCTAGTAATAACAAGAGCTGTCCCTCCCAAGTGACGAATGCCCCCGAAAGAGGTGCCTCACAGTCTGTGTCCTCTCCATGTGCTCAATAAATGTGCTATGTAATTTTAAAATCCTTCCATGCATGACAGAGTAATCATGCATACAGTATTCCATTACTTTAAACACTAAGTGTGACCTTGACCTTTGAGGTAGGGACTTGGGTCTTGCACGCGACACATCCGCTTGATGTGCTAGACATTTGTGCACAGTCATTTTAAAATCCTTCAAAGCATAATAAAGTTATAGTCCGGACACAAATGTATGCATATATACAGGATTCCATTACCTATAAACTCTAAGTGTGACCTTGACCTTTGTGGTAGGGATGTGGGTCATGCATGCGACACGTCGTCTTGATGTGCTAGACATTTGTGCCAAATTATTTTAAAATCCTTCAAGGCATGACAAAGTTACAGTCCGGACACGAATGTGTGCATATATGCTTATATAGAGGAATCCATTACCTTCAAACTCTAAGTATGACCTTGACCTTTGAGCTAGGGACGTGGGTCTTGCACGCGACACGTCGTCTTGATGTGCTAGACATTTGTGCCAAGTTATTTTAAAATCCTTTAATGCATGACAAAGTTACAGTCCGGACACGAATGTGTGCATATATGCTTATATGGAGGAATCCATTACCTTCAAACTCTAAGTATGACCTTGACCTTTGAGCTAGGGACGTGGGTCTTGCACGCGACACGTCGTCTTGATGTGCTAGACATGTGTGCCTAGTTATTTTAAAATCCTTCAATGCATGACAAAGTTACAGTCCGGACACGAATGTGTGCATATATAGAGGATTCCATAACCTTCATACTCCAAGTGTGACCTTCACCTTTGAGGTAGGGATGTGGGTCTTGCACGCAACACGTCGTCTTGATGTGCTAGACATGTGTGCCAAGTTATTTTAAAATCCTTCAATGCATGACAAAGTTACAGTCCGGACACGAATTTGTAAGTGGGGACGCACGGACGGACGGACAGACGGACAGACGGACGGACAGACGGACAGACGGTGCGATTTTAATATGCCACCCTTTGGGGGCATAAAAAAAGTAACAATATAAGCTATTTATAGTAACAACAAAGGGAAGTAATTCTAAAAAACAAGGGTTTTGGTGGTGAACATTTGTGCCAAGTTACATCAAAATCCCTCCATGCATGAAGAAGAAATGTTCCAGACAAAGATATTCTTGAATTTGACCTTTAACCTCTAAGTGTGACCTTGACCTTAGACCTAGAGACCTGGTTCTTGCGCATGACACGGTGAACATTTATGCCAAGTAACATCAAAATCCCTCAATGCATAAAGAAGAAATGCTCCGGACAAAGTCATTCTTGAATTATTCTTGTATCTGACCTTTGGGCTCTAAGTGTGACCTTGACCTTGGAACTACGAATCTGGTTCTTGCGCATGACACTCTGTCTCATAATGGTGAACACTTGTACCAAGTAACATCAAAATTCCTCCATGCATGAAGTAGATATGTTCCTATATCGAGCTTTCGCAAGAGGTTCGACAATAAAACCATCTGGTCATGTCACTCCATTCAATAACTTCTAAAAGAAGAGTTACCTGTTCCTACACATGCTGCCATCTGTGCAAATGACTCTGGAGTAGGTGCAAGAAGACCGACAGTGGCGGCAACACCCGATGACACACCAATCATACCAAGTGCATTACCTGTAAAACATATAATTTATAAACATTTCCACCTGCAAACTGCTACGCATAGAGTTATTACAACACTTCAACAGAGGATGTTAGTTTAATACCTGTAATAATCAGAGATCTTCTTAATCATTTAAGTTCACAAGAAACCATTAACTTTCATATACATGTAATAGACGTAAATAATGTTATATTTAATAATGCTTTTACTATCAAACAACATCCTAGTAATGTTTGAATTCAGTGTACAAGTACTTTAGTTCCAGGACTTAAAAGAAGTCCGGGAAATATGTAACTAGTTTAGAGAAGCAAATATTGAATTTAAAAGTCGTATTCTTGTAGGTTATGAGGATGAACATACCTAGCTTCCAGCATGTCTGTGAAGAATTATACCTTGTCTGTACACTATCTGTGCAGACCATGTCCTGCCTGCAGCAACTGTTGATCTTTGAAAACTGACCAAGCCCGCAGGTTATTATGTGCAGATCTTACCTAGCCTACTGGTAATGTGTTAAACACTTATCAAGTCTTCTGGTAAGGTTTGAACAAATCATCATACAGTATGCAAGCAATATGTAAAGAACTTACCCAGCCTGCAGGTTTTCTGTGAAGAAAGGCCAGTTAGAGCACCTACACAGCAGAGTGAGGCAGCAAAGTAGGTCATCTGATGGATGTCTGGGTAGTTACCAGATGAAGCTAGGGCTCCGTAACCTCCCAGCACAGCTAGACCTGGCACTCCATAGAAGTAGTTATACTCAGGGGGATCATCTGACAACACAATAAAACACTTTACATTTATGTATACTTCAAAATTTAGTAGAACTCAGATAGACTATGATTAAAAAGTGTAACTAAGAGAGGATAATATCCAATGTATATGCAGATTGTAAGTTGAATGTCATTTGCAAAAACATTGAAAATGACTAACGAACAAGAGCAGTTTGTAAAACACCAGTATGTTCCTGGATAATGTAAAGTTATTGTCAGTCAAACTGACCCTGACATTGACAGGTTAAGATAGAAATCAAATATGGGTCATCAACTTAACCATTTTCAACATTTAGTTCATTTCATTTAATCAATTCTTAAACAGCAATTGTAAACTAAAGAAGCTTTAATGCTTACAGCTGAATTCCTAGACACGGATATGAAAAAATCTTCATATGGAAACGCAAATGATATATTACCTGGTCTTCTGAACATGTCTAACATTCTCTGTGTTACTGTGAAACCTCCACCAATGTTGATACTAGAGATGAAGCAAGCTACAGCTGCCAGGGATTCTATGGTGTTGGTCGGCGTGTAACCTTTACTCATCAGTAACATTCCTCCCACGGCTGTGATACCAGAGATAGCGTTGGTGACAGACATGAGAGGCGAGTGTAGAGCTGGAGTCACATTCCATACAGTGTAGTATCCTGCAGACAGCAAGGCATTCACAAATATACAATCTTTAAATCAAAGACAAACTGAGAGCCTATTTAACAATCAGAATTAAAAACTTTCAAATGTAAAAAAAACCCGTCTTAAATACAGTTTACTAACTAAAGTAAGGAAGCAACTTAAAAGGACATGGTGTCATTCATAGCTTATCATTTCTGTAAGTTTTTATACCTTTCGTTTTCTTTCAAAACAAATCATAACCAGCACATGCTAAAATGCATGAGAATGCTTGATTACTCAAGGCAGTGAAATAATACATTATTCTCACAAGGGCTTCTTTATAGTTCTGGAGAATAAGAGACTGTACTGTTAATGCAACATTTCCTGTACAGACACTTGTTCTTTCTAGGTTTTTACCTTATTTGTCCTTCCCTAATACATTGTATTAAATACTGTGAACATGTGTATCTTGTGTATAAGAAACAGTCACATATTCCAACCTGTTATTCCAGCAAGACCAAACGTTGTAATCATGGTGGTGAAAGCAGGGTTTGGAGATGCCGCACCCAGGGCCAGCATTGTTCCGAGGCCACCTGTGTACCTCAAGGCTGTGTTAAATGTCCTGGTTTTAGGATCCACTGGAGGGGGTGGTGGGATACCCACTGGAGCTGGTTTAGCCTCTACAGCTGCATCAAGCTGCGGTGGAGGTGCTGGGGGCACAATCTCACCCTATAAACACATCATGTACACCAAATCAACCAAAGCCCTGATTTAGGTAGAATCAATAATTCAACTGGTGCGTACTGTAAATCATGTAATATTTGTGGATGATTTCATTTTTGCTATTTTCACGAATGTCCTGCTTCGATTATTTAAAAATCTCACAAAAGACTCATTTCACATAGATTAACTATTAGAGAATATTCTTTTGTGTTAAAAATTGATGATAGGTAGGATATTTTATTGTATTTATTGTCCTATTTTTTTTGAGTTATACTCACCATCATTTGTTTTGTTTTATTTGTTAGAGTTTTAAAATGTATAAATATACATGATGTACATACCAGTACTTTCTATATACAACAGAAAAGATAGAATTGTTTGAACATTTTGACAAATAAAGTTAAATTTATTGTCAGGTGCTTTCTTAATTTACTCTAAGTTGAATATTGGAAGATCTATAAATAGAAACTTACATTTTGTGTGACAATGCTGCCTCTGACTACTTCATCCTCTAGGTTAATGTTGAAATGGTTCTTCTCACCTGTGAACATATAGCAAGATTGCTCTGTATTGTAATTTGTACTGGCTTAAGTATATAACTTACTCTTACAACAAGAGGTCCATGATAGCCCTTTTTCACACTCAAGGGTACCATTGCCCTTCATGCCAAGGTCACAAAGTCCAACACACCACAGAAACACCAAGATATGAACATTGCTTTGTACCCCAAGTTTGTTCAAAATATGTGCATCAAGGTTAGTGATTATATTTTTAGAACAGTCAGCGTGATCCCAGCTTTGTGGTATTATTTTCAAAATTAGGTTTATCCTTTAAGATTTCCAATATTTACGCATGTCACTCCTAGGGCGGGGCAGTTCTGAGCCAAAGGACATAATTTGAACAAGTGTGGTAGAGATCCACTTAGTAGACAATGCAACACAACAAATATCTTAACTCTGGAACTCAAGGTTTCAGACAAGATTTTTTAAGTTTCCCGATATAACAAAACCAAGTGACCGTCGGGCACGAGAGGTAGCCCTTATTCTTTTATTTGCAGCAAGAATGGCCCTTATGTGAGGTGGACCAGAACTTTATTCTATTTTTAGAAAGGAGTCAATGCAAAGATGCTGTGAAGCAAGTTTGGTGATGTTTCAACAAATGGTTTATGAGCAGAAGCAGTTTAAAAGTTTTTTAGTGACAGTGATTACCATGTGCAGTGGACTGGAACCATTTCCAAATTCTACAAAGGTCTCAACGCAAGGATACTACTGAGCAACTTTGGTAACTTTCCAACTTTCAGTTCATGAGAAGCAGCAGTTGGGAGATTTTTCTATTTTCAGTAACAGTGGCCTCAGTGTGTACAGTAATGGACCCGGACCGTTTCCTGTTTTTATAATGAGGTAAATGTAAGGGTGTTACAGGGCAAGTCTGGTAATATGCCAACAATTGGTTCATGAGAAAAATCCATTTAAAGGTATTTTCTATTTTTAGTAACAGGTCTTTGTCGTTATGCAGTGGACTGGAACCATTTCCTGTTTTTTTGAAGGAGGCAAGTGCAAGGATGCTATTGAGCAAGTTTCACACAAATCTGACATGTAGTCGCTGAGAAAAAGAGCTTAAAGTGAAAATGCTAACAATGGACGCTGGACCAACAACTCATACTAATAGCTCACCAAGTTAAGCTCAAGTGAGCTAATAACCAAAATCAATACAAACCCATAGAGAAAAGAAGCTTGGTAATATTGTTCCCATACAATGTACTAGACTGAGTAGGTAGTCGACTAGGTAAATCTGTGTATCCTACATGAGTAACGTCGCTGTATCTGTAAAGTTCACCAGGCTTAATGGTCTCAATGTTTCCACCGGCCTCAGCTGCCAAGTCCACAACAACTGATCCTGGCTTCATTGACTCTATCATTTCCTGTCAAAATATTTACTATATACAGTCATACAAGTGTAAAAGGTAACTTTTATTCAATAATCACAATGAACCGGTACTTAAAAGTAATCTGTTTTCATTTATACATGGCTGAAATAAAAAAATTCTAAGCTTAACCCTGTCTGCAGTACTTTGTCTGGTCGCGTGACTGTTTTGTTTCTAGTCAAGGCTAGCATTGGCACATTTTCCCTTTGAGCCATTATTTCCATGTGGCACTGTTTGCGTAGCACACAAAACATATTCTTTCTTTAAAAGTTGTAGCCAATTCAATTTCTTTTAACCCAATTTAACTTTTTCGTAGCCAGTTAGCCCTGCTAGTGATATCTTAATTATCTTCATTTTCAAACATAGAAAAATATGCAGAAAAATGCAATGGTAGAACAGGTAAGTTCTGCTAGTAGGACCACCTGATAAGACAATCCTTGATATTAAGACCAAGCATTTTGTAACCAAATGGTCACTTTCATGGTCACTTGACCCTACTAGTAAGACTCAGCAATGACACCATTTTTTTACTGGTCCAAAGTGTGGTTTTAATATAAGGACACTACTAATGCAATCAGTCACAACCCTGCTATAGAGTGATATCCAGATAACACTAATCCACAAAGATTCTGGACATTTACGCTTTTTCTACCTTTGTAATGAGTATTGGAGCCTTCTTGCCAGGTATAAGAGCTGTGGTGATAACTACATCTACTTCTTTACACTGTTTGGCATAAAGGTTCTGCACGGCATCCTGGAACTCTGAGGACATCTCCTTGATATCCTTGGCATACCCGCCAGCGGCTGCACCTGATTCCTGCAAATATATATACCTAGAACTTAGGCAATTTACATATACATGAATTATATACAGTGTAAGTGGGTAAAAAGGAAGGTATTTAATTTGAAGTTCAAAGAACAGTCATTTCTGGGTTAAAGCAGTCTGATAAAGTAACCCGAGGTAAGGCCACACCAATTTGATTAATAGTTCGTCGGATTTTCCGCTACTTGAAAATCCTAAAGTGGAAAATAAAATAAAAAAACCCCGCCGCATGTCCGTCAGAAATCAAATTTTATTTTTGCGCAGCGCAAAATATCGTCGCTAATTTCTGGTACTTTCGGTTCATTTCGGTTCATTTCAAACACTTTTCGTTACAAAACGTCTCAAATTCAAGCGTTCGCGTAACAACATGCTTTCCGGTAGTGAAAATGGCGGCAATGTGAACAGCTGTAAACTTTAGACCAAATCCAGATGTTTTTGACAATGGCTTTATTGATTGTTGTGGTGTCAGTAAAGGCGCATGATATGGTGACTGTCCTCTCTCCAACAATATATCGTTTTGAAAATTCAAAGACTTTTGAAGAGGTGTTTAAATTTTTGAAATTTGAACACGCCAATTTAAGTTGTGTTGATTACGAAAATGTCAAAATTAAACAAAATACTGGCGATAGTGGTATCATAATATCTGATCCAAAAAAATATAATTTGACTATTTGTGATGAAGTCTCGTCTAAGTATATTGAATTTATCTTGAGTAGTAATACTGACAAAAATAACAATGACCTTCCACCGCCAGTGGCTGGTAAGAATGCCTTTACCACACTTCTTGACAGTATGAGAGAAAGAAAGCAGCCAAGCAAAATCGTGAAACCATCTAATGGGCCTGCCAAATTAAGAAATGATGTTATAGACTGGATATCTGAGTTTGACGAAGGTTGGACGTTAAGCACGATGCAGAGTGGAGAAGATGTAGTTAAATCTTTGAGTAGTGCTTTATGGTATATTGACACCTGTCACCAGAAATTTTCGGACAATGGTTGTCCAGTGCCGAAACTATTCAGACAGTTTAGTGGATACAATGATTATAAAAAATACATCACAGAGTTCCGGTAGTAACATGTGAAAAACTTAATGAACATTGCTTAAATCTAAACAAAAGTGCTAGAATTTCCATCCATGGCCAGTGAAAAACATAAACAACTTGCTGGGTATATACAGTCATTATTTTTTTGTCTTACTAAATATAAGGCTAGGTTGGAGAAGGATAATGAGCGTCACAAAAACAAATACCAAGCTGTGACTGATAGTAGTAACAAAAGAGCGTGATTGAGAGTGATTCACAGTGTTACTTTATTAAGCCTACCCAAGGTAAAAGTGGAGAATATATACACTTCTTTAAACAAAGAGTTGGGTAAACTTGATAATTTTGTGTTCATTGACCTTGACCGTTTCTCACCTGCAGATAGAATAGAAAGGAGAAAATACATTAAAGAAATAAAGCTTTCACATGCAATAATGATTTATCGCATAAATTATGGTGGTAATATAGGAACTTTGAATTTTGTATGGAAAGTCCCAACAGAACTTGATAATTCTACAAAAGAATGGACAGGTGATAAGGAAAATTTCAAGTTCATTGCCAAAGTACTCGACAAGGGCTATGAGAAGAGACTTTATCAATAAGTATTCAAAACATGTGAAAACACCGAAAGTACTTCTTAGACATATGTATCATGATCTTACTAAAACAGTGTCCAGCAATGAAAATGAGGATCAGCGGTTGGTTAACGAAAAGACTTACTGAAAATCTTTTGATGGCAGATGGCGTAGAGCTGTTATTAGACTATAGAAAAATGAACGGGAAAGACATTGATGAGAAGTTTGATAAGTTTTTTAATGAAATGGGAAAATATTTCAAGAACAGGTCATGTCGGTACAGGAAAGGCGTCATGGTGAAGAACTTTACCTTCCTCTTGCTATTTCCATTGAAGATTTAAAATCTCAGGTGATCAAAAGATGTCCCCCAGATACACCTGTTCCTAATTCAGAGACTATAAGGTTGCAATTTACACCTGCCAATCCTTTTAAGAAAAACAGCAATGAAATATTCTGGCCATTTTGATGTTAAATTCAGAGTGCAAACTCGTCAGGCAAGAGCACATCATATAGATGGTCGCTATGTTGCCACTACATTTAAGTATTTGAAACAGTTTTGTGTCAAGTTTAGGAGGCAGTCTCTTTTTGTTTGTGTAGATGATAAATCTATTGTACCAATAGGAGAGCCTGGTTGTCCAATATCTTCAGGTGTGAGAGGGCATAACAAAGTAATGGCACCTGCTTCAGGCCCAGTCCTAGTAGCTGCTGATCATGACTTTCATATTGCAGGTTTAGTTCCATCTGTTGCTCTAGTAACAGAGACCCCAAATAGTTGAACGATAGTTTTTCTCTGGTCAGGTATTTGTTACAACCAAGGACAAGGTGTTTCAGCCATCAAGTCCAATAAGACATGCAACTGAACTTACCAGAATTCTCAGGGACCATTACTGTGGCGACAATGTTAATTTGAATGTTCCAGTATTATGCATATTGTCTGATGGGGGACCGGACCATAGAATAACATACGAGTCAGTGAAAGTGTCTTTGATTCAGCTATTCATGCAGCTAGATCTTGATTTGCTTATAGCAATACGAACTGCCCCAAATAACAGTTGGCTTAACCCAGCAGAGCGTTGTATGGCTATTTTAAATTTAGGCTTGCAACATGTAGCATTGTCAAGAAATCCGATGCCTGAAAACTTTGAAAAAGATGATAAAAAACAAATCTTCACTAAATGCTGTTCGTAATGCCACAACAAGACAAAAACAATTAAAGGAAGCATTTGGAGAGTCAGTTCAAGGTGTGATAAGCGAAAGTGAATGAGCGTTTCAGTCGCCTCAAGTTGAAGGGGAAACATTCAAGACTTATATTGGGGTGACAGAGGAAGACATGGAGGATGCTTTCAAAATCATAAAATGATACAACCAACGCCAATGTTGACTGCACTGTTAGCAGTAAAGAGTTTAAACAGAGTAAAAGAAATTCAGGTATAAACTTAAAATTTTATGGGTTTTTTATACGCCCAAAGGGTCGAATTATGGGAACACCGCAAGTTGTCTGCTCTCAATCGAACAGTTTTCATCTGATCTTCATCAAACTTGCTGAACATGTTTGTGGGCATAATGTACCGGCCAAATTTGATAACCAGCAAAATCGCCCAAGGTACTATTGGATTATGGACCTTGAATTATCGAAAAACTGATGAATTAGATTAGCCTTTGCTCTATAGTATTAGTTCAAACAGGTGAATTAGCCTTGTCTGCTCTATGGTTCAAACTGGTTTTACAAAAAACCTGTGAACTGCCAAATACCGAGTTATGGCATATTTTCCTCGTGAAGGAAAGTAACAAATTTCTTGCTGAACAAGTGGTGAAAACTTGTTACATACTTAATCATGTTTCAAAATTGGCTGATTGGCGTAGCAAGTTACATCATGGCTCTGCAACAAGTTACAATCCAAATGATTGTTGCAGATACCCTGAAAATGGTCCCTATTAATACCAGTTGTTGACAACTGACGTGTTAACTAACGGTGATAACGTCATGGTACTGATTTTCGAATAGCAAAGCTTTTCCAGCAGTTGTTGAAAATGTGTTTTGTCAGTACTTTATAAATCTTTAATGTGTATTAATTGAGCTTTTTTACTATATTTTCTAAGTTATACTTCTAAATACAAGATTAGTTGTAATGAGTGACTGCTTTTTCTGACAGGAGTTCATCAAGAGGCATGGCCTGAGTACACACTATAGTTTCCAGCTGAGAAAATGCAGAGGTGATGATGTGTGTCCATATTGTCAGCTAACCCACCTAGAAGTGAAACACATTTCAGTTTCCTACCTTGTCCTGTGCCAGATGAAAGCGGCTTACAGTATCAGTCATTTGATGAGGTAAGCATAAAAGTCAGTCTTTAGACAGTATCTGCATTGTATATATAAAAGTTCAGTTAATTTGAATTATACTTGTTTTTAATGATAATAATCTTAACCTAAAAGTAGCGAGATACAAATAACAACATACATTATCTCAAGTAAGAGAGAGCTCGGAGAAAACAAACCTTTCTGATCTGATGACCACCCTACCATCTCCCATACTACCCAGGATGGGGATTGAGCCCTAGTTCATTGGTGATAAGCATGTGTGCTAACTGGACAGCCAAGGACATTTAATACGAAGTGTTTTTATAGTTCCTCTTTGCTGGAATGATTTAACATTTACTTCACTGTTGCTCATACTATAATTCAGTAACATAATCATAGTGTAAAAACAATTGTTTATCTGACTCAAGTGTGCGGGATTTGCAAATATCTTCAAATTGACACAGGATTCCAGCTGTAGGGTAATGTTTTATTAAAATTAGTTACATTTAAGTAAACATCTTAATTGACAAAAACTGAGCCAGTTATTTAAATTGAATTAAGATTTGAATAAATGTAATTCCTTATACTTTTGAAGTTGTATGGGAAAGATGTAGATGATAGTCACAGACCATCTTCTAAGAATACCAGTTCCTTTGATGACGAAGCATTTGAATATGACAAGAGAAACAGAGATGTATTTAAAAGCAGTTAAAGCACGTGATGCCATTGAGTGCGCTGAATGTGAGAAGCCACGAATGGTGTATTCAGCAAGTAAAACAACTCGAGAACAGGTATTAAATAGTGCTTACAATAGGAACTACATAGTTTTCAGGTCATCACAGCTCATGCAGGGTAGATTGAAGTGGATATATTCAGTCAAATTTTTAAATTATATAAAATATTTTTTAATAACTTAACGGCTTAAATTGAGCTGATCACTTGGCGTGGTGTAACCTAAAATTTATTGAAAACAGTCAATAATTATTAATAACATTGTATTTCTACCAATTGCTTACATATTATTTTGCTTCAATAAAAACATGGCTGTCAGTAAGTGTGACTGATTTTCCTGATATGGCTGTAGTGAAAACTTATAAAATTAGCCTGTTCATGTTTTACATATACATGTATGATATTTTACAAATAGTGATGTCGGACGAGCCAAACAGGGTCATTGTGGCCGTCTTGTTGATTACTAGATGGATTCTTTCATACTTGCAAACATTACTCCTATTCAAAAGCATTTCACATTTTAACATATGATATGACCTTGATCTTCACTGTGACCTTTGTAAAGGTCAACAGGAGTTTCAGCATTAGATTGTAGTGCTCTCTAAATAATGTAATCATATATTATGTTACACATTATTTAATTGAAAATAGGAAGCTTTAGATAATCCTCTAGCATTTGTCACAATAATGGATTTTATTAAAAGTGTTGTATTTTGGTGCTTCACAGGATGCAGTGCTAAGGCGCACAAGAGAAGAAAAGTGGTACACCTGTGGAGATAGTCTGCCGGAAGAGATTGGGTTGTTCACGAAAAGATGTTTATCGTGTGTTAGTGAGATAGAAATAACATATTATAGTGCTGCAGTTAGATCATATCTACCACCATGCTGTATCTATTGTGGAACCAAAGACAACTTATTAGATGAGACAAACGAGTACATTTCTAACCTACTTAATGATTACTCGTGTGTCAGACCTCTCTGTGAAGGTTGTAGGGCTAAAAACCTGGAGGTAAAACCTGGACTTGGGGTAAAAAGTTTTTCAAAAAGACAAAACGCTAAGTTTGAGAGTAGCAGGTATCACAACACACTCCAAAAGTTTACTTTTTATCAGTTGGATTGACGGGATTCCTTTCCATAAATGTGTATACTGAAAGTAGCTGATGCTTTCGATGCAGCATGTGGTGATAAAGGTACCAGTTTAAATGAATAGGCAATAATTGTGGGCATTTTTGTGCACTTGAGTATTGTTGAAAATACTTTTATGAAAGGATTACTTCAAAGTGATAAATGGAAGTTTTTATCTAGATTTAGAAGCAAAGACATAACTATATTAAATTGAAATGTTTTACATTGCCGCCATTTTCACGCCCGGAAAGCATGTTGTTACTGTCTGCTCCATATCACTTTCACCCCTTGTCTTGCATAAGTAACTTGAAGGTAAATTGTTGCAGTGCTGATGTTAAGGTGTTACAATACAAGTTTTTCGCTTTAAAAAGAAGTAGGTAGCTGTACTTGAGTGCAGTAAGTGTAACAGTGTGTTTGTCACAGTCTATTAAATTGAAATGTTTTACATTGCCGCCATTTTCACGCCCGGAAAGCATGTTGTTACTGTCTGCTCCATATCACTTTCACCCCTTGTCTTGCATAAGTAACTTAAAGGTAAATTGTTGCAGTGCTGATGTTAAGGTGTTACAATACAAGTTTTTCGCTTTAAAAAGAAGTAGGTAGCTGTACTTCGAGTGCAGTAAGTGTAACAGTGTGTTTGTCACAGTCTATTAAATTGAAATGTTTTACATTGCCGCCATTTTCACGCCCGGAAAGCATGTTGTTACTGTCTGCTCCATATCACTTTGACCCCTTGTCTTGCATAAGTAACTTAAAAGGTAAATTGTTGCAGTGCTGATGTTAAGGTGTTACAATACATGTTTTTCGCTTTAAAAAGAAGTAGGTAGCTGTACTTCGAGTGCAGTAAGTGTAACAGTGTGTTTGTCACAGTCTTTAATACTTACAGTGTGTTAATATGATATTAGTCTTTATAAATCTTGGATTAAGACATTGGTGTGTTAATAGTCACAGTCTTTAATACTTGCAGTGTGTTAATATGATATTAGTCTTTTATAAAGCTTTGATTAAGACATTGGTGTGTTAATAGTCAGTCTTTAATACTTACAGTGTGTTAATATGATATTAGTCTTTTATAAAGCTTTGATTAAGACATTGGTGTGTTAATAGTCAGTCTTTAATACTTACAGTGTGTTAAAATGATATTAGTCTTTATAAAGCTTTGATTAAGACATTGGTGTGTTAATAGTCAGTCTTTAATACTTGCAGTGTGTTAATATGATATAAGTCTTTATAAAGCTTTGATTAAGACATTGGTGTGTTAATAGTCAGTCTTTAATACTTACAGTGTGTTAAAATGATATTAGTCTTTATAAAGCTTTGATTAAGACATTGGTGTGTTAATAGTCAGTCTTTAATACTTACAGTGTGTTAATATGATATTAGTCTTTATAAAGCTTTGATTAAGACATTGGTGTGTTAATAGTCACAGTCTTTAATACTTGCAGTGTGTTAATATGATATAAGTCTTTATAAAGCTTTGATTAAGACGTTCTTCTTTTAATATTGACAGTGGGTTAATTTGTGTGAAATAGTCTTTAAAAGCTTTGACTGTTTGGAGATAAAATAGATTTCATTGGCAACTAGCATGTTGTTTTCCTGGAAGACATTTATAATCTTTTATAGTTTTATTGAGAACATTGCACTCAGTATGTAACAAAATGTTAGTGTTGAACTGTACAATAGTATTGGACTGTACAAAAACATTTTTATGTTTTTGTATTAAATTGTAATTGTCAATTAATTATGTACAAAGTAACTGAGATGGGATAAGCTTGTCTTGCATAATTCATTTCAAGGTAGATTTAAAGCTTTGATTATAAGACATTCTTTGGAGATTAAATATATTTCCTTGGCAACATGTGAGTTGTGTTCTTGGAAGACATTTATAATTCTTTGTAATTTTATTGAGAACATTGCATTCAATATGTTATGGAATCTTAAAATTAAACTTTAAAAAAAGTTTTAATGTTTATGTAATTATAATTATCCCCCTCCGCATAGCGGGAGGGAATATAGGAATAGTCTGTCTGTCTGTCTGTAGTATTTACTGTCTGCTCCATATCACTTTCACCCCTTCAAGGATTTTGATGAAACTTTGGTTAGATATTTACCTCATCAAAAGGAAGTGCAGAAACCATGAAAGGGTCATGCTTGCTCATGGTCAAGGTTACAACTTGAGGTCAAATGTTTGCGTCTAATATTTCCTGTCTGCTCCATACCTCCCGAGCGTCATTGTTTGTGTCACACCTTGGTTAAGTTTTTTGTACCATCCCATTTTATTTCAAAACCATTAGAGGTACTGCTTTGAAACTTACCATACTAACATCCATCAACAGACAAGAGTATATAACTCTGTCAAGGTTTTTGTCAGAATTAGGGCCCCTCTTCGACTTGGAAAGTGCATTGAGCTTGGTTAAGTTTTCATACCACCCCACCTTATTTTAAAACCAAGCAGATATTGCTTTTAAACTAGCCATACTTATTTACCATCATAACATTCTTCCACAGAAAAGAGTACATAACTCTTGTCAAGGTTTTTGTCAGAATTATGCCCCCTTTTTGACTTGGAAAATGCATTGAATATGGGTAAAATCCACTTGTTGACTTAATCCTTTGAACTATTGCTATGAAGCCTGGAATACTTGTTTTAAATAATTACCCCAATCTGTAGGCGAGAGAAGGTAACTCTGTCAAAGATTTTTTTATTAATTAAGGCCCTTTATCGACTTAGAATCTTGGTTAAGTTTTGGTACCAGTCCACTTTTTAACTAAACTGTTTGAGATATTACCTAGAAAATTGGAATACTTATTAACAATCATGATCCCCAGAAATAGGCAGGAGAAGGTAACTCTGTCAATGATTTCATTTGAATTATGGTCCTTTTCGACTTAGAAACTCAGTTAAAATTTGCATTCTTGTCCACTTGTTTACTTTACCGTTTGAGATATTACTTTGAAAGTTGGAATACTTGTGACACCTATCTGTAATCAAGAGAAGATGACTCTGTGAAAATGTTTCTTGATTTGTACTTACACATTCCTAGTTGAAGTCTTTTGTGCAACTGGCACTGTCATGCACATATATCATCAACCACTTGTATTATTTTAAAAACTTTGCTGTAGTATTCAGGGTTATCAAACAATTAAGTTTGAAAAAAGTGCCCGCCGATGTGAAATTTCAAAAAGTAAAATAAAAAATATTTAAAAATGTGCCCGCCGCATGTGAAATTTGAAAAGTAAATAAAAAAAAATATAAAATGTACTCGCCGCCTGTGAAAATTTGAGAAGTAAAAAATAAAATAAAAATAAAAATTTCACTCGCCCGCCCCATTTTTTTAGTGAAAAAATCCGAAGAACTATTAATCAAATTGGTGTGGCCTAACGGTAACCATGGTTCATACAGAAGTTCTGAGACAAAATTCAAGTACTTTTCAAGGACTTTTTTCTTATTTTCAAGGACTAAAATGATGCGAAAAATCCGACTTCATGTCAGGATACATAGTCAAATGTCGCCTTAAATCATATTTGGAAGACAATGTAATATGTATCTTGGTTATTCAAATTAATATCAAGCAAAATACATGTTGTCTTGATAATCACAATATTTACTTGTATAATCAAATCTGGATTATTTGTCATGAGGAACGACTGTATTGACTCATTGGAACGTTTGTCAAATTTTGTTTATCATGTTAATGAATGCTTTTTTTCTCATTGATGACTCTTCAACGCATTTTCGCCCATAATGTGCTACGTCTGTAAGTTTATCCAACATAACGCAAGTACGCTTGTGTTTGTTCCCCTTAAATTCCTTTATCCATGCTTTATAACTATCGTTTGTGAGCAATGTCGATGAGAAAATGCATTTTCACAAATTTTCCGCGACCATGACTTTTGGTAAAGGGAAGTCACTCCGGGAGCAAGCGTGTCTAAATTCCCGAATCCGGTACCTAGTTGATACATCACACGTGAGCATGTTCGATGGACTGATACGGATAGACTGTTTTCTTGTCATTTTAATCGTGATACAATTATTTTGGACCTTTTTTACGCGGAACATACAAATTCAACGACTTTTAAAGAAATTCACTAGTTTCATTTTCAAATTCAAGTACTTTTCAAGGACTTTTTCCCAGCACAGAATTCAAGTATCTTGGCATCAAATTCAAGTACTTTTCAAGCCCTGTGCGAACCATGGTAACGGCCATCTGAACAAAATGTCTAATGATAGAAACATTTTCTTGCATACCATCTTCAACTTTACATAGATTTCTAAATGCAAACATAAAATTTTGTTTTATCATAAAAAAGAAACTTTATCTAGATGTTGAGTTTGGGAAAGTGACATCAAATATTTTAACGTTAAATCACTAGTAATTCACAAGAGTTGTCTTGCACAGACAGCTTCCAGACTGAGTTTCATGTAACAAGTAAAATCACTGGAAATGCCAATCCGATATGCAAAAAATACATTTGCTGCTTCAAATCAAGTGTCAATTTTTTATATATAACTCGAAATTAAAACAACCAATGAGCAGTATATGACAAACCTGGACAGAAACTTCTAAGAATTCAGCTCCCAATGATTCAGCTTGTTCCTTGACCGCTGGTCTGACGTCATACAACCTAGTGATAGCACCAAGGTTCTTGGCAGCACCAGCCGCCGCAAGCCCAGCCACACCACCACCGATGATGAAAACCTTTGCTGGGGGCACTTTACCTGCTGCAGTTATCTGTCCTGAAATACGCAGTTGATATGGTAATGTGAGATTGAAGTAACTCTCAAGCGTGCAAGTGTATTGCTACTGAGAAGGAAACTTTTTGGTGAATCACTTCATTACTTTCATTACTTATCTTCTATTGAAGTAGGCTCCCCAGGACCATTACTTGACAGCAAAATCACAAATTGAGGAGAGCTTGTACATATACATATTAACAATTTAGAATGTACTCAATGAATTTAACCACTGATATTTAAGACATTAATTACAGAAAATGGCTATAAATGACATATTTCCAAACTACCTACCACCAAAGAACCTCCCATAATTATTGGCTGCCTCTAGAACAGCTTTATATCCTGCTATATTAGCCATTGATGACAGCGCATCAAAAACTTGAGCTCTTGAAATTCTTGGCACTTTGTCCATAGCAAATGATGTCAAATTTCTCTCTTTTAATTTATTCACAAGTTCTTGATTTTGTTGAGGATACAGAAAGCTGATTAATACACCATTCTCTTTAAACAAAGGAATTTCAGCTTCCAACGGAGGTCTAACTTTTAATACTATATCAGATTTGAAAGTTTCGTCCCTGTTTTTGATGGCTGCTCCCGAAGCTACAAATTCGTCATTTGTAAATTTAGCTTCTACTCCTGCCCCATTTTCTATATTAACGTTGAATCCTTTCTTTGTAAGATTCTGGACAGCTGCAGGTGAGATAGCCACTCTCCTTTCATTTGGAAACATTTCTTTTGGTATGCCGACAGTAAGTTTCTCGTAGGGCGTGCCTGCGACCACTTTCTCTTCCGCTTTCTGGCAGAAATTGCGAGGTGCATTTTTGAAGCCCCGACTGCAGCGGACGGATAGTTTCTGTATATTACAGCCTAGGTCAGCCAAAATGGCGACCGAATGCAACCTGGGCAGCATAGCTGGCTCAAGGTTGTGACTTCAGCCTGAAATAACAATAGTTACCTACAATTATGTATTCATGAACCGAACCACAGACAGAAACAAAATTTTCCATCTCTTCTGGACTAAGGACTTTAATATGGGGATACTGGGAAAAGCTGTCATGTAACTGCACACTCCTTTTTTGAAACTGTATGAAACAATAAAAACTGTCGTTAGTTTTGAAGAGTTGTAAACTAAATTCCAAGGTACAAGTACATTGTATGAAACTACAGAAAATTTCATGTGAAGAGTTCTGACTGAGGTACTTATTAACTTTTGACTACACTGTCATACATTATTTGAAGACATTTGACACACTACTGCTGGAACAATGAATCTCTTACCAGTATTCACATACAAGTATGGAAGTTTTACTGTTCAAGGTCACTGTGACCAAACTGACATCACTATCAACATTTGTACAAAACATGTTGACACAGTTCAAAAAAACCCTGACAAACAACAAATTTATGTATGAGAGAGAAAACTGTCATGACAAAATACCAAACAGAAAAGTTCTATCACAAGGCAGGTATGGTGCATCATTATTTTAAATACAAGCAGAGCATGCTGCAAAAATGTCAATGGTTCTGCAGAAAGAACATATAGTTTCCCTTTGTGAACTTTGATGATCATTAAAAGTAAAAGTTATCTGCAAGGTCACAAGAAGACAAACATTACAATGCATGTTATCAAAATGTGACCTACATTTTAGACTGGTGCACTTTAGAATGTGTAGAAAAGACCAGGATTTTTATCAATTTTAGTCAAAGTCCTGTTACGCGAGGTCTATTTAGTAACCTGGTAATTTTCCCACGTGGATGAAAGACCTTCAAAATGAGGCTATGAGAGTGTCAAGGTTTTGCAACAGTGTGCATGCATCTTGGCAACTAACAGTTTATGAAATGAACGTGTAATGGCTGGGAGTTACATTTGTGACTGAATCATCACCTGGACTTTAATTTTGCAAAAGGTACGTACAATTATTCTTTCATATACAATAAATCTTTTTTTATTACTTTCTAATTTATTCTCGAGTTAATCTTGGCTGAATAAATTTAAAGTTGTATGTTAAAGGTGAACAACCACTTCACTCTGGCTCTTTTAGTTAAAAAATTGCTCCAAATACCCAGTAACGCATGTTCTTTTCCAATATCCAAAATTAGTTATTATGGAGTACTTGAAATGCAGACTAAAGGCAGTCATGTATAGGAATTAGGTTAATCCACTGAGATTAAGAAAAGTCCAGATAAAAGTAAGTGACACATGGTATTATTGACATATTTTATTTAATCCAGATTGGAAGTGGAACTTATTTTCCCACTTTCTTTTATCACAGAATTTAATAAATCAATTATATCTCATTGAAAAAGCATCAGTCTTGATCAGAAAGATGTCTTGACTTGATCTAAAGATTTAGCCATTGGAAACCTACACAATGAAATTGATGGAAAAGTCTTTTTTCATTTTTGACTTGATCAAGTTATTTCTTAAGATTGATCAATATTTTGGTCATCTCAGGACTTCGGCCATGCAATTTTATAACAAAGGGAAGTAATTTTATCATCTTTTATATCTTACAATTGGGATTAAATAAGATATCTTGTCAATAAAACCATTGTCACATACTTTTATCAGCCGGGGTCGAAACTGATTTGTTATTTTTAAAAACTCTAACTAAAATGTCAAAGCCAACAAGGGCCAATTTGAACTAAATTTATTATGTAAAGAGTTACCTATCTTGATTGTCTGATACACCTTAACACTTTAATAAAGTTTCATATCTATTAATCCAAATTGTCCGATACCCCTGAACACTAGCTTGCATGCTTAACTTTAACCAAAATGTACAACGCCGACACAAAGGTGAACACCAGACCTGGGGTGATTACTTGTAAAATTGTAATGATTATATTACAATTACTTTGCTAAAAACATGTTATCATTATATTACAATTACTTCTGTTTTCAATTGTAATCATTACATTACAATTACTTTAGTGATGTAGTCAGATTACAATTGATTACAATTAAGATTACATGTAAAAAGCAAAAGTTTTGCAGTTTCATAACTGGAAATAAAATTTAATGTCCATTCTAGCATAAAATATGCTGTTTCTGCCCATTTTGCCGGTGTTTTAACAGGAGAAAAAATGTGTGTTAACGGGGAGATTCACGCGCCGTTATAACCCGTTTTCATTTATGCGCAGTACAGGGCCATTGTAAACAATGGACCTGTCTTCCAAGTCTTACATCATGTACGGCGTCAACAGTGCCGGGCTTAAAAACCGCTTGTGACGTCATAAATATGACGTAAACAACACGGATGTTGTCCCGCGCATTATTGAACGTCGTACCAGTAAGAGCGTTTCATTTTTATTTCTATGATTTTTTATGTTATTTATGCTAGAATAGCCCTAACAAACGTTTATTCGTGTTATAACAACTGCAGAAACCCTCGGGATATGTTGGTGCCCTCGCCCTAACGGGCTCGGGTACCAACCATCCCTCGGGTTTCTGCAGATGTTATAACACGAAAAAACGTGCGTTAACCCTATCATACATTTTAAACAAACTTATTCAAACTTTTAATTTACCTCAGCAGGTATGATGCTGATACACATTGAATGAATTATGTACAATAGACAATAGTCATATGATTATTTTTATGGCAATATTCATGGCAGCCTTCTACACCTGTCCACCAATAATGAATTATGTGTGATGTATTTTCATACAGGTATTAGATTTTCTGATCTGACCCACTGTCCAGTATACAAACAACACCTTTCAATATCATTTGTAAATAGAGTGATAATTACTACATGTGCACATATAATTGATGTTTGCTGGGCCTTTTTTACTAATAGATTAAAACTGTAAATTATGCTCCTATATACTGAATGTCTATCTTTTATCTATTGAATATAAATTTGCGTAATGAGTATGAATATCAATATTTCTCTATACCATAGATGACTGCAACTGAAATTCACTTTAGGGTTTTATCCACATTTCATTTTATACGCCTTTAAAAAGGTAAATGTAATCATAATGTAATTAAAAAGTAATCACGATTACAGGTTAAATTTTCATGAGACTTATAATTACATTATAGTAATTGTAATCAATTTTAGAAAAATAATGATTACATCTGATTACTTGAAAAATGTGTAATAATTACAGCTGATTACAATTACCCAAGGTCTGGTGAACACAAGAGCACTCCTAATTCTACATAGTCGAGCTTAAAATCATGCATGATGCAAACTTACTTACATGTACATTATAAATAGTCCCATATACAATTATTATACTTATCATACTAGTCAAGTTGGAACGTCTTAATTCCATCACTACACTGTTTACCATGAAAGCAGAGACAGAGACAGACTAAACTGTTTATTGGTTGCCCCACGGAAGCCACTAAAAACTGCCTAGACGTCAGCACTGGTACCTATCAAATTTTTTTCAGAATAGGAAGACAAAAGGTACCAGTACGAAGTATTGGAACTTCTACATGTTTTACTAGTTTGTTTAATTTATGCTAGTTGGTTTTTTCTCAATTGTGAAAAAGTGCTTACAACTTTTATCAATTGCTCTCAAGATTCACTCCAGGTGAAATCAACATTGATTAGTTTATACCAATTTATTTATTCTCGATTGCGAAACAAGTTCTTACAACTTCTATTAATCGTCTTCGAGGCTCATTCCAGATGGAATCAACCTCGAGGAGAGAGAGGCAATGTGGAATTATTTGTGTCTTGCCTAAGGACACTACCGACATGGCAATGGTAGGGATCAAACTCGGGCCCTTCGATCCCGAGGCGAACACGCTACCACTGAATCAACATTGATGAGAGAGGCAATGTGGAATTAGAATGTTTTGCCTCTGTTTGGCACTGGTGGGGATCGACCAATACATCAAGGCAGCTCCACTCTGTACCACAACACAGTTTCATCTTTTTTTAACTATTCAATATAAAATACGTATTACTTTTTAGGAAGGGTATTGAATGTCTGAAAGTAATTCTCAAAAAAGGTGATTTTTTAAACCAAAATGTTTATTTCTGCATGATGATTTTGCAAACTGACTGCAAATGCGGCAACTTGGATCATGTTTAAGTTGTATACAATCAGACAGTGTGTGAAGATTCAGATAAACATGTTATTTTGAGACAAATTGATGATTCTATATTGTGTTTTTTTAGCTCACTGAAGCTATTACTACTTGAAATAGCAATTACAGCTCATTTTTAACTGAGACTCAGCTTGTTAATACTGCTACAACACTGTTCATATATAATGGCATCTCATATCGAAAAGGCAGTGGCTAGGTAGCCGTGACCGGCTACCTAGTCTTTTGGTCTAGGTAGCCAAAGATTGAATTTGATTGGTTGCCAAACTCATCGGCGATACTGAAATCTAGGATGTGATTGCCAGCTGTACAGTACCGATTTGTAGTTAGTAATACACATTCACTGGAGTGAACTTTGTCTGCAGGAATTTTGAGATGACCTTACAATACTGTATGAACAAGTGTCAACCCTGTAAAACAGCATCAACGTTTTATCTTCAATATACCGTTACATTATGCGCACCTTCCAGACTGGCATAACACTGTCGTTCAACTTTTTGCTTTATATGTAGATCTCTACTAAACAGTAGTCTAGCATACCTTACCAAGGTCAGCTGTGTTGACAAACGATAAAACTCTGTCCAGCTACAAAGTTTTAAGTGATGTCTTGCTTACTCAAGATATCAGCTGAAAAAACAAATGAACCGTAAACATATTTGCAAATGCAATGAACTTACTATTGCGAACTACAGCCACATTCGGCCAAAAAAGTAGTCACCTAGCTTTGTTCAAGGTCTTGCCACGGAAACGATGGCCGCCGTACGTGAAAAGACCGTAATTGGCCAATCAGCACGCGATTTCCATGTACGTCATTCAGTTATTGGGTTGTCCTATTTCTATGTAGGGGTGGTTCGAATGAAATAATTAGACGTTGTGAAGAAAATCCTGTAAGATACTCGCGAACACTGCGTTTATTATCTATATAAGTGTTCAAGTAATTTAATTATTAGCTATTTAAGCCGTTTTGTTACATGTATTGCCATAATAATATATACCGGATCTTGTATTCTAAACTATAAATCCCTTCACCACCGGCACCTCCTTTCACTTCCGGTGCCGGTTTCTTCAAGCAAGGGCGAAATAACGATGGCAAGTCCAGTGGCTAAAGTTGCAAAAGCAGTTTGCCGTGTTGGCAGTCAGATTCAAAATTTCGCAGCTCCAGCAACTGTTAATGCAACACAGAAAAGACACTGTAAGTTTAAATGTCTTCATAGCATGAATTTTACTTGAACTTAATTGTCACCTTGAACGGGCACCTGTTCTTGAACTTGTGTCACCCTTAGTAATTGTGGCAGCGTCAAATAATGAAAGTAGTATTCTTATGTGTTATTATGATGGTGTTCTTCTTGATAAATGTTATAGGAGTTCTGTAGAAAGGCAATTGAATGATGTGGTTCATGTATTCTTTTGTTAATGTCCGCACCAGGATTCTCCACCATTTTTTTATGACAATGAAATTTGACTACAGGTGTTTTTCAATCTTATCCCAAATAATTGTTTGCCAGGGTTTTTTGCTATATAGGACAGACATCAATGTAATATCAGTTTGTAAAATTGGTCAGTCTTGCTGTCGAAATATGGAGAAATTTTTTTTTTTTAATGTGTCCCTACGCAAACTAGCATTGTTGTCTGTGGTCTGTTAACATTTGATTCAGATGACATCTCCTCTGAAACCGCCAGGCCAATGTTGATAAAACTATGCAGGAATGTTCCTTGCATGAAGCTCTACCAAAATTGTTCAAAGAATTCCATTCCATGCAGAACTCTGGTTGTTATGGCAACAAATCGGAAAAACTTTTAAAAAATTCTTCTCTGAAACCACAAGGCCCTGAGATATTTGGCATGTAGCATTGGGTAGTCTACTAAGATTGTTCAAATTATGACCCAAGGGTCAAAATTGACCCCGCACGGGTGGTCTCTTAGTTTTGCATAGGCTTATACATGATACAGGAAAACCTTTAAAAATCTTCTCTGAAACCACAAGGCCTAGAGCTTAGATATTTGGCATGTAGCATTGGCTAGTGGACCGCTACCAAGATTGTTCAAATTATGACCCCCCCCCCTCCCGGTCAAAATTGATCCTGCGGGGGTGGTCACTTAGTTTTACATAGGCTTATATAGGAAAAACTTTAAAAATCTTCTTCTTTGAAACCACAAGGCCTAGAGCTTAGATATTTGGCATGTAGCATTGGCTGGTAGTCCTCTACCAAAATTGTTCAAATTATGCCCCCTGGATCAAAATTGACCCCGCAGGGGGTGGGGGCGGGGGGTCACTTAGTTTTACATAGGCTTTTATAGGAAAATTGACACTGGACGGGGGGTGATTTAGTCTTACATAGGCTTATATAGGAAAAACTTTAAAAATCTTTTTCTCTGGAACCACAAGGCCTAGAGCTTAGATATTTGGCATGTAGCATTGGTTAGTGGACCTCTACAAAGATTGTTCAAATTATGCCCCCTTGATCAAAATTGTTTTACCCCATAGGCTTATATAGGAGAAACATTAGTTTTAGTGATACTTTTACCAGGCAAAGCTGGACCAGGGTGATTTAGCTACATAGGCCATCTATAGGAAACTTTAAAAATCTTTTTCTCGGAACCACCAGGCTAGAGCCTAGATATTTGGCAAATAGCATTGAGGTTAGTGGCCTGTACAAAGATTGTTCAAAATTATGCCCCCTTGATCAAAATGTTTCATATGCTCATTTAGGAGAAACATTATTTAGTGATCTTCCACCAGGCAAGTGGACCAAGGTGAGCATATAGGGCCACTGGCCCGCTTTTTCCAACCCTGGTATGAGACCAATTTCGGAAAAAGATCTGAAGAATAGCAATTTTAAAAACTTGTGTTGTAAGCAAAAGGATCTACCATTTTTAAACATAAGTCTATCCCCTTGTCAGTTATGGAAACAAAAAAGAATCAAATCTGCAAGAACTTAATCACAAATTTGGAGTTCTGAAGAATAGCCCAATTAATAAGTAACATCGATATAATAATAACAATTTCGTACATCACTGTTCACAACTCTTGAACTGTGCTATGTTTTGCAAGCAATTTTTGTTTATCAGCGCACTTTGACTTTAAAAAATGAGATATATATCAGTTTTAACGAAAAATAAGCATTTCATAGAAGTTTTAGAAGTTTGTCTATTTTTCCTGTGCCAAGGGGGGAAACTGCCATTTAAAGTGGGCACACTTTCCGGTTATCTCCCACGCATGCGCAAATCCCTCACATGTTCACATGTAAACAAATTCAGTGACAGAGGTAAAATGTAGAATTTCTTTGTAAGTACTTATCTTTAGAAAATGAAATTTCGTTTCCTGCTTGTATGGATGATATTGTTCGAAACTATATGGTATTCATATTCTGAAGAGTTACATGATAGCTATGATAATGGGTAGTCGGAATCTGGTATGAATCGAAACTGGTCTCATGCCAGTATAGTATATTTTGGGATTTTAAGACAAAAACAAAAAACTTTGCCCCTACCCTACCTAGAATTTTTGGGACTGTTGCCTTAACCACAGATATTTTTTGGCCTAGTGTTGTGAAGTTGACCTCAACAAAGAGTGTTCAGATCAGGACCCCCAGGCCCTGTGCTTATAAAAGTTTCTTGAGCATAATCTCATACTCGGCACAAAATCATGCTCAAGTAATATGAAGTCAAGTCTAGTTATATCATTTTACAAAGTTGGGTTCTTAAGCTTATCATATTAAACCAAACTTTGCCTTGACATCATATTAATGGAGCATGGGATTGTGCTCAAGAATAATCAAATTTTACTATTGTTGACCTTGTATTATATATAGCCAGTTGTAGCCCGGTAAACAATATAGGGCCTTCTTGGCCCTCTTGTCTTCATTATTATGACATTGTCTTTACCCTCCCTTGCTGTCTGTACATTTTACCTTGTCTGCTCTTCAAAAGTCCAAAGGCAATATGCTGTTTGATTTTGATCAAACTTGGTGGGAAGCATCAGTATGAAATCTGATTGTGCATATTGTAATTTTGGGTCATGATTTTAAGAAGGTTATAGGGGCCTGATATGTGAAAACATCTTGTTTGCTTTTCATCTCCAAAGCCCCATGTTGGATTTCTATCAAACTTGGAAGGAGGCATTAGTATGAAATCTAATTGTGCACAAGATCAAGGTCACATGAACCTGAAACATGATGATCTTTTTCCCTCTTCATACAATTTTCTCAGCATGTCATGTTATACCCCAAATCCCTTGTTGAATTTCATAAAACTTAGTAGGCAGCATCAGTATGAAGTGTAGTTGTGCACATTACAGTCATATGGTTGAGGTCAATTACAGGGGCCAGAAAATTGAAAATCTTGCTTGCTCTTCATCTTGAAAACACTTGAAGTATGAAGTATGATTGTGCTCATTTCAATTTAGGGCCAATCACATGTAGTGACAGCGAAGGTCAAGGGCACAGTCGCTTGAAACTTCAAAATCTTCCAAAACCTCGTGTTGGATTTTCATCACACTTGGTGTGAAGTATCAGTATGAAATGAAAGTTGTCATATTGCAATGTGAACTTTACTGTAAATTTGTCCAATTTTCAGTAATATTGAAATGCAGTTTAATAATGTGTTATTTTATTTACAGATGCACAGGGAAGTCGTATCAAAGTGGCTAATCCAGTTGTGGAGCTGGATGGAGATGAAATGACAAGAATTATTTGGGAAAAAATCAAGGAGAAGGTAAGGAAATACATGTACTTTATTACATGTGATAATTATGCCTGTTCAGAAAAATATATATTGAATTCTTAAGGTTCTTGCTCAGTTCAAAAAAATACATCTACTAAATTTCTTTGAAGTTTTTCACTGATAGGATAATTTCTGATATTGCAATGTCTACTTGTTTCTTCTAATACTTAAATGGAGGGGGGGGGGCTGGGAAACGCCTCACATTTTGCCATTAGTAACTACAACTCTAGATAGGGGGAGAACTACATGTAATTAGCAGATTTATTAGTTTATTTCTCAAATTATAGACTGCAGTAAATATTTCTCATTTGGGTGACACCACATGAAAGTTTCAACTTCGTGAAGGTCTGGGCCCATTAACAGCAAAATATAAATCAGTGGTGTAGAGGTTAAGTAAGCGGACTCGAGTGTGACTTGTTAAGCTGCAAGCTTTCTTCACAATCGAGCTAAAAATAAATTGGTATAAACTAAACTAAATCAATGTCACATCACATTTAGATGATTCTAAACATGTAGCTTACTGTACCATTTTACATGTAGCTTTTTTAATGCGTAATTCCTCCTCAGATATGTCCTTTTGTTTAAAAAATCATGCGCCAATGATGCCAGGCACATTGTTTCAGGAATCACATTTAACAGTGATAGACACAATGTTTATCTCATCTGTAATGATTATTGATATTGTAAAAAAGTATGAATAGGTTGACCTAAAGAATTGAACATTACCTTTAAATTCAGAACTTGAATGTTGACTTATGAAAAGAGTTTTTCAGTGACCTAGTGGTTGGGCAATATTATCTGGAAAACCTTTGTATAACTGTAGTGTAATCAGTATAGACACATTTCAGTCTGCAGTTTAGTCTATGATAATTGTAGCAGTTAATAGATCAAGTTTCCACCAAACAATCTTTTGTATGTCAATTATCTACCTGTGAAAATAAGTTAACATTAGAATGTCATGTGTACGTACAGTTCATTTAAGATATGTGACAGTCACGAAGCAGATATATGCATGCACAGAAGGTTATAACCATTGTGTAAAAAGGTAGCTAGATCATGCATATGAGAAAAGATTTAATGCTTACATTATCCAATAAATTTTCTCAATAGTGAAGGAGTCTTTTGTGGATCACAGTCATATTATCCTAAATAAACTGTAGTGTATTTATCTGTCTAAATGGGGCTACCAGTTAAAGTTAGCCAACAGTCCTGTATTCTGCATTAGCCTATTGTCTACCTGTAATTCACCTGTCTAAATTCACTGAGTTAGGGCAATTATCAAAACTATTACATGTTTTCAAGGTATGCCTGTCTCACAAAATAATCAGTGCAACATATTTTCATGTAAAAAGGACCGACATGTAGCAAGTACACAGGAGTGTGTCGATATAAGTAGGTTTTTATTGACCTTCTATATGTTACAGTTTATTATAATTGATACCTTTTTATATCATGATCAAATGCTAGGTACAAGATTGACCAGTAATTCCTTTGCTCTGATAGAAAATGATTTGATGTATTTAACATATTTTGTTGATATCAGTATGTACATACTAGAACAATTTGATTTGGTATTAATGATATACTGGTACATGAAGAGGATATAATAATGTTTGCTGGACTTGTAGGTCCAAGGTTCAAATTGTCTGTGGCATAGGTTGCCTGAGAGCTCTGATCTATCTTTGGCAGTAGTAGTCATTAGGGACTCAAAATCAATCAAGTGAATTGTGTCATTTAAAGCTTTAAAGACACCAAAAGAATCTGGACTTGGTTGATCGGAACTTTAACTGGCTGTTAAGCCAACCGTCTATTAACTTTTGATTGTAACATGATTCTTGGTCGGCAGCACTGGTGCCGTATTTTGATTTTACTTTTAAAAGTATTTCGCCCTCATTCTCTTGAATGCGAAATTTGTTTTGATAAGTCTTTCAAACTGTAGAAGTATATCCCTTAAAGTTAAACGACTGTTAACTTAATGATAATCATGGAAACAATTGAGATACACATTACAGTCCAACCTGAATCATGCAGTCAGTTAATGGCTCCTGAAAACAGATGCTTCATTCAGATGTATTCAGTGTAAAAATGGCCAGTTGGAATACATTAGTATAAGCCACCTATGGAAGGTTGTTGCTTAATTCAGATGACCTCTAACACAGGTTGAATGGTATCATTTTATTTCGTTACAGTTGATTTTCCCATACCTTGATATTGACTGCAAATACTACGACCTTGGATTGCCGTATCGTGATGCCACTGACGACCAGGTGACCATCGATTCTGCAGAGGCCATCAGAAAGTACAGTGTCGGTATTAAATGTGCCACCATCACTCCAGATGAACAAAGAGTCGAAGGTGTGTTATGTGATAAGTAGTTGAATTCCGGCGCCCGACCTCAGATACATTTTGTGGCATGTACAATGTTACTGCAGTAACAACATACTCAGCCTATATTCAAGCTTGAACCTGTGGCACAATATAAGTCTTCTGACGTATTAATCTAGATGATCTCAGATCAGAGCCAGTCAGGCAGGACTTTTATGTGCTCTGTGTTGCCTATCCCTTGTCACAATATGGAGAAGTTTCAAGTTCTATGAGATGCTTGTATCTGTAAAAAACACTATGGTACTTGACTGAAAACTGATATCAAGAAAATCAAAAGATATGATTATACTGTAGAAATTTAGTATTCTTTCCATAACAACTTGACTCACATCCAGGTTTTACCAGAATAATTGAAAAAATTGTTTGTATATTTACAGAGTTCAAACTGAAGAAAATGTGGCTGAGTCCCAATGGAACAATCAGAAACATTCTTGGTGGAACAGTATTCAGGGAACCAATCCTTTGTGAGAAAATCCCCAGGCTGGTACCTGGCTGGACTGATGCTATTGTGATTGGCAGACATGCCCATGGAGATCAGGTATATGATCCTTGAATTGTTGTTGGGTTTTATGTTAGTTCAATAACTATAGGTTCAGCATGCGCCATACTTGAAGAAGTCTAGGTACACTGCCTTCAAGTGAACTTCAAACCTGTTGAGCCAAAATCCATACCCAGATGCAAGATGCGTGTTGGGGTTTTAACTCCTGTTAAGAGGACTTGGACAGGGCTCTAAAAGATGGAGATTTTAGAATATTGTAAATTTAAAAAAAAAAAACATGAAAATTCAAGTGATTTTACTATTTTGGAGATGAAATTCAAATTATGGTAGGAAAGAAGAAAAGCATACATTTTGAGAAAAGAGAATTATGAAGTCCTGTGATATATATATCCACCATGTCATTCTAAATTACTGATTGTTTTTACAGTACAAGGCAACAGATGTTGTGTTTGAAGGACCAGGCAAGTTCGAGGTCTGCTGGACACCACAAGGGGGCTCAGAAACCAGGACACAGGTGTTCAATTTCAAGGATGGAGGTGGTGTTGGTATGGCCATGTACAATACAGATGAGGTACATTCATGTTTACCCAAAATAAGAACAACCTCAGTGGTCGAGAGTATACTTGAATTCATGAAATCCTGCCAGCCCACTGATTCGAGAGTCAAGGGTTTGAGTCCCACAACTGACCTGACTCATTATTTGAGAAAATTGACAGTTATTTTATGGGGATGGGAGTCTAAATTTGGGTCCTTTCCAGGATTGATGGTCATGTAAACTGCCCCCACATGTAAATAATTGAGCATCTGCCTAAACATAGTTAATCCGAAGAAAAAAGTAGAATAATAAAGATTAAATCAGTGTTTATTGAGCTTTGATTAGTGTTAATTGGCACAAATTAAAGAAAAAGGAGGGCAATTGTTGATTTGGGTGTCTGCATTACAGCTACGTTGAAATGCAAGTACCTTAGTATCAACTGATCTGATGTGATTTATTTGAAACTTTTGGTAGAATTGCTTAAATACCACTACTAAAGCAGTTTGAGTGGATGAGTGTGTTTTTCATAAGAAAACTCTTGGTTTTCTGTTGCAGTGTACAAGAGTGTATGAGCAGAAAGTTAAGAAAAGGTTAAAGTGGCGTTTTGGTCCATGCAATGTTATGTTTACTACAGATGGTTGTGTATGAACATTTTCAAGCTCTGGATTTCTCTTTCAGTCCATCAAAGGCTTCGCCCACGCATGTTTCCAGTATGCTATCATGAAGAAATGGCCGCTATACATGAGCACAAAGAACACCATTCTCAAACGTTATGATGGAAGATTCAAGGACATCTTTGAAGAGATCTACCAGTATGTCCACATAGATAAATACAAATTAATAAACATTGATAATGATGTTAAAATCATTGCAGGATTTTCGGGAAATTAAGGGAGGGGGTGGGGGTGGTGAGAGGGGGATTTATAAAAAAAATCTGTTCATATGTGAGTAAAAGGTGCAGGGTACTGCCTTGTAAGGGTACCTAACTGTATAGAGGTTTGTAGTGAAGTCTGTTGGCGAGGCTGTCTGTTAATTGTTGAGTAAAGATGTTTTCTATGATTTCGAGTTGTTGGTACTTCTGCTGGTCCAGTTGTTAAGTACATGCTACTGCCAGAAATCTGCATCACGGGTTGACAGGACTGCTTTAACCCACCACGTAATAGAGAACAATGTCTTTTGTGTGCTTTTTGCCACAACACCACTGCTATGTAGAAATTCTGTATATAAACAAAGTAACTGTTATATATGTACTTGTTAACAGAGCACAATACAGACCGGACTTTGAGAAGTTAGGAATCTGGTACGAGCACCGTCTCATTGATGACATGGTAGCCCAGGCTCTTAAGTCTAGTGGTGGTTTTGTATGGGCATGTAAGAACTATGATGGTGATGTACAGTCCGATGTTGTCGCTCAAGGTAAGTGTTCAGTGAGAAATTGGAAGTCGCTATATCAGTATTAAACATAAAGCATATAATTTCTATGAATTGTAGAATGTAAAGCTGTATGAAGCAAAAACAAGCATTGAATTAGAACATTATGCCACGAGTTGTTTTATTTATGTAATATTTATCAATTGAATGTCAGTATAAGAATGGTATATTGTATACTTACAGGCTATGGCTCACTGGGTTTGATGACAAGTGTCCTTGTATGTCCTGATGGTAAAACCGTCGAGGCCGAAGCCGCTCACGGAACCGTCACACGTCATTACAGGGAACACCAAAAGGTAAACGACACTTCTTGAGAACTGCTTGTCATATTCTTCAATTTCATTTTCAGTCGTCTCTTTCTAAATATTGCTTTTTTTACACTAACAGAAACTACAGTTGACATTGAATGTACAATAAACTCAATGGCTGTTCCTGCTTTTGAAGTTCAAAATCATACAATGTAATTTAAAAAAACCTGAAGTTGATGGTTTATTACTCTTAAAGGGCTGAAATAAAACATTTGGAAAAAGTATGTGATGTTGATGTAGGTAAAATTCAGTCTATCGAGACTTTGTGATTTGAGGAAGTTTTGCCTTTGTTGAATTGAAACTGGTGAAAGCTGTGAATAACATGTATCATCAGAATGGAACTAATATACAGTTTTACTTTATCTGAGTCGAAGAAGTTGTTTCACTTATGACTTCATTTCAGGGAAACCCTACTAGCACAAATCCAGTAGCAAGTATTTTTGCCTGGACGAGAGGTTTAGAGCACCGAGGCAAGTTGGACAATAATGAAGAGTTACAAAAATGGGCACATACATTGGAGAAGGCTTGCGTACAAACTGTTGATGATGGCAAAATGACAAAAGATTTGGCAGGATGTATATATGGACTCAAGAAGTAAGTTTTAATAGACAAATTTGACAAGAGTACAAGCCTGTGACTAATTAGGGTAGGGTATTTAGATTTACCTTGTTCCATGCTTCGGTGCATCCATTCTTATTTAAGGTACACTTGCGAAGGTCATACAAATGTATATCTGCATGTGGACTTAAACTTGAGACTTTAGTTACAGTTTAGCTTTAGTAGTTATTAACATCCATTGATAGATACATAACAAGGGTTGCTCGCAAAATGGTTGCAAGTCCATTATTAGTTTTGAGGTCGACCCTCGATAATGAAAATTTGCAGAAGGAAAACGTTTATTTGAAATTGAGCCCCAGTGTTTTTTCCCAGCATCTGTTCATAACTGTTATGACTGTTACTATTGTCAAACGCTAATTTGTAACCCCTAGAGTGAGGTGTGTCAAAGTTCAACTTTCCTGGTTTTCCTGGTAACACAAACCAGCCATTAACATGTTTCCTGTAAGTTGGGATGTTTTTCCCTTTCAAAAGAGTCCAGACAAATGAAATTGCATTGTTTAAAATTGGTATATATACATGTATATCTTTGGTCTTCGATATATATGTCACTAAGTTAATGGTCCTAAACATTGTCTTTGGTTTATTTGCATTGTACTATGACGTTGTTTCTATTTTCAGCGTGAAGCCAGAACACTATTTGTACACAATGGACTTCCTGGATGCCATTGACGAGACCTTCCAGAAACTTCTCAAGAATTGACCGCAGCTGATTTATAGAAACTTTCAAAATTAAGTCATTATGCAGCTACGAGGAACATTTTGTCAGTGAAATTAAATTATTTGTGGCTCTTTCATTATAACCTGTGTGAAATATACGTGTGTTAACAGAAGAGTCGGAGAATTTTGTTGCCAGTTCAGCTTTTTTGTCGTCTGGTTGATAATTCCGCATTGAATCATGTGATACATTTTTTTATAGCACTTAAACTATTAGTATTGATGTATTTTCCTTGGCAGGCATCGATTATGACAAATCTTTATCATTTTTCTTTTGTATACCCGAATATTAGTCTGAATTCACCATTCATATGTTTATTCATGTATAAAAGTAAACGGGTCAGTCATTCCCCTATATCTTCACTCTGCAGAGCAGATTCCAGCACTGTAGTCTACGGATTGTTTATTAGATAAAGCACAGAATAGCCATGTTATATATCAACATAATTAGCAAGGTAAATGTCCGAATCACAGCTGTACAGTAAATACTTTAATGCTTATAACGTAGGATATAGCACAAACATCTCGACATAAATGCTTATGTAAATTGTGGTTTATAACCAGTTGTGCTCATAGAGTTAGGTGTGTCTACTGGCAACAATGGATCAGGGATCTCTTTCTGGAATTGTTTGTTGTTTAACAGTCTTGAAACAAGAAAAGTAAAGTTTTGAAACAAAAAATGTTGTGTTTGTTGTAAGAATGAGAGATTTTACAGAATCTTATAGTATGAAGACAATTTATAGTTACATTCAAGAGACAATATGAAAGGATGTAATTCAATCATAGGCTAATATAAACATGTATTTTAATACCTCTGCCAAGTTCAATAACCGGCTAATTCGCCCAGTCACTTGAGTTATTGCCTTTAATTGCCAAATATTGCTCTCTTTCAACTTTCCATGTTTTGTGGGGCTTTTATTATACGGACAGATATTTTAGTCATTGATGATGACAGTAATACGGTTACCATACACGAGTTGTCGGAAGTAAACTTTGTGTGAATGTTTAAACGCAGAATGTCTCTTGAGACCAAGTTCGACAACCAACCAGATTACCAAAGTTGCATTATGTGACTAAGGGTTATTTTCATCATAAATGATTGAAAACTGTCAAATTAAATCCCCACAAGAACATGTTATACACAGCAACATGTTATACACAGCCAAATCGCCTAAAATGTGTCCCCGTATTTTAACCGTGCAATTAAAAAATGTACTTGTTCCCCGCACCTTTAGTTGAAGTATAAGGAAAAATGAGTACCGATAAAATTGCAAGTGCTATAATATAGAATTCATGTAAACAAGTCGGAGATGTGGCCAGCAGAAATGTGCAGGTTTATGTAGATTTTTGACAAGAAGAGGCCCTGACATGATCTTACTTTTCCCTTACAGATGAGACCAATAAGTTGATACACTATGGTAATTTTGCAGAGAAATCAACTTCTAAGTATAATTGTGGTCTGGCGTGTTGCATATCTTCTATATCTATGACATACTAGGATGAAAATGAAAACTTGAAAACAAGTGACAAATGCCCCTGAAAGGTGTGCCGGTCTATGTCTTGTCCCTGTGCCATGTAATTTTAAAGTCCTTCCATGCATGACAGAGTTACAATGCATGCAGTATTCCATTACTTTTAAACGAAACGTGACCTTGACCTTTGAGGTAGGGACATAGGTCGTGCATGTGACACGTCGGCTAGATGTGCTGAACATTTGTGCCAACTTTAAAATTAATGCATGCCAAAGTTATAGTCTGGACACGAATGAGTGCATGTATTGAGGACTCAATAACCTTCAAACTGTAAATGTGACCTTGACCTTTGAGGTAGGGATGTAGGTCTTGCACGCGACATCGTCTTGATGTACTGAACATTTTTGCTAAGTTATTTTAAAATCCTTCAATGCATGACGAAGTTACAGTCCGGACATGAATGTGTGCATATAGAGAGGATTCCATTACCTTCAAACTCGTGTGATCTTTGAGGTAGGGACGTGGGTCTTGCATGCGACACATCGTCTTGATGTGCTAAACATTTGTGCCAAGTTATTTCAAATTCCTTCAATGCATGACAGCTCGGACAGGAAAAAATGTAAGGGTGGACAGATGGAAAGATGGTGCAATTTTAATATGCCACCCTTTGGGAGCTTAACGATTTTCAATTTTTTTTTTGTCAAAACCCCCGACTAGACCACAGAGGTCTACAAAAATCAGTAACTTAACATCTGTACAATAGCTTTAGGTAAGTATGCTAACACTGATTACTTTTACTGCTTTAATAAATTCATTAATACAGATAAATACATGTTTATGATGTATATCAATAACAAAACAATAATTAGTCAATACAAGCAGGCATTTTTGCCAATACATGTATTAAGCAGTTAATCAATACCTAAGTGCTACAGAACTGTCACTGCAGGATATACATGTAATTAACTAGTGTTTACAAAAGTTGATTAATTATAAAACAATTTACTTGAACCTTGGCAGCTTTGTGATTTAATACGTCAGCTGTTCACTTAACAAATGCACTAGCTTTACATTATTTTCTAAAATATAATGAAATGGGTGAAAAGCTGTAGGTAACATTTCACCTGAATTGTAATCTAGGGAAAGACTCCTAAAGCACCAACATTGAAAATACACAATAGACTCCTAAAGCATTGACACAGAAAATACACAAAAAACTAACTATTAAGCAAATAAAGTCCAACTGGATCTGCATATAGGGTTCATATCGTTTAAAACAAGAGCATCTGTAATACTGATGGAACTACCTGCATGCAAAAGTAGAACATAACTAAAATTGTTTTTCAAAAAACGTGTCTCCCCATGTCCCACCCAAAGGAAAAACATTCAGTGGGCCTAAGTGATCCCTAACTATAATACAATACGGCCAAGATGGCCCTATATCGCTCGCCTGTATATCAATTGCCAATAATACAAGGGGTCATGACTTTAACATTATTCATAGAGGTCCACTATATAAACCAATGCGAAATCAAGTGACCCCTTTAATTTTCAACTGGGGGTCCTAATTTGAACAATCTTGGTAAAGGTCCACAAGGCAATGCTACATGCCAAATATCTAACCTCTAGGCCTTGTGGTTTCAGAGAAGAAGATTTTTAAAGTTTTTTCTATTTTTTGCCATAGCAACCAGTGTTCTGCATGGAATGGAATTCTTTGAACAATTTTGGTAGAGCTTTATGCAAGGAACATCCCTGCATAGTTTCATCAACATTGGCCCAGTGGTTTCAGAGGAGATGTGGTTTGAATCAAAATGTTGACGGATGGCGGACGATGGACAATCATCCATTAAAAAAGCTCACCCTGACAAAGCCAGGTGAGCTAATAAACAACTACACTTCATACTGATGTTTCCCACCAAGTTTTAGGAGTTTTTGGAGAATTTTTTCACCTTTCAGGCCCCCCTGTCACCTTGACCTTTAAACATAAGACCAAAAATTAAAATTACAATATACACAGCTAGACTTCATACTGATGGTTCATACAGAGTTTGATGAAAATCCAACAATGGGTTTTGGAGATTCAGGCCCTCGTGACCTTGGGCTACATGATATCAAATTGTAAAATGCAAAATTAGACTTCCTACCGATGTTTCCCTGAAAGTCTGATGAAAAACCAACAAGGGGTATTAGGGACGAAGAGAAGACAAAATTTTCAAGTTTCAGGTTCAGATGACCTTGACCTTTGACATTATGACCCCATATTGTAATATGCACAACTAGATCTCATACTGATGCATCCCTGAGATTTTTGTTTTTTGGAGTTTAAGAGCAGACAAGGTAATGCAGACAGACGGCAAGGGGAAACCAATACATCTCCCGAGAGACATAATAAAGGTGTGTAATTCAATCATAGGCTAATATAAACATCTTGCATTATGGGCAGTGTTATTTATTATTGAAAGGGTAGCTTACTGAAAATTTACTAAGTGAATAGTAAACTGTAAAGATCATGATTAGCTTATTTGCCCGTGCAGTCTGATCATAATCTACACTAGTCACAAAGGCCAAAAAATGGCTGCATGCAGGTTAAATATTAATTTCATAAAAACTTCATACTCTACTGCGCTAAATGTCACATATAACATACAACATAAAGACATGTTATACACAGAAACTGGGTTACAAAATACTTTATAACCTCGATAGGAATCAACGACCATGGAAACTGATAATTAGTTGCCATAATTTTCTGATTAATCAATCACGGTACAAAAAAATGCACAGAAAAGCAACACAATTTTTTTACATTATGTAAATACATACATATTATTATTATCATTTGGAATGCTTTGTTTGTAATGATTGTTTACTGAACCATATAGCATTTTTTTTTTAAAAAGCAAAAACTTTTTTCAACCCAAAAATATATTTTTTTATCCAACGCGACATAGTACTGAGAACCATATAAAATATAGTTAATCTTGTGATCTTGATCACAAGCTGGTTAATATTGAAAGACATCCAGTTATCCACTTGCATATGGTATGCATCTAATCCCGCTGCTCAGACAGAGATGTTATTTTGGCTATTTTTAGAGTCTGTCACTGTATTGCGTGAGCAGCATGCAGGGCCTCATCTAAGTATCGCATGAACCGATGCACATCCTCAAAAGAACAGTACAATGGCGCTGGGGCTATACGTATCACTTTCGGCTTCCTTTCATCACACTGAAAGAGAATATTCTCTTGGCTATAGAATTTAAACTTTATTGACATAGCATTACGTTTCCTGTGTGGACTGAAAACAAAATTTTTCATTTTAAGATTCACTGGAAAGCTAACTTCCTAAATAAATCGAACACATAATTTTCTAAATTTTTAGATACACTGGAAAGCTAACTTCGGAAATAAATCTAACACATCATTTTCCCTTGTACATATCTTAAATAGACAGTACCATTTATCGTACAAGAGGCTGCTCACGGACAAAATAGCAGACAATGTAGATCACTGTTAGACTACAAAGATCCATCAGGATGACAAGCGAGCCACTGCAGTGCAGTAAAAACATGTTCAACTCAGGATTACAAGGTTCAATTCCAAGCAGTATCATCGTAATAGTGGACTTAGGCAAGACACTTGAATCTCTTCCTTTCTCTCTCTCTGCTTGATTAGATATGGAGGGTGTCTGGTGAGCATTTAATCTAAGTTATGAGAGCTTGTTGTGTGGTGGAGAATGAATTAGTACAGAACTCACATCTTATCATGATCTGAGCTGCTCACAAAGGCTGGATCACTTGCTACCGCAGGAAAACAATTAAATGACTCTTTTCCATTAATTTGATATATTTTTAAAGCCATAAACTACTTACCACAACACCACGTTTCATAAGTTCTTCAAACACCTGAGTGATATTGACCGAGAATGACAAGGAAAGCTGAGCTCCTCTCTGAGACAGATCAGATGGTGTAAGGATTTCTACATATACATGCTTAGCAGGTCCATCATTACCATCACCGTTCCCATATTCATTTCCATCTTCAGCAATTTCATTCGGAATGTTTTTATCTGGATAGCCATATTGACGAATAATTCTTGCTTCTAAATATCCTGTTAGCAGACGACATTTTTCTGTCAACTGGGGCATCGATGTTTTCTGAAATATCTGCAAGAGCAACAAATAGATGTTATACATGTACAATTACAGTAAACCTACTGCCGTTATTGAGGTTGGTATGAGGTTTTATTGAACTGACCTGAGAAAAGTGATAGTGACTTGGGTTGTAGCCAAACCATGTTTACAATCAAACTACAATAAATTAAAGCTGGTATGATTTTATAATGTCTATACATGTACTACTTGAAGAAGTATAATGATATTCTTTTCAAACTTACCTCTAAGCTGGCTTTTATGGGAGGGCACAACAGCCCTGGTGTATTACTCAGTCGGTAACTCAGTGCTCCAGGATAGGGCTGAAACTCTGCAATACAATGCCAGTTAGTTAGTTCCTAAAACCTACTGATACATACTGAATCAATCAATGTCAAAGGTGTTAATGACTGCTTCAAAATCACTACCCATATATATGTATTAACATTCATGAAAGGTTCAGCAATATGTTTCTTTTTTTATATTTCTTCAGGATTAAAAGACACCATGTTTTTACAATTCTACAATAGTCTAATACTTCCTGGCTTCTTTCACCCTGAACAATGAATTTAACCCCGATCCTTCTAAACTCTACGTTGAACTGGCCTCTCTTTCAATTTGGACAGTATCATCAACTGTTCTAAGGGGTGCTTCATGAAAATTCACTGCCTGAATAGTGAACAGTGTGCTATCATGTAGCACATATGCAGACGATCAGATCGCACTGGTCTAAAAGAGGGAATTTTAAATCAATTTTAAAGCTAAACAGCCAGCTTGAGTGGTTGTTACATATATCTGACTTTAATACTGCTGCACTGACTTATATGTCATTTCTATAAACGTGTTGTTTAAACTAAAATTAACAAGAATTACAAGCATGTACTTGAGGAACTTACTATTGTCCATTTGAAACCTTGTAGACAACTGATGTCCCCACCATCCTGTGAGGCGTGGATAGTTGTGGTTGAAATGTTTCTCATGTATAAACAATCCTGACAGGCAGCCAGCACCACAATTCATGTACTGAAACAATACAAGACAAGCAAAACTCAATAGGTAATTATTCTCGTCATGTAAACAGGAAGGATTAAGAGTGGATCCATAGTCTAGAGGTAACGCACCGGGCAAGAATCAATGGATTGCAGATTCAATCACCCTTTTCATCACTAACATTACTAATAGTCTTTTTGACTAGACCCTAAACAGAGATCCCATGTATCGGTACTATACACAAGCAACCAGTGCAGATTATGATCACCCTACACATCCATACAGCCTAATCATGATCTGCACTATTTGATATTCAGTCAGTAAGAGTTGACAGAGCCCTCCTTTGAACAATCAATGGTACAGTTGAAATTGCAATATGGAAAGCCCATTTCAGAAATTTTAGGTTAAGGTTAAAGTTAATATAGGACTGACTTTCTAATCTAAACAAATATCTGTTCCAAAACGCAAAACTAGTAATAAACGTGTAAATGTGTTTCTTGTGTGATGTTTTGGTTTACTGGTATGTTCAAATTTCTGAGCCTGCGGCAGGGCTGGAGCTTGGTTTTGGGCGTGAATTTCAAAGAGGGCGCTGAAAAGCCGACCAATGATTCCTCAGGCGCACATTTTTCTGTGCACGCGTTGACCCCGAGGTGATTAAATTTTCCGTTCGCACCGAAAAATTATACGCCCGACCAATTCTATTTGTCACCTACTGCAGCCGAATCGACCGGTGGAAGGCGGAGTCAAAACGCACTTCAATGTTGCTTTACCAATCAACGTCGCCAGTAAAATGAAATTGGGCGGGACAAATCCCCTCAACCAATTAGATCGCGAGGTTTTCCAATAATTACTGCGCAGGTAGGCCGTCGTAACACCTGATAATTAATTTAACGGGATTAAATCGTGCTTTAATGTGCGGTGTTTCTGCTGTGAAGTGTTTGCCGATTAATTATCGGCTTATTACAGTTGTTTTGGAACCGTCGACAAACTTAATGCCTAGTTTTTAATTATTATCTTTTTATTGTTTAACAATGATACCAATTAGCGGCGTCTATGCAGAGAAGTATCTGGAAAATTGGCATGTTTTAAGATATATTAGCGCTGTTTTTCGAGAACGTTTACAATTTGAAAGAGACATAATCACTGCTCATGTGTTAATTGTTTAATATGCATATGAAAATACCGGCGTGTTTGCACTGAAGTGACTCGAAAATTGTGTATGCAAACTAATGACCGCTAATTTTCGCCGTTTATCGAGTTAAAGAGAAATAATCACGATTCATCTTTTAATTGTTTAAACTTTTGTTTGGCAGCGAACTTTCGGAGAAATTACTAAACAAGAGGGCCAAGATGGCCCTATATCGCTCATCTTGGTACAAGTCCACTTGCCTGGTGGAAGATCACTAGATAATGTTATATACCAAATAAGTTTTCCTATATACGCCTTTGTAAAACAAATGATCCCCCCCCCCGGGCAAGGTCAATTTTGACCCCAGGGGCATAATTTGAACAAACTTTAAAAGAGGTCTACTAGGCAATGCTACATGCCAAATATCTAAGCTCTAGGCCTTGTGGTTTCAGAGAAGAAGATTTTTAAAGGTTTTCCTATTTGTTGCCATAGCAACCAGAGTTCTGCATGGAATGGAATTCTTTGAACAATTTTGGTAGAGCTTCATGCAAGGAACATTCCTGCATAGTTTTATCAACATTGGCCTAGAGGTTTCAGAGATGTCATTTGAATCAAAATGTTGACGGACGACGGACAATCATCGATCAGAAAAGCTCACCCTGGCATAGCCAGGTGAGCTAAAAAAGGCCTGTTTGCAATGAAAATTACGGCCTTTTTTTCGACTCGTTCACGATTCACATGTATATTAATTTTTTTTATATAAAAATAATGTGATTATTTTGTTATAGGGAAGGAATTTCACACCCTAAATTATTTAAATTTGTTGATTTTTAACATGCTAATTCAAGTTATACTGCATCATCATGTTTCAGAAAAAGTAGGAGGAATTTCTGATTTTTGGGAAGGACTTCTAATTTCAAAAGTAGAAGCCCTGTCAGGATCTCTGGTTTAAAAGTTAGTGTCTAACCCTGAATCTTGGTCAAAAACATTCCCTTAGGTTGAGAAAGTTAATGTAGATGGCAGTGTACATTGTTCATTTATTGCCTTATGGCTTGCTGCAGAAAATGCAGCTATGCTTTTCATAGCCAAAGATTCATTACAAGGCTGGAGCAACTATAAGTACAAGTTAACACTCATGAATGTTGAAAAATTGCCATAAACGAATAGCACAGAATTTCCGTCAAGAACTCACCAGATTGCAGGATTTATAAGTCTTAAATTAAAAAAATCTTGGGAGACACCCCACACCCACCTCCTCGGCGCTTGCATGATTCGTAAGTACTAAATTGGGACTCCTACTTTTTGTGTGTTGGGAGTCCTAGGACTCCTACTTTCAATTTCTAGTGAGAGCCCTGCTGCGGTACATGGCAGTATCCTGTGATACATGGCAGTATCCTGTGATACATGGCAGAATCCTGTGGTACATGGCAGAATCCTGTGGTACATGGCAGAATCCTTTGGTACATGGCAGAATCCTTTGGTATATGGCAGAATCCTGTGTTACATGGCAGTATCCTGTGATACATGGCAGAATCCTGTGGTACATGGCAGAATTGTGTGGTACATGGCAGAATCCTTTGGTACATGGCAGAATCCTGTGGTACATGGCAGAATTTTGTAGTACATGGCAGAATCCTGTGAGCTAGGAAGATTTAGCAACACGTCACAGTCACTTCAACAACCTTAAGCCAGAAAGGTTGGACTCCTACAGTTGCAAATCATGCAGTAACTTTAATACTGTATGGATATAAAGACTGAAAATATGATTATACCTTGTAAGTACACCAGCATGCGAAGTCTACGTTCCAATCATGTAGTTTTACTTCAACATTTCCAGCCGCATGTGCAAGATCCCAGCCTACCACACAACCCTGAAATGTTAACATCTATAAAATCACCTATACTATATACATGTACTGACATGCAGGCTCAATACTCCAAATTTGGATGTAATTCTTGAAATCACTTTGAAAAGTGTACTAGAAACATAAACTTGTATTCGAAACATAAACTATTATTGTCTTAGATATATTGTAAATCAGTTTGCGGAACGATAACATTCTGATTATGTACAGCACCACAATTATTACTTCTATTCAGAGTTATGTAACAGAGGAGTTACAAATGTCTGTACCTTTTTATGGCCAGCCTCTGTTATTGTTTTCATATCAAACTTCTGCCCTGTGTAATACTGTACCCCGCTGAAACAAATAAGGGCTATAGAATCCCCTTGTTCCTCAATCACTTGTAAAATATCCTCTCGTCTTAACATGTGTTCACCCTGTAAAATAAGACACGCCTTACAAGTAGTAATTGATAAACCATGAAATATCCTTTGTCCCTGGCAGGATTTGAACTCCAGATCTTAGGCTCACTAAAAGAGACTCTGTCATTGCCACAAAAGCTACCTCTATAGCAATGAAGAACATGTGTCTGATGTAAATTTCTACTATAAATTATGCTAGTCAGGTCAAAGTCTGTGTTAGAATAAAAATCCTGTATAAAGTTGATAAAGATCATTATTATTTACTTTCTGTTTGATAAATACTGAATCAAATTGTTTTCCTATCTTGTTCAAGCAATTTGCAATGAAAAATTAATTAGGAAGAATATTGCTTACCTCCCTTGGTTCCATCAGAATCATGGCAGTTTCAGGGTTGTAGCCCTTCAGTTTAATCTGGCTCTCAACTGCGTACTGAAAGAAAATTTAAATTCTTGTATATATACATGTACAAATACTTTTGTAACTTTATGACTCCAAAAGTGCATATGGCAATTTAGCTGGTTATCAAACTTGCCCAGACATTATGTCAACAAACATGTTCAGAAAGTTTGGTGAAGATCAGATGAAAACAATTCGACTTAGAGAGCGGGCAAGGCTAATTTGGCCAATTTTGGATAATTAAAGGACCATAATCAAAAAGTGCCAAGGGCGATTTGGCTGGTTATTGCACTTGGTCCAGACATCATGTCCAAAACATGTTCAGAAAGTTTGGCAAAGGTGAGATGAAAACTATTCGACTTAGAGAGCAGACGTGTGGATGCCGCCCGCCCTCAGCATGTGTTCCAATAATATGTCCCTATGGGCGTATGAAAAGGAATTACGAAAGCAGCCATTCATAATCCACTTTTCCTGAAACTTAACAAACAATCAGAGTAGGTGTAGTTTTTAGCCAGAACAATTTCTGTATGTAAATCAATTATCCTGCTATCTATGGTCTTGTTAGACAAATAAATAGAAAGCAAGCCAGTGGAAGCATTCTATAAGTCTATTTACACTGACCTTTGTGCAGACTTTTCCTGTTTCAGGAACAGTAAATATTCAATATGCAGAGGTCATTCATTATGTTCTTTCTCTCTCCAAAGCTCACCCCATGGACATTGTATGTACTGTCCCACTTTGAAAGACAGACCAGTCCAATTAAGAAGTTCAGCCAGGTAAGGGTTAAAGATTTTCTTAGAAAAAATTCTACAGTAAAGCAGATGCCTTTACAAAGGTAACGACCGACGTATTTGTTTACTAAAGAATCATCCCAATGTAAAAGGTAATTCTTCTTTCCAAGAACGTTCGCCCTAGGAATGTCATCAGTTTATGCCAGGAACCAGGCAGAAAGGTGTCTGATCACCATTCCATAACTAGCTGACAATGTTAGATCACTAAACCTCTAGACCAAGACAGACAATACATGTATGTCCATAATTATTTAACTGATACTACATGTATTACTATAAGAAATTCTATTAAACATATACATCTATGTGAAACAGATTTGTATGTATGTAAAACATCTTACATGATCGGAAGGAAAGGCGTGACCTTCCATCAGCACCTTGTATCTTGATGACGTTGGTCTGTAAAATGATATCTGTAATATACAAGCGGAAAATCAAACTCAATCCTTGTGTGAGAGTGTCATATTTAAGATCACTGGTCACAATATTCAGTTCAGACTCTGTCAATGATATAGTCTGTAAATATGAAGGCACCTTTCATTAGCAGGTCACTATGACTTTATATCAATGACTTTAAAACTGTACTGACCACAAGGCACACTCTGCACCCACATTTGTAAAAGAACGTCAAGTATGCATCTACAAAATGTACTCCCTATACACGTTCTATAAGACTTTTTTGTATATGTTACTTATTTACTTATTAACACAGCTCCTGTCTTTATTTAAGCACAATACATGTACCTAGGACTCTTGTCATGTATAGTTAGGTGGGAAAATTGCAGTACTTAATATCATCCATCCTGAGGGGGGCTTAAAGCAGCAGCAAATTGGTACAGTCTTACTGCCCTGTTTATATCACAGAGTCCACGTAGACCTTTGCAACCAACCTGGATCCAGATGAACATGCACATCTGTGTAACCTGATCCTAGTCCATACTGTTTACTTATTCATCACAGTCATCGAACTAGACGGGTTTGTAACTATAGGGGGGGGGGGGGGGGGGGGGGGGGGGGGTGGGGGGAAAGGGAAAGATGTATTTATGATATAAGATGTACTACACATGTATTCCTTAATTACAGTACTTAATATGTTTTTTTTCTCTTATTGCACTGGCAATGAATGTAAATCATTGGTTTTCCAATCTCTAGGCTTATGTTTAATCAACTTTCATTTTAATCTATGTTCAGGTCAAAAAAAAGTGTGTTTTAGGTCTCCTTGCCAAAACAATGAAGGTCGATCAGCAGCATTTTTTTAAAAATTTATTTTGCATTTTTATTGAAAACACATGAAAATTGGTCTTTTGATCATTTTCTTATAAAATGTTCAGATTGGTCGGGACAAGGGAAACACACATATTTTTTATGGCCTCATAGAACAGTATCTTATCTACAACAAATTCCCTTACCAGTAGCAAATGTAGATTAACTGTCAGGCCGTTCATTATACCCACTTCTCCTTTCTTTGCCCCTAAAACAGACAGACAGATGAAATCAAACTTGTCAATATACATGTACATGTTGTATTTAAAATCAAATTAACATTTTGTCACTCCCTATTAAAATGAAAAACTTAACAGCACAGATAACTTAAGAACAGTTATAAGAAATTCCAGATATAAGGAATAAACTTTCTGGGCCCAATTTTTTTCTTCTTTATAAAATACGGAATTGCTATATGAATACAACATACTCCAGATATAAGGAACAAATTTAAATGGTCCCAAAGAGTTCTTTATATATGGAGTTAACTGTTCTACTGAATTGATTTAAGACACCAACACCAGGGTACTTAGAAAAGCTCTGACTTCTCTTCAAATAGTTGAGCGAAAAATGATTATACCAACAATTTCTGCCATCTGGTCATCCAGTCCTTCATCACACCAGGCCCAAGGTAAATCCCCATTTGTGTGTCCTTCAAGTGCTCTGAAAATGACATGTACATTTTTTTGTATTTGTAATCGAAAACTGAATAAGATACATTATATAGAATCAATATGGTCAAGTGGCACTTACTCTGTATCAATTCAAAATAATGTTAATCTCCTTATGAACACTGGATACCAGGAGATCAAGAAATCTAACATTTTTCAAAACTGCTAATTCTGCTATAAAAATATCATTATACAAAAGTATGACCAACGTAATATAATTATGTGACCTACTGATACATAAGTTAACTGCTACCCTGTCAAATTGCAAAGACTGACTTATCATTCTTTCCATTATAATAAATTTGGACAATACCATTCTTAAAAGTGCTGGTCTCTTAAAGTAGCAAACAGAGCATATTGTGATTAACATGCACAGACTGGTCATGATCTGCAGTGGTCAGAATCACTTACTGTTTCAGGTTAGAGGTACCGTACAGGAAGCTTGAATGTGGTACTTCAACAGAATACTTACGTCTTCTCCCATTTATCCACTTCAATATTCACATATTCTTTTGTTTTCTTCGGACATATACCTAATGAGTTTCCACAAAAGTACACACAATCCTCTTCTGAATCTACCAAACTCTGATCAACTAAAACATAAAATTCATTGATTACAAACCATAACCATAACTACAGCAAACTGCAAAAATGTCAACATGGCGGTATCATTTTATGCTATTTCATAACAAATTCAGAATGGACTTTGATTAGCAAGTTAACACAATTTGACGTTGTCTATGCCGCTGACTATATTATCAATGATGTATGGGGTTTAAGCATAATTAGCAGCAGTGGTTACTGGCAAATATTGAATACATGTACATAATAATACATGTACATAATAATACATGCATAAAACGGCATAATAATACATGTACATAATAATACATGTAAATAATAATACATGTACATAATAATACATGTACATAATAATACATGCACATAATAATAAAGTTTTGCATTATAACCTGATCCAAGTGTCTTCATCTTCGGATAACAGAACTCTTGTCTGAGATGTCTCAATGGGTCTATAGAATCCATATGTCGGGCAAATTCAACTGTATCTAGGTCATGACCTATTTCTTTAGCTATGCCCTGCAAATCTTCCAATGGGTGTGGTCTTTGGTCTGACATCTTTGCCTTCTTTATAATTGTTTCATAGGACTCTGTGGTGGAGTTTCTTGAGTGTTTAGCTAGCCTGAAATGAGAGAATGGTCTTCTCATACATGTACTCAGTGTAACATATTTACATCAGATCGCCTTAGATTCAACTGTAGGTCTTATGCATTTCATACTGAATATCTAAAATAAGATAGCCTTCTAACATCCAGGTCATACTACAATGTCAGACTTGGCAGTTGCAATCAAACCTCAGGCCTGGAGCAATTATATTAACCCGACAGTATATATTTGTCCCCGATCAGGCAGATTAAATAATATTAGACAAGTTTGCAAAATGAGGGCTACATAGGAGAATCCAATAGTGCGGCCAATTTAGCATACTTGGTATGAATTGGGAAGGGACCATAAAGCCGTGTCACATAACAAATACCTACAACTTGGGCCTTGAGACATTGACATTTTTAAAGATGTTCTTACATAAATTTATGTCATAGCTGTTTACTGGCAATCAATTCAATTATGACACTAGGCCGGGGGCCAAGGGCATGAGCACAGATAGCTAGTTAATTCTGTCATGGGGTGTGACCACCCTCATAGACCCGACATTTCATAACTGTCACACCCAAGTAGAAGCTCTTGAAAATAGTGAGACTATTGATTCACTATAAATAGTGAGGACAAGACCTAACATAGATATGCAAGCCCTTTGTCTTTTGGTTTTGAAGAAGACATTTAAAACTTTTTACATTGATATAGGAAACACTGACTGTGGGCCAAATTTTGTCCTACAAGCTACAGACCAAGAACAAAGTTATTAAATATATCTCGGACTTGCCCTTTGGCCAGATTTACACGTGGAAGTTGTGCAAACAAACTAACTTGCTCATTTTGATGCTACTCAGTGCATAAAGTATAATGGATACGTATTAAAACCGATTTTATAAGACATATCTGCCACTAGTCACGGCCACTTTCTTCTCAGGCAGAAATATATATCACGCACATGCACAACAGGGAAAATATGAAAACATATCCGAATTTTCGAGGCCCGGGTAGGTGGGTTTGCTCTCTCCAGCTCTTTAGTCTTTTTACATAAGCAAAAGCAGAGCCATGGATAAGGGAGTCATGCAGTACTACTGTATCCTGAAATATCACCAATGGCAGTGGCCTGTGTCATTCTGTAGCAAATAAAACTCACGGACCATTTATCATATATACTAGTACTTATTCGGTTAATTGACGCATGGCTTTATGACGAAGGCAACATAATAGACCTGTACAGTATTCTTAGACCTTAAAAAAGCCTTTGATTTAGTGAATCATGACATTCTTATTCATAAACTTAAGCTGTATCATTTCTTCGACAGGGCAGTAAAATTTTTCAAGTCATATCTATCAAATAGGAATCAATTAGTTAAAGTAGAAGGTATAAAATCAGCCAGAGAACTTCGCCGTTACCTCTGGTGTTCCCCAGTGCTCCATTTTAGGTCCCTTGTTTACCTTATACGTTAATGAATTCCCAAAATAATAAAATCTTATATCGACATGTACGCTGATGATTCGACATTACATCGCACTGACCAGTGTGACTGCTAATACTTCAATCTAACTTAGCAAATAAACAAGACTGGTGCATTCTGAATAACATGACAATAAACCCAACTAAGACGACATGCATGATTCTGGGAACAAAATACAAAGTTAAACATACTAAAGAACTCATTTAAATGTTGGAAATACAGTTATTCATAATGTGTCTTCTCAAAAATTGTTGGATATTCATATTTGATAACTGCCTTAACTGGAAATTGATAAAACTTGCATTAAATTGGCGTCAAAAATATCACTTCTTAGTGGGGGTTTACACCTTCCAAGTTTCTTGTACAAGACATTAAGATAAGTACTATTTATGTCTTGTACAAGAATTTTTCATATGTAAACACCCACTTTGAGCAACTTGTCAGAATTTTGTGACATAAAGGAAATTTCTTGCATGAGAATAGAGCCGTTCTATTTTTCACAATTTCTTGGCTGTCAAATTACTGATAAGAAGTGTTAGAATGGAAAAACAGGTGTGGGAGAGGTAATTCAGGTACATTTTTTTAAAATTTTGTACACAATGGCTTGGTCAAAGGACAAAGTTGACCAACTGATCAATTAACCAAAAAAAGGGAACATTTATAGATACAAGTTTAAAGTACTATCACACTGAACAAAAAAGAGAGTTTTTAAGATGAAATTTAAAAGTCATTTTAATATGTATTGGTCATTCAATCAAAGATTTTTCTCAAAAGAACACTTAAGCATATTTTAAAAACATAAACCATTAATTTCATATTTTCTTTAAAAATCAGAAACTTGTCTGCATGCAAAGACAATATTATGTGCTGAAGACATCTCCCGCTATTTTGTGATTAATTGTCAAAGCAATTCTTGCTAGATCTTGTGTAGAAAAATTTCTTGTACAAGACATAACTTTGCCTTATCTTTAATGTCTTGTACAAGAAACTTGTTGAATGTAAACGAAGCCTTACAAGAATCCAAATTTATTTAACATCCGAAATGAAACAGCTGTTTTAAAATGCATACATTGAATCTACTTTTGATTACGGATGTGTCACTTGGTCAATTTGGTGTCAATGTAGATCGATCAGGTTTAAACAGGATAACAAAATTACAGAAAAGAACAGATTTTAAATAAACCGATTCGACCAAGCTCATACATGATGTTTCAACAGTTACACTGGCTAACATTTCAAAGCAGGTGTAAATACTTCACATGACTTAATTATGGTGTCTTGTTACATTATCATACAATCATACTAATAATTTAAGGTCGAACAATAAAAGGGATTTTAAACACAAACGTTCGAAAATTAATTACCTTAAACGAACTTTCGGTTACTCCAGTATGGTAATATGGAATGATATCCCAAATCGCTATAAGAAATCTTACAAACTTTAAATCTTTCAAAACTAAATTCAAGCTGAGTATTGTTGAATGACACAGTATAGAATTTATGCTGTCACAGACACAAGTTCTTTTTCTCATACAAATAAAATATGTCTGTTAATATATGATTTTACATGGGTGTATCGTATATACAAATGCGTGGGTTTGTGTGAGTGCGTGTGTGCATATGCTTTACGTTTATCTGCATGGTATTGGATTAATAATTTGACTTGTTTTTTTTGTATAGAAACTTTTTTAGAAGGCCTCATTGTAAATAAGGTCTTATCTCCAAGATATTTATGCTCTTGTTGTATTTCCTTAATGAGTCACCTTCTTAAATCAAAGATATTATAAATATTATTATTATTATTATTATTATTATTATTATTATTATTATTATTATTATTATTATTATACAAACATATAAATATTAAATCGTTTGAAAGCTGAAACATTTGTCTTCAGCGCAAATAAAATCATTTTCCATATTTTGCATTATATATTGAGAGTAATAGATCTATCTGTCTTGAATACTTTGGTAAGAATCTATATCTATTTACATTATCAACGATAGTATGTCTTTCTACCTGGCCTCTTTGAGAGTTGAAAGCGAAATTAAAGCCTAAAAATTTCAGCAGCTATAGTTTTAACCTAGACTAGCATCAGTCGTTAGAGTCATTACCTCCCGTCTTTTCTGGACATTTTTATAACATTTTCACAATTTCTCCTTCCCTTGACTCTAACTTGTTGAGATGAGCTTTGACTGAGACACATTTTTGATAGAGATACTTTCTAAAAAGAAAAAAAGGCTAGAAGAGAAAAAATTTAAGACCTCTCAATCTCAACAGACTTTTATAAGTTTAGTTTCAACCTTAAACTTTAAGAAAATATATGGGTTGTATGTGTATACAAAATGACCTAATAGTTTTATCTGTTACAAAATCAGCATTTTTTGCATGCGTGATATTTCAATAGAAAAGACTCAAGCTGCTTATCTCTGTATTCTAGCACATGTAGATATAGGTCCGTCGGTATCAGAAACAAACTAAAAAAACAATCTTATTTTCTCCGGATCTTAACTAGATAATATTTTCAAATGTGGCCCTAAAACACTTTATGTATTCTACATATGATCTCGGACTTATGTATATATATAGATATAGGTCCGTGATATATGTGGAGAATTATTGTGCACTGTTTGACAAGGGTGCCTTTTGTAATGTCACCTATGAACAGGGGGGGAAAAAAAAAATTTTTCGTCCATAATATGATAATTCGTATCGCTTATTCAAATTGGTGCTTAATCACTCTCTATACTGGTCCAAACGGAAAAAATCTTGGAGAGAGGAGAGGGAGGGGGCGGGGGGTGGGGGCAAGGAGGCCCATGGAACTGGTTGGATTGGAGCCCTGCTTGATCCTGCGATCCTAAGGCGCACACGCTACCACTGCGCCAAGGCGGCTTCACAAATAGATTCCACTCGGGTCCGCAACAGGGTCTACACATGAATAAAATAGTAAAATGGCTTGCCAAACGGAACGTCCTCTGCGATATGTCACATGAAGAATGCTAGCAGTTAAAGTATTTTGGATTTTTGAAGTCGTGCCGAATGATAGTGAGTATGTGCCAACTGAACCTCTGCGTCGTTTGACCAAACATTAACACCCCAACAAAAGTGATTGCTAACACTATGCATTGTGCGTGAAGTCGATTAACTACGTATTTCCTGGCACAAACAGAGGTGATCCATAAAAAACGATGGAACTTGCAGAGTTTGTCGTAGGATACAGCGAGGGGAGCCTAAGAATACACGTGCACAACATGATGGAAATTAGATCTACTACATGTAATCGTAAACGTTTTAACGATAAGCAGATAAGGGGCAACATAAAGCTATTGAAAAACACAGTATTGGTTAAAAATGTTAAAAAGAAGAAATTAAATGTAAAAAAACTAAAATTAAACTGCTCACTTGATAATTAATCCCAACTTTTAGACACTTCCGCCAGTGTAAATTCAAATGTATATATTAACGTAAGCACATTAAATGGACATTTGCAGTCAAAAGGTCAACAATTAATCCTTATCTAGGCCTTGAGAACAACTCCTGTATTTTAAGTTAGTTAAATATTATAAAGGATTTCTTCATGTTGAGCTGGTTTTTTCTTCTTCGTTAAAGTATGTGTTTGTTCATTATAAACAAAGGTAATAATTAAGTGTTTACTTCAAATTGTATTTGACTATACAGTCGCATAGAATGTATTTCAATGTGCTATTGAATAATAGTGGTTCATTTGCAACAATATGACTGCTGTGCTATTCAAGGTCCGATAAACTATGTATCTTTTTTTTCTAGCATATCTTCAACGTTCGTGTCCAAAAGACAAATTTTGACAATACCGCTACCCTTAAAAATTGTATTCCGATTGGTTTTACCGAATGAGGGTGTCGACATTCTTTAGTTACGTTGTATTCAAACCATTTGATAGAGTCTTATTAGTAAAGCATGCAGAATGTCACAGAATATAAGTCCAATACGATTAATACCTAGATCTACCCGACAGAACATATCGCAATATAGAGCGCCCGAAGCGCGTGCAGTTAGTCATGGATTCGAACCTTTGCAGCGTAATACACATAGACAGTGAATTGGCGCTGTTAGACACAATGCCTGTATCATTTCAAGGCAAGTGGATCACTGGAACACTTATTATTAACCATGCTACAGTTTTTGAAATAGTTCTTCACCAAAGTGTCCAAAATTGAAACTTGTACCCGAGCTGCCAGTTTCACTTTTCCGTAGCAACAAACCCATCAACCGGCAGATATCTACAGTTCCTGGTTATATGACACGAAGTCATGTTGTTATTACAAGTACTACGGTGTTCCTACAAGCAGATGTCTAGGCCTCTACAGACAAAAGCTCTGCCGAATCTTCCAGCAAGAAACCTCACAACATTGAATGTCCTGTCAAACCAGTATGTTGTGATAGGTTTTCGATGAAAGACCATGGACCAGGACTGATACATCAACACAGTTTTGTACAAATTTTATTTGATTGAAAATAATTAGTAAATTAAAATGACTGAAAATATATCTCTGTCAAGATTTATGAGATTCAAAACTCTGTTCGGCTATGGAAAGACGGTTACGTCATGTGTTCATCTGTGGTATTATAGAAATAATCTCATGTGGTCAAAGCCGTGTACCGGTCTTTACAGACAATGTAACACGGTATTTCTAGCTGTCGATACGTCCTGTGTTCTCGGTCGGGACGTTGTCCGCGATTGGTCGTAGTGACGACTTTCATGCATGTTTGTTCTCCGCTGCTCTGAAGCATGCACTCAAGTTGTGACGCTCATCCATTCAGATAAATAAAGTCGGAAGATTTGGTGGTAGTGGTAACCAAGACGACGGTGTTCGATCTTATTTCTGCAGGCAGGTTCTCGAAAACTTTGACAAGAGTGTTTGTAACGTCATTGCTCACGGACCACACGTGCAGTACCTGCTTGTTCCAGTTCTCCAGGGTGTTTCGGCTCGACTGTATCACACCTGTAATAAACAGTGGCTAGTTAAATCATTACATCTCTTTGATACGTTACTGACGATTGAATAGTGAAGTTTACAGTTTCGTTTGTAATTATTCACTGGTTATGTCATAATAAAGTGGCGAGAATAAACATTGCAGTTCTTTAATATATTGCTGATTATTAACTAGTCAGGAAAAGTAAGAAAAAAGTAATATGTAGCATCTAACGATATGCCACGCGTCTGATAAAGATATTTTACTTCATTTATCAACGCCAGCGACAGAGAAGTTCTCGAACGACATTAGAAGTTTTAGATGTTGAAGTAGTAATGTTCCGCTATTAAGACCACCCTCGATATTAAGACCAGAAATTTCAGAACCCAATGTTCAACGGAATAAGACCGAGTCTTATATACTGGTCTCAATACAGGAACTTTACATGTAGTTCAGTGTTAGCGACATCTGCCAAGCGATGCAAAGACCGCGTATTAATTAAGAAAACTTGACAGGAATCAGTGCGCATTTAAAGTTTTAAGCGTCAACGTTTATTTACCTTTGAGTTTTTTTGCGAGTAAGTGTTCTGCGTCGTCTTCTGTGAACTCCCCGCCCCGAAACTTCATTGCTCGTGTCACTGACACACCCACTTTTGTACCAAATATCTCGCATACGTAATCAGTTATCGATCCACCCTCAGGAAAATACGAAACTTCCATCTCAGTCTGGAATAATAAGGTCAAACAATAATTTACTGAAACGACAGAAATATAGTTCCAAAGCTGGTGGAAGTATACAACTTAAATTGAGTTGAACTATACAACTTAGATTAGTGGAACTTTACAACTTAGATTGAGTGTAACTATACAACTTAGATTAGTGGAACTATACAACTTAGATTAGTGGAACTATACAACTTAGATTAGTGGAACTATACAACTTAGATTAGTGGAACTTTACAACTTAGATTGAGTGTAACTATACAACTTAGATTAGTGGAACTATACAACTTAGATTAGTGGAACTATACAACTTAGATTGAGCGAGTGTCAAACTAGTCATATTTTTATGTTAAATTTTGTACAAGTACATTGTAGTAAGATTATAAACATAAATTGAAAAGTTGGTTGAATAAAATGGAGCTTATTTGTAGAGTACCATACTAAGATAGCGGCTGTTGCCATTTAGAATCTTCTTACCTTTAGAAGTTTGGCCTTGAAGCACTTTTGCAGGACTTCGAAAGACAGCACCTCGGAGATAACTGACGATCCACCAGCATTTGGAACATCTCGGATCTTGGTTCCGTCGGCTGAGAGATTCATATTCGCGAGCCTCCTGTTTGGAGTGAAATCACAGAAAACTATTCCACCTGTTTTGTTATCTTCAGTGAATGTTAAGAATTTAAACCACTGCTGTAGTCGCACAGAGAAATTTTCCCCGACATATATATTTACAGGTGAGAAATGCTGATGATTTTGAGTTTTAACAAATCCTGCCGTAGTTACTTGTGCCTGAGCACGTGCTGTCCTCCCAGTATTCGAGGTAAATGCATAGTTTCTCCTCTTGTTTTGGAGGCGGGCAGATGGAGAAATGGTGCTGAGGCGGGCAGGAGGAGAAACGTTGCTGAGGCAAATCTCCAAAAACCCGCCGATGCGGAACCTGCCGGCGTCGGTGGTGGTGGTGTTGTTGATGATGATGTCGCTGGTGTTGCTGCATATTTAATTTATGTTTCCTGTGAACTGGTAAGATTATCATAGAAGAAGGCTGGCTCGGCTCGTTAGTCTAGGGTCCCGGGTTTCAATTTTTTTGCTCAATGTCTGGAAAAAAAATCAACCGTTGTCTAGCCGGAAACTCATAACCTTTATCACATATTATAAGTCGACTTTCAAAGATGCTGTATGTTGAACACGGGCATAAAAACAATATTTGAAGAATAAACACTGTTAAGTGTTAAAATTACCTTTTCTATTCAAAGATGAACAGAATTTTGTTTATCACCAGTACATACAGAGATCATATAGGCCTATATCTAAATGTATAGATATCAGGAACAAAATACTTCGGTTTTCGTTATCAAATAAATATTAAATTTGTTGTTTTTTTATAAACAAAACAATATATCATAGCATATTAAATTTGTTACAATTTTTTATATATTTTTTTATAAGCAAAACAATATATAAGAAATTCTGTATCATAACATAACGATTCCCCCTACCTTTTAGTCCGATTTGTTTACATTTCAAGCGATTGCACCATTATTTATACACAGTCAGAAATTTCCAATATTACTATTTTAAGAAACATAGTCAGCCGCAGCCAATCACTTCACAATGTTTCAGGCGTAATTTGCTATTTTTATTGATCTATTTCGGGAAGGAAGAGAACAACATCACGTTACCGGTACGGAAAAGGTACGGAAAACGCGGAAGTACATTAGTAATGGCAGATCTAAAGCTAATACAAATAAATGTCAAAATGATAAAAAAATCATGGTATATAGTTACTTACAGATTAACATGTTGATTTTGTCTTGTCCGTACGTCTGTCTGTAATAGCAGTGAGTGTTGGGAGACGAGAATTCACTGGAAAATGGCTTTCAATTGAAACAATTAAGTGTCACATCATACACTTTATGATTGTTGTGCGGTAAAAATTAGTCATCAGACGGAAACGATTAAACATTAATAATGGTTATAAAAAAGGGTTAAACTTTTGTAAATGTTTTTAGGTTTTCTTAAAACTAGTATGTTTGAATTGTATTCTTTTTTAATGTTTTTATAACAGACGTTAAAGGCCATTAGTTTCACAACTTTCACATCATAATGATGCATTCTATCTTTTGTAATGTTTGAAAGTGCTAAAGGGCTTTGATTGTGTTACAGATAATGTCAATCTGACAGTCTGATAAACTTTGAGACTTCCTGATGACCATATTTAGGGAACTTAAAATATGTTACATATATTTTATATTCATACTGAAACTTGATTGGTTATATTGTTAATTATTTTTATAAGGGTTAGTTTGATTGGTTTACCGAAACTCTGGCAAGATGTATTAAATATGGAATCCAGAAATGCAAAAAAAGAAGATCAGACTTGGATTTCCAAGTGAACACATAACAGTGGTTATCCACTAGAATAATAGAAACGATATTGTTGTTAAAAAGTTTACGTTTACGGATAACCGTTTACTCATATTTGTTGAATTGTTAAACTGTGTGGTTTTCCACGGTGAAAAAAGGGAAATTAAAGATAAAACGGAATTGTGTGATTTTCTTTCTCAACATTAAAAATAGGACCGGTGATTACAGCAAACAACTGCATAAATACGAGAAAAAAAGCAGCATAAAATGATCATAAATAATGGCCATAATAGGACAAAACAAAAGTACCAGAGACAACAAACTATACCCCGCCTCCCCTCCCCCTACATACAGTACTTAACCCACTCTCAACATTTAATCAGGTCAATTGTCTCGGTACAACTTCGGCTTGCTTATACCGTAACAATATTTTAGAACGCAGATATTAAAATTGCGTTAATCATTTCTTGGGCCGACACGAAAACCAGGGATGCTGCTGTTGCTGCTGCAGTCATATCTTTGATTTTAACTCCCATTCAGCAAAGTCTGCCGGCGGAGAGTAACAGTTGGCTTGATTGCACGGAGCTGCACTAGGAGAGAATATACACATATGAACAGCTTTGATATGAGGATCGATGGCCAAATTTAGAAATGTATGAGTATAACTCACTCACTTTGAAAGTTTTACTAGTGAGTTGTCTCCAGCTGAAGATGGTGTCGACAAAATGTATAAAGTAGGGATTCCCCCATTCTCTGTAGGGACGCAATGGTTTCCCAATCACAGGTATGGGCGCAATGATCCCCCATCCCAAGTGGTGGCCCATCCCCAGTGTTTCTGGCAAGGCAGTACGTGAGACCCCTTCCTAGATCGGACATTTCATAACTGTCGTGTCGCAACAAGTCCAAGTGATGCTGAGAGAAATATAACAAGAGGCCCAAAAGAGCCAGTATCGCTTTACTGGTCAGAGTCACCCACTGATAAAAAAATAGGGATCATCTACTCAGTAAGACCAATCATCCTATGACGTTTGAAGACTGTGGGTGATGTAGATTTTGAGATATTGAGTGGAAAAGATTTTCAAAGTTTGGGTCATTGTGACCTTGACCTATGACCCACTGACCTCAAAAATGAAAGGGATCATCTACTGTAGTGTTATCAAAACAAATAAAATGGAGGTCAATATGACCTTGACCATTGTCCCCAATAAGTATAGCGATCGTCTACATATTACAGGGAACCTTCTGAGCAAGTTTCATGAACATTGAATGAAAACTGACCTGTAGTGTTATCAAGGAAAAAAATCGATTGTCACAGTGACCTTGACCTTTGACCCACAGATCCCAAAAACAAAAGGGATCATCTATATGTTGCAGTGAATGTTTTAAGAAAGTTAAATGAGTGTTCTCAAGGAATTGCTATCGGAGGTCATTGTGACCTTGCCCTTTGACCCACTGACCCAAAAAACTATGGAGAACATCTACAAGTTGCAGGGATTCTTATCAGTTAGTTTCATCAAAGTCAAATGAAAATTATGACCTGTAGAGCGTTATCAAGGAAAACTTCAAAGACAGCCATACGGACGTACATAAAATTGGCAGTTGGGTGGCTATTCCTTTGGTCCCTCTTTTGTACTTTGTAGCCACATAAGCCCAAACCTAGCCACATAAGACATAGGGAATGAATGACATCAAAGCAAACTTACTGCTATGCAATTGCTGCCAGAGCCACTTAATCCCCACTTTTTGGGCGGGGTCAGTTTTGACCTGGGGGTCATAATATGAACAATCTTGGTAGAGGTCCACTTGACAATGCCACATGCTTAATATTTATGTTCTAGGCCTTGCAGTTTTAGAGAAGAAGATTTTTTAAGTTTATCCTATTTGTTGCCATAGCAACCAGAGTTCTGCATGGAATGGAATTCTTTGAACATGTTTGATAGAGCTTCATGCAAGGGACATCCCTGCAAAGTTTCATCAACATTGGCCCAGTGGTTTCAGTGATGTCATTTGAAGGAAATGGAGGACGGATGGACAATCGGACGGATGAACGCTGGACACCGGACGGAATGCGATCATAATGGCTCACTCTGGCCCTTTGTGTCAGGTGAGCTAAAAATAAAATGGAAGTCACTATGACCTTGACCTTTGTCCCAAAAAAGTATAGTGTTCGTCTACATATCACAGGGAACTGTCTGAGCAAGTTTGATGAATGTTGAATGAAAACTGACCTGTAGTGTTATCAAGGAAAATCTAACAATTGTCACAGTGACCTTGACCTTTGACCCACATACCCCCAAAACAATAGGGATCATCTATATGTTGCAGGGAATTTTCTGAGCAAGTTTATTGAGTGTTCTCGAGGAATTGCTATTTGAGGTCATTGTGACCTTGCCCTTTGACCCACTGACCCAAAAAACTATGGAGAACATCTATAAAATGCTGGGATTCTTATCAATTAGTTTCATCAAAGTCAAATGAAAATCGTGACCTGTAGAGCGTTATCAAGGAAAACTTAGACAGATAGACGGACGTACATAAAATTGGCAGTTGGGTGGCTATTCCTTTGGTCCCTCTTTTATACATTGTAGCCACATAAGCCAAAAGCTAGCCATATAAGACATAGGGAATGAAAGACATCAAACTTATTACCCACTTTTTGGGCGTGAATAGACAGATGGACGACAGACAAACTGCCATGGCATAAGCAAATAAAAACTGTTTTAATGTTATAGTAGAACAAAGAACAGTACACCTGAAAATTTTGTATCCTTTCTCAAACAAGGGAGCAGCCACTTGGCTTTTTTTGAAATGATCCAGAAGAGGTCTAAATTTAAGAACTTTTGGTAGCCTGCTGTAGCTTCAACAACGGTAAGTTTAAGACATAGATTTAGAACCGTATAGACACCTGATAACCAACTCTCCATGATTCATCATGGCTAACATTTTGATAAAGATTGTTGAAATTTGATGCAAGTATTGTTTCTATGTCCGTGACATTTTAATAAGCATTTTTATCCATTTCCATGGACGAGTCCATAAAGTTACACCATGTCAAAGTTTCATCAGGATTACACTTAGAGCATCTGTCAATTAGTGTGTTCTTGCTCTTCTTTTATCCAATTTTTATCATTTCAAATGTGTTTTAAGCACAATCGTGGAACATTTTTTTCTCAACATGTATCAATTTTTCTCATATCCCCTATGATAAAAATATCATTAAAGAAATACATGTACATGTAGTCAGTAAGTGTTTATTGTTACCTTATTGTGTAACAGCCCGGTGAATTGTAGTTTGAGCAGTATTAGGTGCTTTGTACAAGGATTCATCTCCTGAAACCTGACTGGGGTTTGAACTGGGGATCACTGGGTTGCAAATAGATCAATTACCACTAATCCACGAATGCCCATTGCTCTCAGCCATGACTCAAATCTGATCTTAAGAGTTGACCAAGACAACCAAGATTTAGCGAGTTCCAATTAAAATGGTGCTCTCAAGTGCTCAGTATTACCAGATTGCTGATCAATATAGAAGAGTAGACACCACTTACTTCATCCTAAAAATGTATGGTAGCTGTAGTGGTGATGATACTGGGGGAGAGATCATGGTGCTGCATTCAGGCGATGCCAGAAGATAACAAGATTTTGGTTGTTTAACACCTACCTTCTAATCTTTCAAATCCATGGATGCCATTGTTCAAAGGGAGGATAAGTAATCATACAGTGGCTTGAATGATTTAACTGAATGGATGTACTAATAGTTTCTGTCATGAGCACGAGGTTCAAATCGAAATATCCATCACCGAGGTTAACTGTTTTGGCGGGAACGAGGCTCTGTGTCTCATGATGGAAACTTTTTCTTCCAATACCATCTTGCACTGTAAAGTAGATTTCTAAATGCAAACTTATCAAAATGATGAATTTTCATGACGTTGTGTTTAGGAAAGTGACGTCACAATGTTTATAATGTTATGTCATAATTGTTTCACGAGAGTCATCTGGCATAGGAGGGGTGCCAGACCGGTTTTTCCGACATGGGTAAAATCACCGGAAATGCTGATCCGATATGCAAGAAAGACTGAATCTAATATAAAAACAACACCTTTGGCAATTTGCATATTTTATTGTACAATGTATGAAGTTATATTCTACACTCCATTATTCTGTGTAACTGTGCATGACCATGTATATTGCATTGAAAACAACCCTAGGTAACTGGGAAACCAGTAATGGAGACATACAAAATGTTTCATTTAATCAATCAACTGTAAGGAAGGTTGAATATTGTGGAATATTGTTGAATATTGCTCTGAGCAAAATAAATATACATGCACATTAAATCTCTTGCAATAAAATAGACAACATTTCTTTTTGTCAGTGTCCCATGATGTGACACAAGAAGCTGATTCAGGGGAGTTAACTCATTATCAAATTTGAATTTGGTGTTGTGATTTTTCTGCAACAGTTATCGTAGCTAGAGAATGAATAAAACAATGTATCACTAGTGAAACAACAGTATTTCTTGACAATGTGCACTATAATACTACATATCCTATACTGTCAATGTACAAAACTTAACATTATATAATAAATAACAAGCTAAATCAGTGAACCATAAAAGATGCAAAGACTACCGGGTATGTAACATTGAATAAAAAATCATAAAGCCATGAAATGTTTTTTCTTACATGATTACAGTAATGTCCTACTCACTTGTTCACTAGTTACAACATCTGTACAGACTTCACTACAGTGATTTGACATCCCACTCACTTGTTCACTAGTTACAACATCTGTACAGACTTCACTACAGTGATTTGACATCCCACTCACTTGTTCACTAGTTACAACATCTGTACAGACTTCACTACAGTGATTTGACATCCCACTCACTTGTTCACTAGTTACAACATCTGTACAGACTTCACTACAGTGATTTGACATCCCACTCACTTGTTCACTAGTTACAACATCTGTACAGACTTCAATACAGTGATTTGACATCCCACTCACTTGTTCACTAGTTACAACATCTGTAAAGACTTCACTACAGTGATTTGACATCCCACTCACTTGTTCACTAGTTACAACATCTTTACAGACTTCACTACAGTGATTTGACCAGCAGTTACTGTCTTTTGCAAATCCTGCAGGTGTAGCTATATAATACCCAACCTGCAGGATGTGTTGTTATCCTTAACAGCAAAGCAAAAGATGTCATGACTTTTCTGACATTTCCAGACAATATTTGCATGGTAAATGGACCATCTCTGGGATCATTTGTAACAATAACCTTAAATGTGTGCAAAAAGAGCCATGACTATTAACATTTTAATGGAGCATTTATTTGTTTGTAGCAAACAGTATGTGTGTCATGTTTTAACTATGCCACCTTCCAATTTCTGCGCCAACAAAATGTTACAGCCCTCTAAAATATTGAATGTATGAATAAATTTGGCATGGCATTTGATTAACAGCGCACTATTGCCACCTTGTTAAATCAGAGACAGAGGAATATACTGATGACTTCAGTGAGGTGTTTTAAGCTGAAATGCCCAAGTCAGAAGTAATGCCAGACTAAATAAATGCCAACAAAATTTACAAAGACCTCTTCATAGCTTCTCTACAGTAGTGAAGGAAAACACTAGTGAATTTAAATTTAGCATAAACAAACATCTCAGTTAAACACAGAACTTTGTGTAAAACCTGCTGAATTATTTATAAACATGAATTTTTTTTTTGACAGGGATTGAACCAGATATGAAGTGTGGCAAAGCGATTCTGTGTGAGTGGCTGCAGAATCTGAACCACCATGCACCATTTATCCATGTAACATGTATACTAAATGCAAATCACATTTTGTTCGAAGAACGCGTCAATTCAAAAACAAGTTTCTTATGTTATGTACATGATTAAACGGGGGAATTGAAACCAGCTGAACCAAAACCGAAACCAGGGTCATTGAAACATTAAGATACAATCTACGGTCTGACGACGGTGGACCTATTGCATGTTATCAGTGGTTAAAGTAACATCAGGTCAGTAATGTACAAATTGCTAATCTCTGTTGTTCCTATTGACAGTTTGCTATCACATACCATCAAATCACCACTGTATTGCACTACATGTACTTAAATCATCATGTTTGAAAATGCCATTCATTTTACATGCATTAAAGATGCTTGCTCTCAGATTTTGGTGAAAAAAAAAGATCTATAAACTGACTGAAAATAACATGTTTTAGAAGGAGTAGTCAAGGTTCCAGTATAAATTCCTGTAAAGTATATCTGTATATTTGAAAATATATTCTTCCAAATCATAAAGCATTATAAATGCTTTTGAAATTCCAGTATAAACATAATAGTGTAGGGATGCCGTAAAACTGGAGCTCACCAACATTTCAACAGATTTTCTCAAATTGCTACCTAGATTTTAACTTCTGTTGTCGATTCTAGCAATTACTTTTCCATTATATGTTTTATAAAATCATGTACATTGGAGAAACTGCTTTTTTTTCACCAGAAACTGTGAGCATGCACCTTTAAGCTGTTGGCAAAACCCTTTTCTGAGTAGTCCCTTTAAAAATATGAACAAAACGTAGGAATAACATACAGTAAAGAAATGTGAGGCACAAGTTGAAGAGTATATAACCAGTTACAAGACAAGGATCCAGAGCTTTGTAGCAAGTTAACTACCCTGGCATTCCTACATACTACTTCTTAAGTTCTTTTTTTTTTCATAACAATGTCTAGAATGTGCAGAATAAAAGTTTGGTCTTGCATTTCATTCACTATCACCTAGATACATGCATCATCACTCACATACACAATTATTCTGTAATGCCCAGTGCAGACTAGAAAATTAAAAAATCTAACAGTTTGAAACTACTCTAACAAAATACAGATCAAAGACACAGCTAAACTCCATTTGCACCGAGCCATTTACTGGTGTTACAAGGTATTAAATCTGGATAAATCATGAAATGATGGCATCAGTCTGTAACATCCTTATACATAACTTATTGGAAGTTCTATATTAAACGTCACATCTGAGTATCCAGCCAGGGTGATGCTGATTGTATTTATTGCCTACCCCAGGACAAACCTCTAACCCTTTGATACTACTAATGATGAATGATTGGCCTGCGCTGTATACTTTAAAGATTCAACAAAATATATAGATACAGTAAGTAACATGCACATGCAGGAATGATGTAGTTAAAGATGCTGCCCCCGAGGAACATCTATCAATAAAGTGATCTTAATAAATTAACTTGCATGTTTTTAAAAACAATTCTCGACTCAGATACACTGTATTCATTGTAAATTATGATCTCATTACCCTGCAAATAACCAAGAACACTTTCTGATTTGTAACTTTACTGTTGCCAACTACACAATCAGCTTACACCAACATTATATAATATACATGTAATCTTCATTTCAGCCCAATTTCTTAAATGGACTTGTTCACCCTTCAATCTGGACTCTACCATTGTTTGATGGGGATGTTCAGTGACATTTTCTCCACATCAAGCAAACAATTACCATGAAATTCAGTTGTATTGCAAGTAGTTTTTATTGTATCGTATTATAGTTTTAACACTGTTTTAATGCAACAACCACTTTAAAGCTTTTTGTCAAATCTCTGATATTTACTATGTTGCAAAAGAAAGTGCGCACTTAGGTTTTTGTTGATTTTATATTATTATTTTTACCAGAAATATTTTTGATGTTTGGTTTCAAAATTTAGAGCACTATATGCACATTTTCATGTGCATTGATAGCACATTCAATCAACAGTAAATAGTGTATAAATGTAGTGTTCGTAATTTCAGACCAATACGTTTATCAAAATGGTGATATTCAATATAATACAGTGCACCTTCTTTTGCAACTGAGTATACATGACATTTTATAAATCTCTGCTGTCCAAAAAATGGGAAATAAAAACAGCAGTTTGGAAGGAGTCCCTACTGTTTGCATATCTCGACTTATAGCAACATCGCCTTCGTTAATATTAGACAGTTGTATTCCTCAATGGCAACTCTCTTTCTGTCTCATTCACACAAACAAGAAATATATAAACCGTGGTTTTCATGCAAAAAAGTTGCTGAACATATACACATGTACATCTTGGTAACAGAAACTCAACAATAAGGTACCCTAGCGTGACTAACATCTGTAAAATAACAAATACCCAAACCAAAATGTGTAAGATGAACAATGAAATGAGAATCTGTTACAAATATCATAAACATTTCATACTCTAATGAAATATCACTAATAACAAAACTTGAGCTACATATAAAAAAGCGTATCATGAAACAAGTACAGAATCCTTACAGAATCTCTTTCTTTGTACAACAAAATTGAAGAACACATAGTAAAATATAAAAGTCGAAAGTGAACAACACAGGACCAAAGTCTAACTGTGGTACCGGGTCAAGTCTAACTGTGGTATCAGGTCATGTAAAAGTTAAAAAAACATACACACTGATGGCATAGAACATACAAAATATAACATACCATTAAACATCCATCCAAAATATATACATGGCCAAGACCTGCCATGTTACTGACCAGCACAAACTGTTCGATAGTAATATTCATGATGACAAAATTTTTGCTTAATTTTGTCACTTAAAAACTGTTGTGAAATCAAAGTACTGAAAAATGTCCGTATATTACCATATTACAGGCTATTACTATTTTCTCACAGTGTTTGATATTGACTCTCAGTGTCTGTTGTTAATTCTCACAGTGTTTAATTGTTGATTCTTACAGTGTTTGTTACTGATTCTTGCAGTGTTTAATTGTTGATTCTTGAAACTGAGAATACCGTATGTATGGACAATATGGCGCAAAATCTTGAGTGAAGTAAATTATTCACAGCTGAGGTAAGTTGTGTTAAGTCTGAAGCAAGCTAAATGCACCTTGATAAATTTTACCAACAGAGGGTATAATCTTACATGAATGAGGTTGAAAATTGTGGACCTTGCTGAATGTATTGATAATAGGCCAGTTTTTGTGACAACATCTGAGAAAAGGTAATGGGAGCCAGGACCAAAGGAAGGGTATGTATAGTGCAGATTCACTGAACTAGGGGACAGGCCATGGCTCTGAAAATTGTTTAATGCATCCCACAAAGGTTGTCAGGTACTTTAATTCATTTGGGCTAGGTATGGATTAACTAACTAACCGACATCAACAAAACAATATATCTCTCCTACTTTGAAGAACAGCATGAAAACGCTTTACATTTAACATACTGACTTTACTGTATGCCAAATAATCTACACATTTACGCCAAATTATCAAGAAAGCAACTTGAATATAGAAAATCATGGACAGTTGATGATGGAACAATTCGTGAGACACTGTACAATCTCAATCTTGTTTACCTCTCAGTGAGAAACATTTATTCACAAGGATCACCACAAACCCTCGGTATCAGCACGGTTAGATAATCTCTCACACAGGTATTTCATAGCTACCTCACACATTATACACAATCTATCCTATCCTAACACAGAATCTTATTACATACTGCTAATCAGCTATACAGACTGGTAGTCTGTTTATATTGCATGTAGTTTATTTAGTGTCTCAGTTCAACATTCACTCTCTATTGTAACTCCAGTACTTACTGACTGCATATACTGTGCGTCGATATGTTAAAACAATGTGTCACTATGTGTATGTACATGTAGTATAAATGAGATGTTAGCAGACGTAACCGTGGAGGTCACATATTTTTCCAACTCTGTATGTACTATCACTCTCCAAATGAAGTCTATCAAACAATGTAACTTTACACGTACAATGTACACTATCCTGATGTGATGTATAATGTATCTGCATCAGCAATTCCACTAATCATGTGAGATATCCCTGCAATTTTCATCTTGTTAAATATGTGAATATAGTCTGCATATACGGAGCACATTGTCGAAAACCATGTGCTTCACTGCACACTGCCAATCTTATGTCTGCTACGGAAGCGCATGGTGTCAGAAGATATCGGGACATTTTGACCAGTCTCTGTCCCAGTAATTCCCAGAAAACAACCAGTCGTCTTTATTAGTTGCTGGATGAGTGGCCAGCTTGAACCATCTACAAATACGTGAAAAAAATATGAAAATCAATGCAGGTAACCTGTAGTTTTATTCTCAAATGCCATAGAAACTAGTCATCTCTGATAAATGTCTTTCATTTCATGCAAACTATTGAAATACTGTGGTCTATCAGTGAAATATTTTTGTATTTTATCAGTCACAGTGTGGTGATATAGGTCTGCCAGAACTACTTTTTTCAGTGGTATGTACATCCATAAAATAAAAATAAAATTTATTTGCTTTGTGGTTGTGAAAATATTAGATCTGTATCATTTTTTGTTGAGATAAATTACATATCCACCAAAAACAACCAAATATACTCTACTTGTTATACTACATTGTACTACTATACTCACACTGGAGTCCACTCATCTCTTCGTTTCTTTCTGTCTCTTCTAGCAGCTCTTTGTTTCTCCTCTAATCTGTGCTTCTCTTCACCCGCCAAATCTATAATTAATTATCAATGCTTTTAGTTAAAACTGACATAGTGGCATCAAATAAACAAGAGGTTATGATAATGGATACCTCTGTATGGTTCAGTATAACAGGTAACTACAGTCCAACATCCCTAAACAACACCTCCCTAAAGCAACAACCTCCCTAAAGACACATCTTTCTGGTTGGGCCATTTATGTAAGGAATGGACCTCTCCAGAACAACACCTCTCTACAACAAACACATTTCTGTGTTCCCAAGGGTGTTAGCTCCTGAGAGGTTTCACTGTGCTCTCAAATACTGATCACAATCATTTTGTCCCATGCATGAAGCACTATGTGGCAGGTTCCCAAGGGTGTTAGCTCCTGAGAGGTTACACTGTATTCTCAAATACTGATCACAATCATTTTGTCCCATGCATGAAGCACTATGTGGCAGGTTCCCAAGGGTGTTAGCTCCTGAGAGGTTACACTGTATTCTCAAATACTGATCACAATCATTTTGTCCCATGCATGAAGCACTATGTGGCAGGTTCCCAAAGGTGTTAGCTCCTGAGAGGTTTCACTGTATTCTCAAATACTGATCACAATCATTTTGTCCCATACATGAAGCACTATGTGGCAGGTTCCCAAGGGTGTTAGCTCCTGAGAGGTTTCACTGTATTCTCAAATACTGATCACAATCATTTTGTCCCATAGGGCATTGGGGCGCTATGTGGCAGGTTCCCAAGGGTGTTAGCTCCTGAGAGGTTACACTGTATTCTCAAATACTGATCACAATTATTTTGTCCCATACATGAAGCACTATGTGGCAGGTTCCCAAAGGTGTTAGCTCCTGAGAGGTTTCACTGTATTCTCAAATACTGATCACAATCGTTTTGTCTCATGCATAAAACACTATGTGGCAGGTTCCCAAGGGTGTTAGCTCCTGAGAGGTTTCACTGTATTCTCAAATACTGATCACAATCATTTTGTCCCATACATGAAGCACTATGTGGCAGGTTCCCAAAGGTGTTAGCTCCTGAGAGGTTTCACTGTATTCTCTACTGATCACAATCGTTTTGTCCCATACATAAAGCACTATGTGGCATGTTCCCAAGGGTGTTAGCTCCTGAGAGGTTTCACTGTATTCTCAAATACTGATCACAATTATTTTGTCCCATACATAAAGCAGTATGTGGCAGATGGGACTACACACATGTAGAATGAATTTTTGCTGCACTATGATAAATTAACAGGTTTGTCTCTCGACATATATTTCCAGCCTACCCTTTGTAATATGTGTGCATTAGCCATGCGTACTAGGCATGCATACACATTTCAAATGTTAAGCTGGACTCCAGCCACTTCTATTGGTTGAAAACACGGCAAGAAACATACCTTGTCTATTATGCACCATCACACTAAATTTCTTAATTTTTTTCATTACAGCAATTTGACTAAAACATTTTGTCACCATGAACTGTTTTATTAAATTCATGCCAGTTAACTATTGGCCAGTTACAGTGTGTAGTCCTACCTATAATATATACCTATATATACAACCAATAGCTATTCTGTTGTTTTTTTATAGTTCTTACAGTCATCAAACAGTAAATTCCTTATATATCGGCTCCCAATATAGCGAAAATTCCTGATATATGTAACACACTTTCCGGCCTGATTTTTTTCTTTCTTAAATATGAATATGTTGTATGGACACAACATTTTCTGGATATCAGGAACATATTTAAATGGTTCCAAGCACTTTGTTATAAACAGAGTTCACTGTAAATATATTGTTTACTGACATAATCAATCAAAATAATCATAATGGAATACCAACCTATATTGCCCTCTTCCAATATTCTCACATCAGGACGTAAACGGGAATCGGTTGGAGGTAATGTACGTAGCATGTAGTCCTTTAATTCATTTAGAGCAATGGCATACGCTGTAAAACTAAAATACTGAAACAAAGAGAAACATCCTCTTTATATCATACATCTTTTCTGTATATCATACATCTTTTCTGTATATCATACATCTTTTCTGTATATCTAACATCTTTTCTGTATATCATACATCTTTTCTATATATCATACATCATTCTTTTCTGTATATAGGTGAACCCAGCAACTCGTTTCGGAACAAGCGACAAGGAAAACACAAGTTTATATGAAGTGTAAATACCTCTTCAGCACAAGGGCTGGACCTATTCTCTTTGTGCAAGGGGAAAGACATCATTTAAAATTAGAATTTCTGGTGGTTCAAGCAGGTATTTGGTCTATTTATATTAGTTTGTTTTAACTCCATTGCTAAACAGGTTCATTTAACTTATATTAACCTATCTTACAACAGGTCTGATGATGAATCTAATGGCTTATGTAAAAGAGAGTTAGAAATTTACATTACTAATACCTATTTAACAATTTACAGCTGAGTGGAGTTAGGCATGTGACATATCATGTGTTCCCATTTTGGTAATTTTTTATAGGCAGGCAGTTATAAATAGCACACCATAGTTTATGGGAAGATCCAGTACTAGACTCCTATCCTCTGTATGTAATCTGCCAACTTCTTCCATAAAGAGAAGAGGTTGGCGGAATGGCTCAAACCCATGACCCTCAATCTGTGAGAGGTTACCGTGATTTCAAGTCAGCGACTCCAACCACTTGATCATATAAAATATATGATAAGGAAACTGGATAATTTCTCACCTTTTCTGTTTTCTCTGGTCGTTGAGTAGCACGCCATAATGCAATCTGATCAGGTATATTGAGATTGAAGGTTGAGAAATGATGTGTAGGTAAAGCATCATCCTCCTCTGATGCCTTATTTCCATTTTCCTTCAACACAAACAAAGCTATGTAAGTATATATTAAACTGATACAAAATAATGTAAATTTGGTAATTTTCATTAAGAAAATTTTGCGATTTGTGAGCAGATAAGACTTATTCGTGAATTTTAAATTCTATAATAGAAAATCTGAGCGAAATGGGAAATTTAGAAAAATAGCGAAAATTAAATCATTGCAAATGTTACCCATTTTACGGTTAAATACAATGATCATCATTTATGCAACAATAGTTACAACTTTTACTTTCCAGAGCAACATTTAGTCAAAACTTCAACATTAACACAAACAAGAGCTGAACGATCCCTACATAACTATGATATTCCCCGAACACAGGTGCCTCGAAACTATCCTTAGTGTCATAAGTATAGTACGTCAATAAATGTGCTAATAAGACCACCTTTCAAATCGGCATACATGCATGGTCATAGTATCATAATGCATACTAGTACTCCTTTACTTTAAACACTAATTGGCCATTTGACCTTCTGGAAAGTTAGGGCTTAATATCACATTTGACAGATCCGGGTCTTGATAGTGGAACTATACATTATACAAGTTGATTTTACAGTCCTTTAAAGCATACTAAAGTTATTGGTCTTGTTCACAAATCTATACATATCATAATAGCCAAACAATCCATTCACCCAGCTACCATATAGTGACCTCATTTCCTCCTTGCTGGAAGGTACATTCAATATAAACAAAATGTAAAGCAGTAATTTACAGTTCAATTTAAGGTAATAATTTAAAACCCTAATGGCCATGATGACCCTAAAGTCTCTCACAGTCCTGGACCGAAGTGTGCCTAACATATATGTAGAGAAATCCATTACCTTCTAAAAATAAGTATACTTGTCCTTTAAGGTACTATGGACTTTGGTCTCCAAGAAGAAATTCTTAACATACAAGTAACAGACAAATGTGAAACCTAGTTATTTTAAAATCCAACAATCATAAAAGTTACAGTCAAAGGCACTGTATGCTCAGAGGATCTTTAAGCAAAAAATATCACAAGTGTTTCCTTCACCTGTTGATCAAATAGGGACTTTAGACAGTCCTTTCACATATTGTAAATGTATTATTGATTTATTACACAAGTTATTTTACAAACCCAAAACCTGCATTCAACTTACTCTGGGTTATATACATACCCTCGACTTTGGAATGAGGATCTTCAGACCAACCACGTTGCTTGAAGTTTAATATAGCCTTTATGCATAAATTTATGCGCTGACTTACTGATTACCACATAACCCGGTATGACATTCAAACAGGTCATATTACATTATCTTAGTTCATAAGTATAGTATAGTAAAGTGCCATTAATATGACCCCATTCAAACGGATACATATAATCTGTAATATCATAAGGTGTTTAGCAAGACCCTTTTAGTTTAGATTATTAGCCATTTGATTCATGGACAAGTTCGGACTTAATATGCTATCAGGTGGACAACATTGGGTGGTACATTGATAACTGATCAAACTTTGACAGATACAATTTACTTACGTGACATTGACATGACTTTGGACATGTGTTTGGTTTTGTTTTCAAAAACATCATGCCACTAAACAGGTAATTACACGACAAGACAATTATGATATTCCCAGCTAGCATATAATGACCGTACTATACCTTGCTGGAATACCTATTCAAGATATAAACACTGAAAGCAATGTGGTAATTTAGTATGTTCAACTTAAGGTAATAATTCACTAGCTGGCAATGATGGCCCTAAAGTCTGTTGCTACGCAGCCGAGCCAATATATCTGGAAGCAATATCTTTATAAACAAAGTTATGGTGGGGTCAATTTCAATCAGGGACTTATAGCCTTTGAACAGTCCTAGGTAGAAACTCAAGATACAATGTAACAGGCCAAATATAAAAGCTCTAGGCCTTGACGTCCAAACAAGATATTTAGGCTTTTCCTATTTAAGGCACTGAATGCTTCAGAAGTTCTTATGAAAGGAAAAATATCAACAATCTTGCTACAACACAGTTGTCAAGGAACATAGTTCCAAGTTTAACAGACATTGGCCCATATTGTCAATATATTATTGATTTATTACAAATGCGTATACAAACCCAAAATCCTGCATTCGTAAGAGCTTAACCTGAAGCCTGTTAGCTAAACATATCCCTGAGCCCACATTTCATAACAAGGAAGATCATTTAATTAAAACCAAGCACCTTGTTTGAAATGTAAGACAAGCTAATTATGCTTAGTTTTACTGGTTATATATTTCATAAAGGCCGGCGCATGAAAAAGCTTCAACACAGTTCATTTTACATTGTATTCACAATCATTATAAGCACATATAATAAACATTACTGTCCCCTTAAAACAATTACATATAACTGTTATATGAGGTGTTAGCAAGACTTTTGAGATTAGATTTTAATTTGTAACAGACAACATTTTTAAACAGATAAATGTGCTATCTGGCGGACAACTTTACTTTGCTACATTGCTATCATTATCAAACTGTGACAGAACAATGACTGGGATAATATGGTTGATTATCAAAAACATTATGCAATAAACAGGGTGAACCACGGAAAGACTGAATTGTGATTTTCCAAGCAAGGACAATGAGAGTACTAACACTGGGATAAACCAATGCAAGATGTAAGCCTGAAAGCATTGTGATCTTGGTATAAGTACTTGCCAGGAAGACACAGTAGACAATGTTATGTCCAAGGTCAGTTGCCTATCTGGCCTTAGTATTATAGCAATAATCATCCTGACCAAGTTGGTAGGGTCAATTTTAATCCCAGGGGCCATAATTTGAACAGACTTGGTAGAGGTCCAGTAGACAATGCTACATGCCAAATATCTAAGCTCTAGGCCTTCTTGTTTTAGAGAAGAAGATATTTAAAGTTTTTCCTATTTATGCCATAACAACCAGAGTTCTTCATGAAATGGAATTCTTTGAACAATTTTGGTAGAACTTCATGCAAGGAACATACCTGCCAAGTTTCATCAACATTGGCCCAGTGGTTTCAGAGGAGAAGATGTTTTGAAGCTTAAAATGTTGACTGGACAACGGAAATCATCCATCGTAAAAGGTCAACCTTTGAAAGCCTGGGAGCTAAAAAATTGAGCCCACATTTGGTAACAAGGAAGAAGCAGATACAACATGCCATTAAATCTACTCAAGGCACTTTTAGAATATTAAAGATAAGCCAAGATTTTTCGAGTTTTCCCTATATATTCCTAGCAAATAAGAAAGGCAGGCAGCATGAAAATAGCTTCGACAATTTTACCTGGGTCATGCTATTCAACAATCATTATAGAGTTCACTAGACAATACTACAGCCAATTTAAGCTCTAGGCCTGTCAGGTAACTTACAAGTAGATTTTTAAAATTATTCCTATTTGCTCTCCTAGCAACCAAGCTCATGGAATGTGAATTCTTTGAAATATTTTGGTAGAGCTTCATGTCACGGTTTTTGGCATAGTTTTATCATCCTTGGCCTACTTTGAGGAGATGTCCACAAATTGAATCAAAATTGTTGACAACAGTGTGAACCAGCGGGATCACTTGTTTACAAAACTCATGTCTGTGCACTGACCAGGTGAGATAAAAAATCACAAACATTTTGTCTTGCGAATTCAAAAATATTTACAGTATTTTGAGGACAATAAACTTACACTGAGGACAATAAACTTACACTGAGGACAATAAACTTACACTAAGGACAATAAACTTACATGTTCTATCCAGATCTTTCCTACTATCACATTATGTACACAGCAGTTTACATTCTGCCAAGTATAAACTTCACCATGTCTGAAAGAAAATGGAGATCCACTAAAATGACTGCTCAGTTGATAGTTGCATATCAAAACAAGTGGATTTATTCTAAATTTTATCTGCAGGGTCACTCTGACCCACAAACAGTCTGGTCAAAACAACTTTTCTTTAACTCAAACCCTGCTGACGGCAAATTATTCTGCCGTTTACAACCAGTGTAGGTCCATGCAGTCTGATCATGATCTGCACCGTTCTGTATTCAGTCAGAACATTCTTAGTTAGCACTGCCTTTAAATAGCTAATGGTTCAGTCCACACTGATTGACTGAGAGGTAGACCAGTTTGTTTCAGCCACAAAATATGGTCAATGTTACAACACAAGCAACAAAGATACTTTATTAAATCTCTCCAACTTGAAAACTGTGTATTCTTTAGAATGTTTATGTGAACAAAGATTATTTGACAGTTAATGCAATAAAACCCATACTCCAATGGCATTACGTTTTTCTCACATTTATTTGTGCACATGTTATTGCAAAAAACTATTAATTTTGTAATCTGTGTCTATCAATAAAGTTTATGTTGTTGTTTTGATAATAATGTCTAGTTAGATGGATAATGTAACAATTTGCTCTAAACTCGTAAACAAGAGTAATGGACCAACTTTCATATATTCGTACAACTGCATAATGCCACTAATGACAGAGATTTCATGCTTGACAAACATTACAACCCCGATACTTCAAACTGTACGAAAAATATTCATCACCTAATTACTTTGATACACTTTGATACAAACTGGTCTAGGCAATTTACTTACTTCAGCAATTCTAATGTAATAACTCCTTTAGGGTTGATTTCTACAGATTTACCCCAGAATTTCAACTTTGGATGAATGGAGCCATGGAACTTGAATACTTCTGATTCTATATGGAAAGCACTGATTGGTGGGTGATGACACACTTGCTCTGTAACAAGGCGGAATCCGAGATCTGGCCTGAAATGTAAAACGTTACTTCTATGTTTAAACTTGACTGAGGCTTAGGCACACTGACAGTCTATGAGCCTTTATTTCAACTGATGTGCAAGGGAAACGCCTTTAACACAAACAAAAATACTGAAAACAGAACAGAATTCATTTTTTATGTTGGCACTCCTTAAAACTTTATTTCTAAGAAAATCATTTTTGTAAAAGAAATGATTCATAACACACAATTTTAAACTAAAACTAGCTGATCATGCTTCATTTTGTCTTCTGTGAGCAAACCTTTTTCTCTCTGAAATTAACTCTCACAAATTTGTTATTCAATGTAATGTGTCAAGAATGCATGAATAAATCATATAGTGAGCCCGGGGATGATGCAGTTGTCTACTTTTTGGCCGGATTCATAAATCAAGCATGATTTTACAAGAAAAAGTCATGATTTTTCCAAGAAAAACATTCTAATTTTCGTGGCTAAACATTCATAAAAGTATCGAATATTAAATATCTGGAGCTTTCTACTGGAGTTTAAAGGTTATATGATACCTCATTATTTGTAAGAAAGACATATATCAATCAATCAACTCAATACCACAGATAATTATGCTCATGCATTCTTAAATAGTGGCAACTGTAAGTTGTTTATCAACAAAGTGATTAAAAGTTCATAACAACAAACCAAAGACCAATTCAGTAATATTAAAGTTGCAAACAAGCTGGCACAACGTTTGGAATTTGACTTAGTGTACAAGCGCTTCAACACTTTATTGCTTGTAAATGTAATAATTTTCAAGCAACAAGAACAATAGTTTGAAATAATTTGAAAATCCTCCTGTAGATGACAAAGAAACAGCCCAGACAATCATGAGGTAATGCTACTGAATAAGAGTTTGCAGACCAAAGCATACAATGCATCATCTAGTTACTGAAATTATTTCAGAGTCCCGCATAGATGACAAAGTGTTAACATAGACATGATAGGATGGAAAGATGGACCTATGTAGTAACAAACACTAAAGTGTCATTTTGACAGCTATGTTAAATGATCTAGTAAAAAAACATCTAAAGTATGATGGGGCCACCTAAGTGCAGTGGTAGCACGTTCGCCTCAGGATCAGAGGGTCCCAGGTTCAATCCCCACCAGTGCCCAAGTACTGGTAATGCCCTTAGGCAAGACACAGCCTCTTTCTCTCTTCTCTATTCCAAGTTGATTCCATCAGGAGTGAGTCTCCAGAGCAATTCATATAAATTATGAGAACTTTTTTTGCAATATAGAGTAAATAAATTAGTATAAACTAAAGTATGATGGATATTAATTGTCCATAAATGATCACTTTCATATACCCTTAATTTATTTTAATTACTTATTTCTGGTGTTACAGAAGCCAACTTTCTGTAATCAATCTTCATCCTCTCTACCCCCTGGTTCTCACTGAAAACCTGCTTTTGGCTTTCATGTGGAACATATTTAGCATTATTGATTTCATTACCTATCTAATTCAAAAGTTTCTCCGAGTAATGGATTAAATGGTTTTCCGATCCTGTCCCAGTTGGATGATATAGCTGATACAGCGAAGGCTGCTACATACTGAAACATATAACATTTATAACTTAACTAAGATGTAACAAACATCTGACAGTGATTCAATGGAGAATAACTCATGGGGCAGAGTAGATAAATAAGGAGATGACACAAGGGGCGCAGCCTCCAGCAGCATAAAATTAATGTATATCTAATCATCTGAATGAGGCACTGTGAAATTTTGGGAGATAAATCATGTTTTAAATATTTATTTTTTCAATGCTGCATAGCAAAATATTTTAAATTGCTAGAACAATTGGACCCTGTTTTTCTTGTGTCATAGTGTCACATCTTAAATGACATCAATATCCACGGACCATGATTTATTGGGTATTTTATCACAGATTTGATTCCTCTTCCACTATGCGGAAAATTACAGATGGCAGTCATATAAGAAAAAGGTAACCCCAAAGACGCTTTATAAACTGAGAAAGGTAGTAACAGAATACCTTGCAAACAAACAAAAAGAGATATGTCTTGGCAAAACTCTGTAATGCAAGATAGAGTATGGTTCTTGACACGCACTTCCTCTCATTGTGCTGACCATTGTAGAAGTTGTATTGAATTCCAACCAGTAGTTTTCAAATAATGCCCGGACAAGTAAAAAGTAACAAAGGGCAATAACTCTGAAATGAGTCAAGATAGAGTTATTGTTCTTTCGCACTGCACTTCCTGTCATTGTGCTTGACTATTTTATGAAGTGTATTGAATTCCAACCAGAAGTTTTTGAATAATGCTCCGGACAAGGAAAAGTAACAAAAGGGCAATAACTCTGTAATGAGTCAAGATTGAGTTATGGTTCCGGCACGCACTTCCTCCATTGTGCTTGACCATGTTGAGTGTTTTGAATTCCAACTAGTACTTTTCGAATTATGCCCGGACAAGGAAAAGTAACAAAGGGCAATAACTCTGTAATGAGTCAAGATGGAGTTATGGTTCTTGTGCACTGCACTTCCTCTCAATGTACTTGACCATTGTAGAGGTTATATTGAATTCCAACCAGTAGTTTTCAAGTAAGCTCTGGAGAAGAAAAAATAACAAAGGGCAATAACTCTGAAAATATTCTAGATAGAGTTATGGTTCTTGTACACTGCACTTCCTCTCAATGTGCTTCATCATTGTATGAAATTGTATTGAATTCCAACTTGTAGTTTTCAAGTTATGCTCCGGACAAGGAAAAGTAACAAAGGGCAATAACTCTGTAATGAGTCAAAATGGAGTTATGGTTCTTGTACACTGCACTTCCACTGATTGTGCTTGATCATTGTATCAAATTGTTTTGGATTCCAACCGGTAGTTTTCAAGTTATGCTCCGGACGAGGAAAAGTAACAAAGGGCAATAACTCTGTAATGAGTCAAGATGGAGTTATAGTTCTTGTGCACTGCACTTCCTCTCAATGTGCTTGACCATTGTATGAAGTTGTATTGAATTCCAACTTGTAGTTTTCAAGTTATGCTCCGGACAAGGAAAACTAACAAAAGGGCAATAACTCTGTAATTAGTCAAGATGGAGTTATAGTTCTTGTGCACTGCACTTCCTCTCAAGTGCTTGACCATTGTATGAAGTGTATTGAATTCCAACTTGTAGTTTTCAAGTTACGCTCCGGACAAGGAAAACTAACAAAGGGCAATAACTCTGTAATTAGTCAAGATGGAGTTATAGTTCTGGCACTGCACTTCCTCTCAATGTGCTTGATCATTGTATGAAGTTGTATTGAATTCCAACAAGTAGTTTTCAAGTTATGCTCCGGACAAGGAAAATACAACAGACCGACCGACCGACCGCCCGACCGACCGACCAACCGACCGACCAACCACCGGGTGACTCCTATATACCCCCCTAAACTTCGTTTTGGGGGTATAATTATAAATAAATGATACAATTGCACCAATAACATACTTAAAACAATTATGTGAACAATAAATGGCATGAGAATATCTACTAGACTATAGTGAGCTTGTATGACTTTCTATCTTCAGTATTTCAGTTATGTAATCTTCCTCATGATTGAAAGCTGAATACAAAGAAGAAATAACTTTTGCTATCTGTGGCGGTGACTCATACGCATATGAATGGGCATTTACTTAATGAATTATAAATAACTCCTACACCTACAACATGATGAATAATATTTCCAGTATATGGTTGTAATAAATGGTACAATAATTTGTACATGATCACAAGTTTGTCAGTAACGAATGCATCATAAATACTGATAAGTTAAATTGATAGGAAAAAATGATTCCTAAACAGACAAATATTTTGAGGGGGTGGGGGTAGTGGAGGTGGGGGGGGGGGGCTACACCAATAGGATTAAAGGAGTATAATGTTCCTCCCTAATTAGAATATATTTCTAAGGCTTCTGTATTAAGTTGACTAAGCCTGCCTTCTATGCCAGCCTGTTTGTCTGGCTTTTCCATCATTTGAACAAAAAATTTCAGTCCCATAAAAGTGATAAGTCTAAGTCCACCCTACATTTATAATGCCTTTTACAACCGGTCTGAATAATTTTCTTGGCAAGAACCTGATTTGTTTTTTTCTATTGAATCGAGCAATGAACAGAAATGTAAATTTGATATGAACAGCTGTCACCATCGATGTTCGAAGTGCTGACCATATAAAATGAGATATTCTCAGTTTATAGTCCATTTAACCTGCTACACAATGAGCTTTTCAGGGGCTAAACAAACAGACTGGTCCTGATGATATTGACAGCAAACTCTCATGTGTGATTTTATACAACACATGGTGTATTTTATTTGATAACTGATGTGGTATAAATCCTAAAATACCGATCATGATAAATACTGAACTTCTCAAAGATCAAATCCTTGCATTCACTCATAGGAAATTGCCAAAACATTGACACTATGGATATGGTGCAGTATATGGTCTCTTTCATACAAGATCAACAGTTACTGTACTCTACACAACCTAAATCAAAATACAAAATGTAGTCTGTTTTGAAGAGCTTCTGACCTTGTTAAGGTAACACCTCTCTCAATGGCAAAGTAAAACATTAAACTTTCAAAACCAATTAAAATGATCCGGTGAAATTTGACCAGTAGGCTGAGAGTCTAAAGGAATATTTGTTTACTGTTTAAAAGTATTTGAACATTCAGGGCAGATCACTTATCTTTCTCTGTATTGAGCAGAAGTCTATTCCAACATTGGGCGTAGTCTGCTTCTTTCAAATGGTTGCTGTGATATGTACATGATAGCAGAAGGCAAGCCAAAACTTTAACCAAAATGTCTAAGTCAAACAAGGGTCATAATTTGCATAAAATTTAGTCAAGACTTATCTAACTTGTTTGTTTGATACCCCTGAACACTTTCAGAATGTTTGAAATCAAGCTCATAAGTTGTTACACAGATAAAATTATGTCAATGATAGTAGCTTGGATGCGAAACTTTAACCAAATGTGCAATGCCAACGCCGACACAGGGGCTACTGCGATAGCCCTCCTTACTCTCCAAATATACCGTTCAACTGAGTGTCAATATGTGCATTTTTGCAAATTTCAGGGTCAAAACCCATATAACCATTGAACTCTTGATTATATGAGAAGAAGCCATATGACCATCAACCAACCTATTTGAATGACGCGAGTCAAAGACTACTGCTGGTTTGGGTATGTGTGTACATGTGATGCTGTTGTACGGTTTGCCTCTCATAATAATTATGTTGTTTTAGAGATTTCAAAAGTTGGCATTCTTTGCTGAGAGGAAGGGCCAGAAACATTGATTGCTGACACCCATGCACAACTTACAACTGACCTCAGGCATGTGTGGCTTGACTTGCCATGCCCTGGACACATCAAGTGGCTTGACCATAGACCACTGAGACAACTGACTCCTAAAATCAGTGACTTTAACAACATCTTAAGTGACTGCCCATTAGTTATAGAAAATCAAATCAATTGCATCTAGGACAAGGGGAGTGGTGGTGTAGAGGTTTAGGTGTCTGCCGCTCATCCCGGAGGTTGCGGGTTCGAGCCCCACCAAGGTCAAGACCTCATATGACACCAGTACTGGTTTTTCCAGGAAGCGGACTCGAGAGTGACTCAATAAGCTCAAAGCTTTCTTCACAATCAAGCTTAAATAAATTAGTATAAACTAATTGCATCTAGTGATAAACTATTTACCATCATTCTGTCGGCAGGATCTTCTTGCATAGAGGCTGTGTTTAGTAGATTAGAGTACTCCAGATACTCTGTGATTCGTTGCAGGAATGTAAGAGGTTCGTTGAACACAACTGGCATTGTAATTTTGGATAATTCCTGAAAAAACATGAATCACAACAGCTTTATCTCATATTTATCAACAGTTCACAGAAATTAACAAGTGTACAAGTAATATATGTGAAGTATGTAAGCAATTCTTGAGGCTGGCGTAAGTAAATTTTGTCAATGAAGCACTTCACAAATACATCAAACTCGCTAGAATAGCAAACAACTCACAAATATAGTAAAGAGCTCGCTCATGATTTTAAAAACTTGTAGATACATGTAAATATAAAATCACGACATAAACAACTCACAAATATAAAAACTTTTACAGTATGACCAACCTCCAGTATAAACTGAGTAACTTATATATCCAGTTGTTTTCTTGTACTGACTGGAAATACTAATAATGTGGTGAAATTGACACACACAGAGAAAAAACCTACTAAGATGGGTGAGACATAATTATAGCTAATGAGAACTACAGACAGACAAACAGATGGACAAACAGATGGACAGACATTAACAGCATTTTATATTCCTCTTAACATTTTTTCTTGAAAGTTGAGTTTATCTGGTACAAGTATATGATATTAAAGAAGAACTTCTAGTTCAGTGTGCTAAAATCAGGGGGTTAATTGTAATACAGTTCAGGAAACTTGTATAAAATACAGGACTAAGAGTCTAGAGTACTGCATGTTTTGCTATGAATTCTGGAATTATACAGTCTCTCAATGCACTAATCTGTTTTGCTTGCTGCTGCAAAATATTAGCCTACTAATTGAGTTTGCTATGACTGCATTGAGTATCTTGTAAACTGCAATTACTGTCTCAGCTGAAACCCGCCGTGTTACTATAACGATCCTGGTTCCCTGTAAGCTGCTTATTTATTCATCAGTTGACTTCATAAAATGATTATCTCTCCGCATTAAGGAATTCTTAAACAGGATAAACAGTCTGCTAGTTGTGAACGCTGTCAATCAATGACAATCATATTTCATAAGAATGAATTATGTTCAGGTTTTAACATTTTTCTTCTTTGAAAGATTTGGGTGACATGCATCAAGTGTGATATTTTCACAAGTGGCAAAGCCACATAACTGGGTTTAGCAATTATGTCATAAGATATACTGCTACATTTCCTTTAAACTACCAACTGCTCTACTCAATGTTTTTTATAAATACTTTTAGACATGATGCTTAGTTATCCATGTTTTATGTCATATCAATTATGATACACTTAACCGATTTAGAAATGCAAAGATTTCCCCTGTTGAACACTTTTATTTGAATGAGCTTTTATTTTTATTTCATTGTAATCATTTTTTGCAATGAATTATTGAAACTTTTACCAGAATTCAATTTTATATTGCTTTTATTGAGTATGAAATTTGAATAAATTTGGAACACAATAACATTGTTAAAATAAATACTTTGCCACTTTTGCGTTTTTAAACCTGTTGAGTGTATTTATATTGCTTGTATACTTTGAACAGACCACCACACACAAACACATACCACAATCAACAATTCATTAATTAAAAATCCATGTACATGCTACATGGGATACATTACAGCTGTGATTGTAATCAATGCAGCTTGTACTAAATAACCTTTTTGTTTATATCTCATTACCCATCAATATCTTTCAAGCAGCTACCGTGCAAAGCAGATGACAAAGATAATGTCGTCTGCTCAGGTCATTCTGATCACAATTCTGCAAAACACCCCTATTTGAAGCAATACACCTGTCCTAATTGGAAGATCCCATTGCAAAAATCTAGGTACAAATGGGTTACTTCAACAGACTTCAATGGAAAGTGTAACTATACAAGCGTCTTGTGGGAGAAAAAACACGTCTTGTGGGAGAAAAAACACGTCGCAAAAACAGAAACATTCTATGCGAACGTTACAGTAGGATTCTCACACACACATGTTATACGATTATTGACATCTTTTATAGTCCTAGGAAATGTGGATACGCCACTAACTGACAGGAATTTATGGTTTGAATATAACTGCCATCATATGCTCGAGGAGGCTGGGAGTGAATTAAGTAATACAACAAACATGAACGATATAGAACACAAATGAATCAATAACTCACACAAAAACTGTATTGACTCGAGCAATCCCAGGGCTCTTGAACTGTGCGTCCTATGTATAGGTTTTAATACCGATACCATCTTAATAGACCTTTCTTATTTAACATCAGTCGATTAGCAATAAACCACATTAGAGGTATTACATTATAACAGACAACTTCATATGTATATTTCAAAACAAAGCATTCCTATATGCCCATTAATTGTATTCAGCACAGTTTCTTAATACAATTTCATGTATACATGTATTATACAACATGACAGACTGATATGTCTGACCATCAAGTCTGAAATCCACCCTACATTTGTATGACATCATCCGACTTCCATTGGGACTGTTCTATTTAAGGGATATGAACAGAATTTAGCAATTTTTTTACAAGCAAACCTCAATAGCTTGGCTGTACATGTGTTTTATCAACCTTTTGTAAGATCCTTTTATACTGCTATAGTATGAAATCAATGAAGTTTCATTTAATTTCTTTCAAAGGTAAAGCATGAAAAAGATCTCTCAACCTTCTTTATATACCTATGTCTTGTTAACAATAAGGACATTTAGAACACGAATGAATTTTTAATCTGATTCGAAAATAATCTAAAAGACTATTTCTTAAATACATATGAACAGAAATCCTAAAATTCATTCTATGAGATAAATTTTACACTATATTCGCATTTTACGTGAAAAGTGTGACTTACTATTCTGGTCAACCATTGAATGTATGCCAGAAAACATTTTTGTTTTATACACTGTCAAAAATATATGGCATATTACATAATATACAAAATGTATGAGCTTTGAAACTATATTTTAATGTTATGTAAGGGACATTACATAACTATGCAATAATTTGTTTTTAATATATCTTATATCAATGACCTCTAGAGCTTTCTTTTTTTTTACAGAAATTTCGACTCATCATCGTAGTGAGAATTGATGCTGAGGATTGATAACAGTAACGTTTCAAGTATCTGAGGCCACACTAGATTATAGCGTACTGATGTTTTCCATTGAACACCAATAAACTATGGAACAAGCACGTTTAACTGGATCAATAACTTCTGTTTCAGTACTTGTATCAGAAAAACTTAATTTGTACTCTAACCTATTCATACTCCACTTGGATCAATGAAACTTTGGCACCACCACAAAAGCTTTTATATAAATGGCAAAAGAAAATATTCGTAATCTCGTCAATGACAAAAATGACCATCACCTTTTTTCAGTACGTCATACGCATACATTGACTGACTCATCCTGTAATGTCTGTATTATGCAAGGAATTGAAACAGCAGTAGTGAGAGAAAGATCAAAAGTTTTATGCATGTACATGGAGATGTTGCAAATGCTTTCGCTAGTGTTACAAGTGAATTTTCAATCATACAATGACATGTGAAGCCATCATCTAAAATCATTTATTCCTAGCTTAGTACTAAATAATACTGATAAATGATGATGTAACAATTGTTTTTTCACATTTTTTTTTCATTATCAAATAGTTTTAACTACCAAACATGGATACTGGCAAAGCTATTCATAACTCATGTTTAGTACGAGAGTAAAACAAAGAAAAGGTGTTGTTTAAACTTTTCACAATGTTTTAATGTGCACTTGATCTAATTTGTAGAGTAAAGTCAAACATTATGTACATAATGGAAACTAGTTATTACAAATTTTTCAACATTTTGGAACCACAGTATTACTTTAGTACATTAACTTTTCTTTTCATGAAAAGTTGGGCATAATAAATTCTTGATGTTCATTAAAACACTTAATGCATTTCTCATTGAAATATTGATAAAATTTGAAAGCAACACACCTTTAATTCTTTCAGGACAAGAAAAATCCTGAACAAAAAGAAAATCAAGAATTGAATACAGCAGTCACTGCAACGATTTTACTTTTATATCAAGAATTTGATGCCAAATTATGTCCTTTCTCGGGTTACACTTGTAAAATGCATTTTTCATTATTTATTAAGAAGAAAGCTTATTTTTCACAAACGACCAAGACCACAAAAAGTGATTGATAACTTCATGACCAAATTACATTCTCTGCATCAATAATTGTCTCTATTACAAACGCTCACAAAATACCATGAAAGAATGCAATTCATGATGCAAAACTAACTTACATTTTAAAAGAAATCATTAGTTTAACAGTTTATGTCTGTTTCATGGCATGTCTGGCTGTGGTTAATATATCGCACACTCCTTTACAAGCAAAATACATGTACAGAATGACACTTGTAAAAAGAGTTGTTATTATTCAAACTTGTATGAAGAAATTGATGAAATTTATTATTAAAGAGTGTGTGAGCAAAGAAGCCGGTTAACTTTGGCTCATATGTCCATTTTTTTTTCACCACATGACATTTTTCAATTTACGTTGATCACAATGTATCTTAAGATGTGAAAACCTGCATTGCCATAAAAACTTTAGTCAAACATTGGTATATTGAAGTCAACGTGTATAAATTACCCTAACTTGATCTTAAATTTGAGTTTTCATTTGAAACTACGGAATATTGTTGCCCAAGCGCTAAAAATAGATATAACTCTATAGTTACATATTGTGCCGAGGGCAATACTGAGGATATAAGTTACGTTTCAAGTATTTGCGGCAACACTAGCCCAAAACCTACTGCATATTTATTGAAAGCCTAATAACAAAAGAACAAGAAAGAATAAGAGCAAGAACGTGTTTCAGTATTTGTACAAATTTCTACTTAATCACTATCAAATTATTGATTCTGTTCCAATGAAATCTTTAGCCGCATTCACCACAAAAAGCCTGATAGCAAAAGAAAATTGCGCAAGTCATGGTAACATGGCAAATCCATACCTTTTTTCAGTATCTGTGAAAAACATTGTTTGACTCATAATGAATTATGCAAGGAATTCAACTGGCAGTTGTCAAGAAGAACAATAAATATATCAGTACTGGAGATGTTGCATAATGGGTTCCTGGTTGTTACAAAATTTTCTATCATACAATGAAGTAAAGCCATATGTAGAATCTTTAATCCTAGCTTAGGACTAAATAATGCTGAAAAATGATGATGTAACAAAATTTTTCATTACAAATAGCTTTAACCACCAAACATGGATACGGCAAAGCTATTCAGAACTCATGTTTAGACGAGAGTAAAACCAAATGAAAAGGATATATAAACTTATGATCAATGTTTTATGAGCACTTGATTTAATTTGATGAAGTTTAGTCAAACTTTGTACATAATGGAAAGCTAGCCATTACAAATTTTGAAAGATATTTGGAACTAAAAGTATTCTTAGTAGATTAACCTTGGCTTCAGAAAAGTTGGGCATAATATATTCTTGTTGTTCAAGTTTGAAAAAACTTAATGCATTTCATGGAAAAATTGAAAAAATTTGTTTAAAGCAATGACACCTTTAACTTCTTTCAGCGGACAAGAAAACTTTTCTGAAATCAAAAAAAGAACACCCCACGAATCTGAGAAAATGCCGTCACTGAAACGATTTTTGACTTTTATCTTAATTTGAAACCGAAATTAAATCCTATCAGAGATAACTTGTAAAATGCATTTTTCAGTAGCTATTAAGAAGTTAAAACACTCATAAATGAACAAGAAAAAAATGCTTATAACTTCAATTGAACAACATTGTACATACTCTGCATCAATTATTGAGTCTTCTATTACACCATACTTTGAAAAAATAACATGAAAAAGCAAGTCATGCAAAAATAAGTTACAAACAAAAAAATCATTAGTTTAACAGTTTATGTCTATTTCAAGGCATGTTGGCTGGTTATTATGTCAATATTTTGCAAGAAAATCTTACAGAATGACATTGTTAAAAAGAGTTGGTAATATTCAAACATTGTATGAAGAAATTGAGGAAATTTATTATTAAAGTGTAGCAAAAAGCCGGAAAACTTAAGCTAATATGTCCATATTTTTACCAAATAATTTCAATTTACGGTGATACAAGTAACTTAAGATGCAAGCATTTGCGTTAAAAACTTTAGATAAAAATTGTTATTGAAGTTAACGTTTTTAAATCTACGATCTTAAATTTGAGTTTTCATTTGGAAAATTAACGGAATATTGTTGCCCAAGCGCTAAAAATAGATGATAACCTATAGTTACATATTTTGCAGCCCTGAATATGTTCAAATTTGCACAAAGGTATCAAAAACTTGCAATTAGTAAAAGGTCTGAAAACAAAATTATTGAAGGACAAGAAGAAAATGTTGTTTTTGTAACATTTTTGGCAAACACTTGATTAGAATTAATCGATTAGTTTTACAGATTATTTTAGGCAATGCTATTGACCAAAAAGAAGGAAATAGGTTCCAAAGTCATTGTAACAGGGGAATTCCAATGTTACAGTATCGTGAAAAACAATCGGTTGCAATGAAATGAGGATCAATCTTTAAGAACAATAAATACATCTTCTGGGACGTTACTCAATGGTCTGGTTGTTCAAATGGCCTCTCTAACATTGTGAAAGTAAACATTAATGCTTATAACCTTGAGGAGAAAAAACTAATTTTTTTCTATATCCCCTAGTGGAAACACTATGAAGGAAGAAGCAAATTGTGAGGAATATCAAATAAGACAATGGACCTTGGTCTAATGATGTTTCATCACTTGTTAAACACGACATTGACGTTTGAAAGATAGTTGGACTGAAAGTATCATGCCCTTGTCAAAAGTGACCATGACTTTTTCACAGTACAGCCATGCCCTTGTCAAAAGTACATGTATATGCCAAACAGTTCTACTCAAATGATGAGGTGATTTCAAAATCAAAGGGTCATTCACTTAGCGACTATCACTTGAGGTTTGTGATATAGTGTTCACCGAGTTTCTTGTCTATTACAGAAAGCACACCGCAACTCAAAATCAATGGTTAAGTTTGAAAAACACATGCAAAATGGTTTTTGAGTTATCATTAGGTAACTGTTCGGTCTATGGACAGACAGACAGACACACACACACACAAGACCAACCGGTTTAAGCAAAACAATATGCAACTCCTTCAAAGGGGTGGATAAAAATTAAATAGATATTAAATGCACAATTATAGCATTTACCACAGATAACCAACTACATACACTAAAATGACTGTGTGAACAAAGTGGTAAACCTACAGTCTGAGACTACCTGTAATTTGTATTCATTGGCTGGCCCATCTTCAACTTGAGCAAGGTATGAATACCATCACATAGCTAGCTGGATCTGACAGCTAACACAGTAAGCCAGCGACTTAAACCACTTTACCATGAAAGCAGGAACTAAAAAAGTATCTTACCTTTCCTATGCACTGCTTGAGTATACTCCAAAAACTGAAGTCATTCCTATCAAACATTGCCACTGGTAGCTCTGTCCTGAAATAACGAAATAGAATCATGAATTAAACAATGTTTCAAGCCAGTTTAGCTATACTGCTAACACTGCCCTGAAATAAAGAGAGAACCATAAAGCAAGCAAAGTTTTGCCACTTCAGTGAAAAGAACAAGAGCGGTTACTATAAAATGATATACCGGTGTACCCCCGAAGGGAGGCTTTGATTGAAAATAGCAGCATTTGAACAACCATGATTTCCTTTTGTCCTCTTATGTAATTTCAAAGATTCTAGGAGTACCTCCTGAATATGCTTGCACTAGAGTAATGGTTCTTGTGCACTGCCCTTCAATAAATATAGGAGAGTATCAATTACTTCCCTTCAATACCTTCTGAGTTAAATAATGAAGCAAGAGTTATGGTTCTTAGGCATTTCATCTCATTGACCTCTTTCAAGACATGTGATATAAATTCATTCCCTTTATAAGTTTATAAGTTATGTGTAACAAATGGTAGTAACTCATAATGTAATAAAGCTGTAGTTATGGTTCTTGTGCACAGCACATCCTCTCATTGTCCTCTATCAATGTATGGAAGTATCAACTCATTCCCTTCAAAACTTTATGTGACATGCTCCACACAAGAAAAAGTAACTAAAAGCAGTTACTCTAAACTAATAAACCTAGAGTAGTGCATTTCCCATTGTCCTCAATCAGTTAATGAAGTATCAAATTGGGGTACTGGCAAATTCACGTGGGGGGAAATTCCCAGGGTCGGCTGGGACTATAAACTATATAAATGAAGAAGTATCAAATTGTTTCTCTTCAATACTTTAAATTTGTGCTGAGCACAAACTTAAGCAGCAGAGGGATGATGTAATCACTATATGCCCGTGCCACCTTTTGGTGAAAGCTTAAAAGGTAAATAAGGAAATGTCTCCCATTATTCACATTGTCCTGTAATAAAGAGTAGTAACTAAATAATAACCTTAACAAACCCATTACTTGTGAAGAGTAAGAAATCCTGGAGAGTGATAGATGTATGTCCTATGCAATCAATGATTTGACAGTCTAATTTTAGAGAGATCAAACTGTGTTTGCCTCTCTGCAAAATTGTCCAAACACAAGTAAATTATATACTTTATTATAAACAAACCTGTGAGAACTAACCTATACCCTGCCAACTTTACAAAACTGACTTGCTCATCAAGTTGGCCACTACCACTTATTGCTTAAAGGAAAACTTATGAAAATGAACTAAATAGCAAACAGTACTGATCATGATCTGCACTGGTCACAAAAGTAGAATCACTTGAAGCAAGCAGGGATAGACTTCAATTGTAGAAGTCAGTGAATGAATAAACTTTTATGACAGGAGGCAGTTCAATATATATTTCTTTATTTAGTTTGTGTTGTGGCTGCAGATGTATGTACAATAACACTCCATTGTAACATGGCTCCGGATCAATCTACATAAGAGAAAACTTATCTATTTATGAGGCTGGAGCTTAAAACTGTGCTCTATCTGAAATAGAGCACAGTTTCAATAGAGTAGTACAGTTAAATTGGCCATAATACAAACCAGATAGAGACTGTTTGCGTAAACAATTACGATATTACTCGATGGCTACGCCTTATCAAAATAACTTTATTATTCTTGCAAACATTTATTACTCTCGTAACATCACTTAGTTTTATACATATCATCATAATTATGATTCAGTTTGAAAATTATACAAATAAATCTCATATTTACTAATAGAATATTATTACATTTTGTATACATCTAATAATAAATAGAAAATGAAAATGCATTATTAACTGTTGTCAGATCTGAACACATCACAACTTTGTCCAAAAATGCAAGAACTCCACCCAACAACATTAATTTTATGTGAATAGGGTTGTACTTTATTTAAATGCTGAAAAATTACATTCGGCCGTCATTCAAACAAATCAGGATGTAACATAACATTGGGTGAATATGATATTATCACATGAATGGCACCCCATAATAATATGTCTTGGTAAGTAACTTACCTTTGACAGCAACATTTACTGATGCATTATTAAATTCTATAGGCTATCAGCAAGAAGAAATCAAGAGCCCCAAACCATCAAAAAAAAAAAAACAAGCCTATCAAATTTTAGGGAAATGTTATAATAATTTGAACTTTTTTTGTTATGTTTTTATTGCTACATTTCAACTCAAATGTCAGACAGACAGACAGACAGACGAGGACACAGGCAATCACAATAATTACCTTGAGCACTTTGTGCACGGGTGAGCTGTAATTTATGCGTCTTGTGTATATGCAATGTCTTTTTACCAACTACAAGACTAAAGATAAAGTTTAGGTCAGCCATGTAAAGCAACATTTATCAAGATGTTCGCATTCAAAAACATATTTAATAGGGAGCTTTTTCCAAGCCTTGACCCAATAACTTCACTTGTTAACACAAGTTGTGATTTAATAGGCTACATGGTCTGCACTTTCAAGTACACTGTACTTAACATCATATGTACACAACATTCATTCAACTCTACTTACATTTTATATGCAGTAATAATGTCATTAAATTACTGTCTACATCAACAAAATAATTTCCCTACATGACAGCCAATTTCAAGCTATTGCTAACTTAAGTACAAGAAAAATACAGCTACCTGTATCATAACTTCTTGGCAAGAAAAAGTGTTAGTTTAAGTCCTCAAGCTTATGCTTTGTTACTAACTAAGGAAATGAGTTCTTTAAAATAAACTTAATAAACCTTTACAACGGACATATTAAAGTAGCCAATGTCCTTTTTTTCATCACCTCTGAACTGGCCCTAGCCACTATCTCCGAGTGTATTGATGTGGCCTGGCTAGCTTCCATCCTCCACCAACATGAGGCTATTTATCATGGCCTAGCTAGCTTCCATCCTCCACCAACATGAGGCTATTTATCATGGCCTAGCTAGCTTCCATCCTCCATCAACATGAGGTTATGCATCATGCCCTAGCTAGCTTTCAGCCTTCACCAACATGAGGCTATTTAGCATGGCCTAGCTAGCTTCCATCCTCCACCAACATGATTGAAGCTTTTTATCATGGCCTAATTAGCTTTTAGCCTCCACCAACATGATTGAGGCTATTTATCATGGCCTAGTTTCCACCCTCATCCAACATGTGGCTATTTATCAAGGCCTAGCCACTTTCCATCTTCTACAAATATGAGGTTATTTATCATGACTTAGCTAGCTTCCATCCCCCACAAGTATGCTGCTATTTATCATGGCCTAGCTAGCTTCCATCCTCAACCAACATGAGGCTATTTATCATGGCCTAGCTAGCTTCCATCCTCAACCAACATGATTGAAGCTTTTTATCATGGCCTAATTAGCTTTTAGTCTCCATCAACATGATTGAGGCTATTTATCATGGCCTAGCTTCCATCCTCATCCAACATCTGGCTAATTATCAAGGCCTAGCCACTTTCCATCCTCTATGAATATGAGGTTATTTATCATGACTTAGCTAGCTTCAATCCTCCACCAATATGCTGCTATTTATCAAGGCCTAGCTAGTTTCCATCCTCCATCAACATGACTGAGGCTATTCATCATGGCCTAGCTAGCTTTCAGCCTACAGCAACATGACTGAGGCTATTTATCATGGCCTAGCTAGCTTTCAGCCTACATCAACATGACTGAGGCTATTTATCATGGCCTAGCTAGCTTTCAGCCTACATCAACATGACTGAGGCTATTTATCATGGCCTAGCTAGCTTTCAGCCTACATCAACATGACTGAGACTATTTATCATGGCCTAGCTAGCTCTCAGCCTACATCAACATGACTGAGGCTATTTATCAAGGCCTAGCTAGCTTTCAGCCTACATCAACATGACTGAGGCTATTTATCAAGGCCTAGCTAGTTTCCATCCTCCACCAACATGACTGAGGCTTTTTATCAAGGCCTAGCTAGCTTCCATCCTCCATCAACATGACTGAGGCTATTTATCATGGCCTAGCTAGCTTCCATCCTCCATCAACATGACTGAGGCTATTTATCATGGCCTAGCTAGTTTCCATCCTCCACCAACATGATTGAGGCTATATATCAGTGTCAAACTAACTACATGTACTGTACCTCCCTCAGAACAAAACTAGAGCTATCACTAAATGTGATTAATACCCCCAAAAGGATTGCTTTATAAACTGAAGAAGTTCGTAGTAACATAATACCTTGCAAACAAACTAAAAAGAGATATTGTTCTTAGCAGTTCCTCTCATTGTGCTTGACCATTGTATGAAGTTGTATTGAATTCCAACTTGTAGTTTTCGAAAAATGCTCCAGACAGGGAAAAGTAACAAAGGGCAATAACACAGTAATTAGTCAAGATGGAGTTATGGTTCCTGTGCACTGCACTCCCTCTCACTGTGCTTAACTATTGTATGAAGTTGTATTGAATTCCAACCAGAAGTTTTCAAGTTATGCTCCGGACAAGGAAAAGTAACAAAAGGGTAATAACTCTGTAATGAGTCAAGATGGAGTTATGGTTCCGTGCACTGCACTTCCTCTAAATGTACTTGACCATTGTATGAGGTTGTACTGAATTCCAACTAGTAGTTTTCAAGTTATGCTTCGGACAAGGAAAAGTAACAAAGGGCAATAACTCAGTAAATACTCAAGATAGAGTTATAGTTATTGTACACTGCACTTCCTCTGAGTGTGCTTGATCATTGTATGAAGTTGTATTGAATTCCACCTAGTAGTTTTCAAGTTATGACTTGGACAAAGGGACAAATAACTCTGTAATTAGTCAAGATGGAGTTATAGTTCTTGTGCACTGCACTTCCTCTCAATGTGCTTGACCATTGTATGAAGATGTATTGAATTCCAACCAGTAGTTTTCAAGTTATGCTCCGGACAAGTAAAAGTAACAAAGGGCAATAACTCTGTAATTAGTCAAGATGGAGTTATAGTTCTTGTACACTCACTTCCTCTGAGTGTGCTTGATCATTGTATGAAGTTGTATTGAATTCCAACTTGTAGTTTTCAAGTTATGCTCCGGACAAGGAAAAGTAACGAAGGGCAATAACCGTAATTAGTCAAGATGGAGTTATGGTTCTTGTTCACTGCACTTCCTCTCAATGTGCTTGACCATTGTATGAAATTGTATTGAATTCCAACTAGTAGTTTTCAAGTTTTGTTCCGGACAAGGAAAAGTAACTAAGGGCAATAACTCGTAATTAGTGAAGATGGAGTTATAGTTCTTGTGCACTGCACTTCCTCTCAATGTGCTTGACCATTGTATGAAGTTGTATTGGATACCTCCTAGTAGTTCCTTCGAGCTGTCGGGGGGGCGGGGGGGGGGAAAAAAAAACGGGCCCGGCCCCCCCCCCCCCCCCCCCCCCCCCGGCCCCCCCCCCCCCCGGGGGCTTCTTTATACCCCCTAAACTCTCGGGGGGGCGGGGGGGGGGGAAAAGAGAGCCCCCCCCGCCCCCCCCCCCCCCCCCCCCCCCCCCCCCCCCCCGGGGGGGGGGTTTTTTACCCCCCTAAACTTCGTTTTGGGGGTATAAATAGTAAGATCACCCATCCTCAGAGAAGTTATTCTCAATGTGGACCAAAATTGCATTATTTAGCTGTCATTTGTTTATGTCTTTTTCCTCAAAGCTTAAACAGTTAAGAACCCTTTGGTAAATCATTATTCAAGTTTCTATATTTGGCTTCACATATAACAGTAATAATTGCTTCTAAAATTAGAATACTTTTGATCTTTTAAATACCAAAATTTTCGAACTTGTTTACTTTTCTATTTATTTCATATTTAGAAAGTTTGTAAATTCTATACACATTATTGGAAAGGTCATTTCAAACTCTAAACAAATAAAGCAGAATAAAATACAGTCCTAAAGATTACAAAATAGAAAATTTCTTTAATACCGTGGTAATGATTGTTCATCTTACCCGACACCTTGGTCCCACATGCTTAAAAATCTGGTTGCATTTTATACATGAATTCCTGCTTGTCGGAACACTGTCACAGATTTCTTGTAGGGGGTTACCCCTAGTAATGTCATTGTTCAAAATTTGAAGACAGCTTAAGAAATCTGATTGATTTTATTGACCTTATTTAGTAATGAGCACCATCTCTTGTTTTTTTAATTTGTTAGAAAATTTCTTTCCAAAAATACTTTTAGTATTTATGAATAGAATAAGAGACAATTTAAAATTTTGCAAATAAAATTTAATCGAAACTTGGTCACTACCATCGAAATGAGAAAATTAATTCAACGTAATAGCCATGATGGCCTTACCTGAGAATTACACTACAGTTCACGGACATCTTCAACACACTTTTTAAAATCTTTGACACTTCTTTCAAGAAATTTATTTTTCCAGTACCACCACGATTACATTACATGATTTAAACATGTACTCTTACGAGATCAATGTCTTTTCACAAATCAGTATCTCTTCTATGATCTCGATAAACAATCCAGTAACGACCATTACCATAACATTATATAATGGTTTCTAAAAAGAAGAGTTTATTTAGTTTACAATAATTTTGTAGACAAACATCATCTGACTGCCACGATTTTTTGACAAATCTCACATCCTCTTTCTTTGACATATCAACATCTCTTGAACACACTTGGTATAGTCACATAAAGTTTTTTTTTTTTTAATACCAGATGAATAGCGTTTAAGGAGATGATTTCTTTCAACTTTACTATAAAGACGTATAAGAAAAACTAGTCATTCCCTCTGGCAGCCATGTTTAACAACTTAACAACTCATGAATATGAATCATATCTTCTCAATAAGACTTTATTACTCGAGTTAAGGGCAAGAAACAATTATCATTTTCTTTAGGCCTTAATATTTATCTACATTTAAAACAGAATAAAATTAAGTATTGTAAATTTAATCATTCAGAGTGACGGCTCATTAATTTACATATTAACATTTTACTGTTTCATTAACACTGGCAGTAACAGTAAACGTTTGTAATAAAACAGTAGGACTAATCAATATTTGAACTACCTGTTCTAGATGCTAACCATATGTGACTAGATGTCATGCAAGTTTGAGTCTGCACAATGTGAAAAAAAACTAGAGCTATCACTAAATGTGATTAATACCCCCAAAAGACTGCTTTATAAACTGAGGAAGTTCATAGTAACAGAATACCTTGCAAAAAAAACTAAAATAGAGATATTGTTCTTGGCAATAACTCTGTAATTAGTCAAGATAGAGTTCTTGTACACTGCACTTCCTTTCATTGTGCTAGACCACTTTATGAAGTTGTATTGAATTCCAACCAGTAGTTTTCAAGTAATGCTCTGGACAAGGAAATGTAACAAAGCGCAATAACTCTGTAATGAGTCAAGAAAGAGTTATGGTTCCTGTGCACTGCACTTCCTCTCAATGTACTTGACCATTGTATGAATTTGTACTGAATTCCAACCAGTAGTTTTCAAGTTATGCTCGGGACAAGGAAATGTAACAAAGGGCAATAACTCTGTAATTACTATAGATAGAGTTATGGTTCTTGTGCACTGCACTTCCTCTTATTGTGCTTGATCATTGTATGAAGTTGTACTGAATTCCAACCGACCGACCAACCACCGGGTGACTCCTATATACCCCCCCAAACTTCGTTTCGGGGGTATAATAAAATTGCCTGATCCTGCTAAATATCTGCAATGGATGACTCATTGTGTCCATTTTTCAATCATGGACAATATGTTAATGTTTCAAAGAGGTGCTTCGGCCAAACAGAAAAATATGTGTTCCTGCTCAGAGTCCTTGCTAAAAAAATCAAGGTCTGTCGGTTGGAAGTATTTTTCATCGTGCTTTATCAGTTTCTCTTTTTTGCTCCAAAATCACTTGAAAATTGAGTCTTTTTTCTTTATCTTTTCCAGACTACAGTACTTAAAAGGTTATGGTCAGTTCGGAGACCAGAAACACACATAATTTTTTTTGCCCTTACTGAAAAGTTGCAGAACAAATAGCAAATTGCTGGCTGAAATTACCTGTACTGGTTGTGAATGCAGAATGCCTCATCCCCAGTAAAATAAGAGTTACAAAATGTAATAATATATACATGTACTGTTATTAGAAAAACTATTAATTTTAATTAATATTACTCAATAATCTCAAGATCAGGATCAAGAGGTAAAACACTAACAAAGGCCCAACATGCTATAAGCTTATATCGAAACATATTTGGCCTCATACATATACTATGTGAAATATCAATGTAAACACAGGCGGACACTTGTGAAATTTCTTCTGTGTTTGGTACCAGAATATTTCCAGAAATTTCATTGACCCTTGTTTAAAACCTCTGTCAAAGGAGAAAAACCTTGGTTTACATTTGCTGCATACATGTATGCACATTGATAAGCTGCTTCATGTATTTTAAAATATGGTTGTGAAATTTAGCGTACTTCGAATACATGTAAGACTCTATGGTTATAGTACACCAGTAAAGAACTGATAAGACACCTCTAGTTGTGTATCAACTGCTTGTTGATAAGAATTTCTCTAGTTGTCAATGGATGGACGGCTTGCTTGTACATGTACATGTATGTACCTTCAAAAGTAGTTACAGTATCGCTAGTCCAAACTAGAACTATCACTGAAGGTGATGAATACCCCCGTGAACACCCCACTGACACAGTTTATAAAATTTGTGTAATATTTGATGCTTTAATTATCGGACATGCACAATTTAAAGCTTCTGTGAAGTATAAATAAATTCTGACCAGGGGTTTTGGAGATTAAGTGCACCCTTTGACCTAGAGACCCGAAACATGGACCATGTATAATTGGGCATTGTACTCATCACATCATTAAATTCTGACCAGGGGTTTTGGAGATTTAGTATCCAAAAGATTTTACTATCTCGATCCCCTGTGACCTTGACCTTTGACCCAGAGACCCAAACATGAACAATGCATAACTAGGCATTGTATTTATCACTTCTATTTTAAATTCTGACCAGGGGTTTTGGAGATTTAGTGTCCACAAGATTCCATCTACTGACGGACAGACAGACAAGCTGAATCCAGTAAACCCCTTTACACTTTGAGTTCAGAGGGGGCGGGGGGGGGAGGGGGGGGGGGTATGTACCAAGCTCTAATTCTGGGCCTGGGGCTAGCAACTGACTTTGTAGCCGCATTAAGACATTTACAAGCTTATGGTGGTTCGAATTATATATTTGTACTGGTGTAGATCGTATAGTGGTGTGAATATAATTCAACTCCTCAGAATACTAGACTTTTCAATCAGGATTTGTATTGAGAGAAAAGCAAACAACTAACTCAGTGCTACTTTTATTTAATACTGGCTACAGCATTAAGCAGTATCTATTCTATATGTAAAAGTCAATAATTAAAGTGTATTTATTTGGACTACAGGTAATTATATATTTATTGATGAATATTGTCTAGTTTTATAAAGTAAAGAGTCAGTTTTAAAAAGAAGAATTTGAAAGAAAGAGTTTTGCAATTAGCACCCATGAATTGCAAAAAATACTGAAAATGTAATTAACTTTTAAGTGTAAATGTTACTATCTGTTACAAGAGCATTAACATTACAATCCTAAAGTAGCATGACGGAGAAAAACATCTACCCAGTGTAGGACTCGAACCCATGACCTGCTTGCCTGACCAACTGAGCTGAATCACTACACTCTTCTCCATCTTAATTAACAGACAAGTGACAGGAAATTGTCACAAAACCAGGTTTTCATTTTCCAGTCTGCTGGCCGAGCACAAATGTGTTTTAAAGTCAGTAGATATACATAATGTGAAAAAAGAAACAAAGGTCTTCTTCTATATATTACATGTGTAAAAAAAAGCAAAGGGCCATAATTCAGGCAAAATGATCCAAACACAAAACCCAGACAAATGCACGAGGGCACTTGATGACAACAGTTGTGTGAGAGTTTGGTTTAAATATCTTGAGAAATGTTGGAGGAAGTGGGCACGTGACAGTATTCTTCTATATATAACATATGTGGAAAAAAAAGCAAAGGGCCATAATTCAGGCAAAAATATAAAAAAAAAAAAAAAAAAAAAAAAAACTTGCTCTGTGTGGGGTTTGAACCGCTGGTCTCATGAGAAATTTTGTCATCTTACTGTAACAGAATACTCCAAAGTATACAGGACTGGTAATCTATTCTAAAAATAGACAGTAATAACAGAGTATTCTCCCTTTTATAATAACAGAGTATTCTCCCTTTTATATAACTTAAATAAGGAGACACAAAATTGCTAACGGACGGACGGACGGACGACCAGGGGCAGAACATTATATATTCAAAATCTTTAGTTCACAATTATAGTTCTGTGAAAGTTTGGTTGAAATCCCTTGAGAAAGTAGGAGTTGCACACAGAAGAGTATTTCTCATATATATTACATTATGTGGAAAAAAACAAAGGCCCATAATTCTGTCAAAAAGATCAAATCACAAAACCCCGACAATATGTGCCATGGCACTTGGTGACAACAATTCTGTGAAAGTTTGGTTGAAATCCCTTGAGAAGGTAGAAGGAGTTGCGCACAGAAGAATTACATGTGAAAAAAACAAAGGGCCATAATTCTGTCAAAAATGACCAAATCACAAAACCCGGAATATATGCGCCAGGGCACTTCATGACAATACTTCTGTGAAAGTTTGGTTGAAATCCGTTGAGAAATGTAGGAGGAGTTGCGCACAGAAGAATTACATGTGAAAAAAAACAAAGGGCCATAACTCTGTCAAAAATGACCAAATCACAAAACCCCGACAATATGCGCCAGGGCACTTCATGACAATACTTCTGTGAAAGTTTGGTTGAAATCCGTTGAGAAATGTAGGAGGAGTTGCGCACAGAAGAAATTGTTTACGCCCGCCCGCCGACATACCCCAATCTAATAACCAGGATTTTTCCTTCGGAAAACCTGGTTAATTATCTCTTATGTATAAAATCCATAATGAACTGGTTGCTAACCCACTTGAAAGCTACCTAGTTCCCTTATTCCTCTGCATATGCCACTTTCATTCTTCAAGTTACAAGTTAGTTACAGCAACTAAAGTACTTCATCAGTACCCCCAACGTCGTCCACTTCCCTACCCTAGAGCAGTTCATTGTGCAGCCATTTGCTGCATGGATCATGTCTCTCCCCAGTTGTACTGCTAGCTGCTTTTACATTTTACTCTTTTAACCAAACCTAGTTTTTTCTTAAGTTGCTTTTAATCTTTTTGTTATATTTCAGTCTTCTAATTCCATTGTGGCTGATGTGCCAAGTGTCTACTCTACGTCCCAGCGAGGGGTTTGACATCAAAAGAAGATAGATAGATAAAGTCACATTATGAACATAGTTGTGTTCTATAAAAATGTTATTTCACCTCTGTTGAATCCCCCTTTAATGTTGCTCATAAATATAAGGAAATGAAATTCTGTGAAAAAAGCAATACAATGAAAATGACACATTTGACTAGTATCCCGATTGGTGTATTAATTGGCCACAATTATCCAAAGTTGTCATCCTGATTGGTGCATTACCAGATACACCGATTTGTGTATGACACACAGATCAGTATATGAAACACAAAGTAGGCAATATAATAGACCTGGTTAATACAATAATCATCTTTCAATGCTTCATTAGTCGATGATAGAATAAAGCACAATAATTTGATTGAAGGTTTACCTAAATTCAGGCCTTACTGCTCCCTCCGTATCCTCTTTCGACTCTGCCATTATATTAGCACCTGAACCAACTACCTCAGATACTATTTCTCTGAGTAATTCTTAACTTTACAGTACTGTTCTGTACACTGATTAAAATCCTACTGCAGGATGAGAGGTTGAGATGTCAAAATTGACACATGAATGTCACAATCTTTTTCATCAACCTAAGCCATACTGGCCACAATTATCCAAATTGAAATTTGAGTTCATTACTGCCTTTAGTTCACATTTAACTTTTGCTGAAAAATACTTCACTGTCAAGTTGATTTTATTTATTTAGGAACTATCGGTAAGAAATGTAGACCACAACGTCACTGACAGCTGAGTGACTATTACTCGGTGGTTTTCCTTCATTGATCACTTGTCCGAGATATTGCAATGATATTCCGTGATCTGTGAGAAAAGACACATTGTGAAAATTGCAATGATCAAAGTACTGAAAGGACTATTCAAAGCTCATTTCCACCACTCTAATGCAGTGATGGAAAAGTTACAAGTTATCTTAATTTTCCACTAATTAATCAAACAAGTTTTCTTAATAATTCAGCAGACATAATTTGCTGTTCTGCTTAACCCTTTTTAAACATCAACTTAAGCCAATAGTAGCTAAAACATCTTTGTGAAATTTGAGTTCACATTTAATAATAATAAAGTCTTTATTTTTAGAGGCTGCACATTTGGGTATGGTCCCAATCTTCCACGTGAGCCTCTATATAACACTATACATATTTACAACAAATACAGTAGCAAATCAATGCAAATACAAGCAATTACAAACAAAAGAAAAATCACATAAAAATTGAAACTCAACCAATCACTAAATGTGATTAATACCCCCGAAAGACTGCTTTATAAACTGAGGAAGTTTGTAGTAACAGAATACCTTGCAAAAAAATAAAATAACAAGAGCTGTCAGTAGGACAGCGGCCACTTTTTAGTGCTTGCCAATAAAACAAAACTTTGACAGTTAAGGGCACACAAGACTTTAACTAGGAATTTCTAAGTACAAATCAAGAAACATTTTCACAGAGTTATCTTCTCTTGCTTACAGATAGGTCTCATGATGGTACATAAGTACTCCAACTTTCAAAGTAATATCTCAAATGGTTAAGTCAACAAGTGGACAAGAATGAAAATTTTAACTGAGTTTCTAAGACAAAAAGGGTCATAATTTACATAAAATCCTTGACAGAATTACCTTCTCCTGCCCATGTTTTGGGATCATGATGGTAAACAAGTATTCAAACTTTCAAAGTAATATCTCGAACAGTTTAGTCAAAAAGTGGACTGGTACGAAAAACTTTACCAAGATTCTAAGTCGATAAAGGGGCTTAATTTTTAAAACAAATCCCTCACAGACTTACCTTCTCTTGCCTACAGATGGGGGTAATGATGTAAACAAGCATTCAAAGTTTCAAAGCAATATCTCAAAGGGTTAAGGCAATAAGTGGATTTTACCCATATTCAAAGTATTTTCTAAGTAAAAAAGGGGCATAATTCTGTCAAAAACCTTGACAGAGTTATGTACTCTTGTCTGCTGATGTAGGTCATGATGGTAAACAAGTATGGTTAGTTTCAAAGCAATACCTCCAATGGTTTTGAAATAAAGTGAGGTGGTACGAAAAACTTAACACAAGCTCAATACACTTTCTAAGTCAAAAAAGGGCCATAATTCGCCAAAAACCTTGACAGAGTTATGTACTCTTGTCTGTAGATGGAGGTTATGATGGTAAACAAGTATGGTAAGTTTCAAAGCCATACCTCCAATACTTTTGAAATAAAGTGGGGTGGTACGAAAAACTTAACCAAGGTGTGACGCCGACGCCGGGGCGAGTAGGATAGCTCCCCTTTTCATAGAAAAGTCGAGCTAAAAATGAGATATTGTTCTTGACAATAACTCTGTAATTTGTCAAAATAGAGTTATGGTTCTTGTACACTGCACTTCCTCTCATTGTGATTGGCCATTGTATGAAGTTGTATTGAATTCCGACCAGTTGTTTTTAAGTTATGCTCTGGACAAGGAAAAGTAACAAAGGGCAATACCTCTGTAATTAGTCAAGATGGAGTTATGGTTCTTGTGAACTGCACTTCGTCTCAATGTACTTGACAAATGAATGAAGTTGTATTGAATTCAAACCAGTAGTTTTCAAGTTATGCTCCTGACAAGGAAAAGTAACAAAGGGCAATTATTATGTAATTACTGAAGATAGAGTTATAGTTCTTGTGCTCTGCATTTCCTTTCAATGTGCTTGACCATTGTATGAAGTTGTATTGAATTCCAACAAGTAGTTTTCAAGTTATGCTCCAGACAAGGAAAAGTAACAAAGGACAATAACTCTGTAATTAGTCAAGGTAGAGTTATGTTTCCTATGCACTGAACTTCCTCTCAATGTACTTGACCATTGTATGAAGTTGTATTGAATTCCAACCAGCAGATTTCAAGTTATGCTCCGGACAAGGAAAAGTTACAAAGGGCAATATTTCTGTAATAATGCAAATTATTTTAGAATTAAAATAATTTCTTTTATTTTTTCAAGAAATAACGTTGTCTCGTAACTAGGTGTGTATTCTTTACAGTGATGTCCAGGGGCAGGTCAGGTAAAACCTGTTTTGGTTTCTTGGTTTGCGATACGTAACAGGTATTTATACTGTTATAGTCCGGGAACCACTCTATATCTATATAAAGTAAGAAATCACGGACAACATTCTCAGTCAACCACGCTTTTTTGTGCGAGTAATAGGTTTCAAGTTATAAAAAGTTGCCCACCCGCCACACCCCAGACTCGTGCTCATTTTATTGTCTTGTTTAGACGTCATAAATTATTGACAATTTGTTCAGTTTCGGTTAGAAACTTTATATGGGTAAAATATACAATACATGATTTACGGCGTGTTGAACAAATTAATTGTGCGTGGTAGTTTTTACATTATAGATTCCATGCAGCTGATGTTATGACATCTTGGAGGTGATCTATGACACAGACGTTTTGGTGGATGGTTTAACCAAGGAAGTACTTGGGTGCGACAGGTCTGTCTTTAGAAGGATTCCCATGCAAAATAGAAGCTGCAATGACTATGAAAATATTACGCGGATGTTTCGGGATCAAAGGATAAACGTACTTTATACCGTGTTAATTTAAACCATCACGTGTGTGCATAAATTTAGGACAAGAAAGTCAAGTGCCTGTGTCAGGACTAGTAAAGTTCATCATCTCCAAGTGTCACTTTTTAGTTTAATTCAATATTAGGACGACCTATTCATTTTCCGTTTTTTGTTTATAAACATGTACTTTGTGTTTTACTTGTTAGAGTATGTGTTTAGTATTTATCAACATTGAGCCTTACAGGGCTGCAACATCGCTTTGGTTTACAATACTACGCATGGTCATTTGTATACGATATTTTATTGCATATCAAGTTAATACTCCATACTAAGATTACACAATTTTCAATCTATTCTCTAAAATTGTCACTCTAAAAGCTAAGCGGGGAAAATTCGGAAACTGCCGACCGGAAGGCGACCAGGTTTGATTGGGTAATTTGCGTATTGTTTGCTAATTATTATTTGTTTTTACATTTAACTCTGGTCCGGGTCTCCGCCCACGTGCGTTATCAGCGTGGATCCGGGTCCTACATCAGAGCTTTTCAAATCTCGAAAGGTCATTTTTAGTAGTTACGTGGCTTTTGCTAGCTATTTGCAACAGTGGTATGGTACAGTGAGTGTTGTGGTGTACAAAAGGTATTGCTCGAGTACTATGGTAATACCTTACTGGCCTTGCTGGTTCATCATAGCCTTGCTTCAGTTATACATAGCCTTGCTGTTTTAGTCTTGCATTGCTTCCGGTTTATAGCTAGACTACAGTACTTTATAGTACAGCCTTGCTCCTTTGGCCGCTCGATATTTTTTGTTGTTTCTATAGTTATCTGTAGAGCAAATGGAAGAACCATTCGATTGCCTCTAAGTCTGTCGCCTGTACTGGTTAATAAGAAATTGTAATATAAATACGTACCTGGTCCCCTTCTGGTCGACTGGTCTAGAGGGTTATCTCTCTAGACCATTTTCATATCCGTTTTTTCTCGGCTAAGAGTGGCCATAAGATGCCATACTTTATTATTATAAAAGTTTAAAATCGTGCAGAACGATATAACACAATCATGGATGCGTACACGATACGGAATTAAAAATGATATATGTAACATATGTGTTTTAGTTATCTTTTCGAGTAATAAAATAACTCAAGAAAGAGTTATTGTTCTTGTGCACTGCATTTCCTCTCATTGTGCTAGACCATTGTATAAGGTTATATTGAATTCCAACCAGTACTTTTCAAGTTATGCTCCGGACAAGGAAAAGTAGCAAAGGGCAATAACTCTGTAATTAGTCAAGATGAAGTTATAGTTCCTGAGCACTGCACTTCCTCTCAATGTACTTGAACATTGTATGAAGTTGTATTGAATTCCAACTAGTAGTTTTCAAGTTATGCTCCGGACAAGGAAAATGCAACAGACTGCTCAACCACCCGACCGACCGACCGACCAACCACTGGGTGACTCCTATATGATTACATATGATTACATAAATGGCTCCATTTACTTGTGAAAATGTGACAGGGCTACTATAAAGTGACAATGTTTACACATGTAAATGTTACATACAGTCTAACCTGCATTAGCGGTCACCTGTATATAACGTGACCCTGTCTGTAACGGTCAGTCTAAGGTGCGACGGCAGGAAATTGCTCTAAATGTAACCTGTTTATAGGGTGACCCTGTTCAACTTGGTCAGCCACCACTTATTTTAGTCCGGAACTGATAATATAACAGCCAGTGACAAAAAAAAATAACGTGCAAGTATTACGGCAATTACCCGGAAGCATTAAACAGCTGATTGAAACCGATTAAATGTGGATTATGATCATTGAAAATGTGTGAATAATACATACATTTCAAAGGATTAGATCGATTAGGTGAGTTTGTTCGGTTTGCTTGATATTTTAGTGATTATCTTGAGCAATGATTGAACGATGTCGTTTTTTTTTTTTACAATTTTTTTTTTATGAATTTCCATGATTTTGCGTAAGTTTGATCGAAAACGATTCAGGTTTATTGAAACATCATTAGGTTTAAAAAAATCTATGACAAGGCAGTCTGTATGCCAGTTTTTTCCCAGTATGTCTTCACCTAAGCGCAAAGAGCTTTCGTTAGAAGAACGAGTTTGTGTAATAAAAGCATTTGAATGTGGGAATAGTTCTCGCAAATGTGCTGATCAATTCTGTGTGGGAAGAATACAGATTCAACAAACCATCAAAAGGAAGGCTGGCTATTTGTCTCTGTACGAAATTGACACAAATTACATTAAAAGCATTAATAAGTGTATCATATAAATTGATATGCCATATGTGTAATGTCATAAACTACCGTAACTAGATATTGTCTTATTTTATCAAAATTTTATTATATCCTTGTCAACCTGGATATAGTGGTACCTGTCTATAGTGGTCACTTTCACCCTGTCCCCTTGCTGACCGCTATAGGCTCGTTAGACTGTACTACTATCAAGTGACAATGTTTACAAATGTAAATATGACAGTGCAACTATCAAGTGACAATGTTTATACATGTACTAAATGTGACAGCACTTCTATCAAGTGACAATGTTAACATGTGTACTGAATGTGACAGCGCTACTATCATGTGACAATGTATACACATGTAAATGTTACAATGCTACTGTCAAGTGACAAAGTTTACAAATGTAAATGTGATAGTGCAACTATCAAGTGACAATGTTTACATATGTAAATGTGACAATGTTAATGTGACAGTGCTACTATCCAGTGACAATATTTACAAATGTAAATGTGACAGTGCTACTATCAAGTGACAATATTTACAAATGTAAATGTGATAGTGCAACTATCAAGTGACAATGTTTACATATGTAAGTGTGACAATGTTAATGTGACAGTGCTACTATCCAGTGACAATGTTTACAAATGTAAATGTGACAGTGCTACTATCATGTGACAATGTTTACAAATGTAAATGTGACAATGTTAATGTGACAGCGCTACTATCATGTGACAATGTTTACACATGAAAGTTACAAGCTACGTCAAGGACAAAGTTTACAAATGAAATGTGATAGTGCCACTATCCAGTGACAATGTTTACATATGTAATGTGACAGTGCCACTATCCAGTGACAATATTTACATATCAATGTTAATGTGACAGTGCTACTATCATGTGACAATATTTACATGTGTAAATGTGACAGTGCCACTATCCAGTGACAATATTTACAAGTGTAAATGTGACCCTATTCAAGTGACAATCAATGTTAATGTGACAGTGCTACTATCATGTGACAATGTTTACATGTGTAAATGTGACAGTGCTACTATCAAGTGACAATGTTTACATGTGTAAATGTGCCAGTGCTACTATCAAGTGACAATGTTTACACATGTAAATGTGACAATGTAAATGTGACAGTGCTACTATCAAATGACAATGTTTACATGTGTAAATGTGACAGTGCTAATATCAAGTGACAATGTTTACATGTTCATGTAAACATCATACAGTAGAAAATAAGTGCACTGATGGGAACTGAGAATACTATTTTGGATATTATTTGTGCTGAGATATTAGCAGTAGTAATTATAGAGAGTATTAACTAGTATCCAGATAGTTATTTACATAATTAGGCGGTTAACATGGATCATTTTGTAAAACTTAACCTTACAACAGAAATATGTCACATTATGATATAAAACAACTGCTGGGAACTGAAGATTTAACTTCCTCAAACAAACTTAATGTAAACTATGTCTTTTAGTTTTATAATTTCAGGCAGAAATTGATTCAACCTTTGTTACCAGCGCAGATCATGACTTACCTGTACGTCCACATATTCTGATCATGATCTGCATTGTTCAGTCGTAAAATTATCAATAGGCACCCTCTCTGAACAATAAATGGTACTGTTCAAATTGAAACGTAAACCAGTTTGTAATATAAATTGAGCAAGGCAGGGGTTTAACTGAGCATAGCAGGAATATCAAAACTAAGAAAGTTGTATGAAATCCAGTAAAATAATAAACAACAAAATTTCAGAATTATTTACTCACCTGCCACCAAGGCTCACATAATAAGGGGAGGTAACATCGCTGTTTTCACCACCCTCCTCGTCATCTGGATCAAAGAACGCACATGAATGGAAAGACATGGCATCTGACATCACTGACCTTGCAGTAGGGGATGACAATGGCAGGTGGATATCTGAAATATTAAACACAGTACAAAATTCTTACTGCAATGGCAGGTGGATTTCTGGAATATTGAACACAGTACTAAATTCTTACTGCAATGGCAGGTGGATATCTGAAATATTGAACATGCAGCAAGCAAATGTGTTTTGGGTGCATATTGAAGAGAGGTTCTTAAAATTCTTGACTGCAGCTATGGCAAATGGATATCTGAAATATATCACAGTGATATAACTGCTTAAGAATGGCAGGTGTGTTTTTGGGCTATTGAACCCCAAGTTACTAACATTTCATACACTGCAATGGCAAGTGGATATCTGGAATATTGAACATGCAGCAATGGCAGGTGTGTTTCAGGTATATTGAAGACAGTTCAAATTCTTTCTGTAATGGCAGGTGGATATATGAACATATTAAAATATGGAACACAGTACATAAATTTCTACAGCAATGGCAGGAAGGATATCTAAATATGGGAAACAGTACAAAATTTTTCGTTTTAGCAATGGCAGATGCGGATAGCTGAAATATGGAAGATAATCACAAATATGCATATCCTGCAATGACAGGTGGATATTTACGGAACATTACACACAGTATAAGAGTTTGTAGTTTGCAATTCAAATGTGGATATCTAGTGCATTGACACACTTTGTACACAATTCTTACTGCAATGACAGGTGGATATTTCCTAGAAATAAATTACACACAAAAAAGTATATAATTCTTACTGCAATGGCAGGAGGATATCCGGATCATAAACACCCGTCCATTTACTGTCAAAGACCGGTGGATATCGGATATTACACACAGTACACAAACTGCAAGGTAGCCCAGATGGATATCTGTGTATACACATTGTACACAGTACAGTATTTATTTTCATTGCAGGTATTGCATGTTTATTTCTGGTTCAAGGTCATGTCCTTGGTACACAATAATTTTACTGCACATCGTCCGATGGATATCCTGGAGCATTACACAAAGACACAATATATTTTTATTGGTTTAAACAATTATAAGTTGACTATGTGGATTATTATCATTTAACACGTTACAATAAAACAAACTTCCCTGCCATGCATATATCTGTGAATCATTACATACTGTGTCATATATTAATTTCTTCCTCTGCAATGGCCAGGTTTAGGATATGTGTAACATTACAAACACGAGGTACAAAAGTTGTTTTTCAGAGGCAAGTATACCTGGAGGCATTACAGCTCACAGCGCTTTACTAAAAATGTAATTGTTTCTGGCATTTAGTTATGTCTGGAGCTTTTATTGCAGACAAGTTTGGGACAAAGTGTTTCTTGCAATGGCAGATGGGGATATCTGGAATATTGACCTTACTGCAATGGCAAGTCATCTATATACTTACAGCACTGGCATATGAATATCCGGAATACTTGAGACGTAACAGTACAAAAAATGTTTTGGCGTGCACTTTACCAAACATAGGATATAAAAAGCTTTTTTGATATAAACTGCATCTTTTCGATAAGTTTGATTTATAAACATTAATTCAAAGTGATATAACGTACTTAAGATAGTCCTTTTGTATGATTTTTGATTTGTCACATTTAATTATTTCACAGAACTTTTTTTCAGGCAAGTTTGGGACAAACTGTATCTTTAATGATGGTAACAAAACATGTGCAGAAATTACACCAGATTTTGGACACCAGACAAAAGCTGTCCTAATAGTTCCATTGAGTTAAGAAATTAAAATATGCCTTAATGAAATTTTTTACACCAATTAAATTAAATGGCTAAAACAAACATTTCCCTTATGAAAGTGAGTTGAGTTGAATGGGTCGAGTTGAGTTGGATTAGTATTTCCAAATCAAGATTATCACAAATATTTACAAAAAGAAAGCACCTAACCGGACGGTTTAATTAGACACCTTAAAATAGATTTTTGACACATCTGTGCCTAATAATAGCCATATTTTCTTAAAGAAGATACATCGTCGATTCATTGGTTATCTCTATAAACAATAAGTGGTATAATTATAAGATTAGCAAAGTTTATTTTTGAAATACAGGTAGGTCAGGATTACCACAGATCACTTACCAAAATCTTCATCCATATCATCACAGTCGTGGAAGTCATCATCGAGGGAGAAGCTCCGAGCTCTGACCTGATGCGAGTACGTTCTTTCAAGCTCATGATGTTCTATAGCTAAGGCATGTAATGACTCCTGTAACACACGATTTTTCTCCTTCTCCTCATGTAACAACTTTTCCCTCTCCTGAGAAATAAAAGAAAAAGAACAGTATACTGTTTTAAGTTTTATCTGACTTCTGTATCCTTGCATATGTACAATCTCTAAGTCTTCTGGCAAAAAAACCCACTAGATAGTATAAAGACATTTTCTGTCTTTCACAGAATAAGATTTTGCCCTGAACAAGACTGCAAGATGGCCCTGTCACTCAATATCATGTCACTAACAACCCTGTCTCTCAATACCACATCACTCACTTTAGGAGGTAGTTAACAGACCTAGGTGCAAGTTTGATGAAGAATCTCAAAGTCGGCCACAATCTGTCCAATACTTCATTACACATTGTTAACACCAGTTCTGATGACTTTTTTTTTATCAAATAAGAGTGAAACCATTCTTAGTGTAGCAAGAACAGGAGGCCCAAAAGGGCCAGTATGGCTCTACTGGACTGACTGGACTGTGCTGAGTAAGTTGTGAAATTCTTTTGCAATGTTATCAAGGAAAAGCTAACAGAGGTCACTGTGACCTTGACCCACTAACCCCAAAAACTATAGGTATCATCTACAGGTTGCGTGCAAGTGATACTTAGGTAGTTATGCTTTGTTCTCACCATTGTTCTTTTAGCCATGTAAAAGAAAATTTTAGCCACGAATAGAATTTACAATTACTTATTGTCCTCCTAGGTAAGTATCTAATGTAAGCTCAGACAAACTACCATGGCATAAGCTCTGCTGGACTTTGCTCAGTAGAGCTAAAAATGAAAGCTTTTGAGTAAAGACCACAGGTGAGTCTAACTACGGACCCATACAAGTATTTTTAGTTCAAAATACCCTAGTTACTAATTCAACTAAGAAGGCAAACAACACCGTTTCATCAACGCAACGCATCACCTTTTATTCATCTAGAAGGATGATATTATTAAAACCTATTGCATATATAGCACAAGTGTATCTTTCCATATACAAAGTTTACTTGAAGGCCCAAAAGCAAACCGTTTTGAAATAGCGACTGTTAATTTCCGATTATTTTACATTTTCGTCAACCGAATAAATCTCACACATCTAACACTGAATTCTCCCTTTTAACAAGCTTTTAAACAATCTCGCCATGTGTCATCCAAATATTACACATGAGTCGAACAAATTGATTTGATAATATTTCCACAAGCTTTCCAGTTTTAATACGATCCGTTAATACAGTATTCATTTTATTTCGTTGATATAACTTGTAAACAATACATGCAGTCATACTGATAAGGGAAAACTAGTTTCCATAACGCATCAATCGCCCAAGGCCTTACTAAGTCTAGGTTGCACATCACTAATACATGTCATGGAATACTGAGCTCACGTAGCAGTGTTGCCGCCTTTCTCTAGGTTCCACAGTGACGGTGCGTATTGGAAAATAGGACCAACCGAAAACATGTGTGATTGTATTTGGGTTGGCGAAAAATGGTAAAAATTTCAGAAACTATCAGTCGCTGTTACAAAACAGGTTTGCATTTGGACCTTGAAGAAACGCTACGGAAAATATAATTACGTATGCTATATATGCAATAAGTTTTGATAAATATGCACTATTCTGTATGAAGTAATTGAAGCTGAAACTGGGTCTATGTGCGAACTGTGTTGTTTACCTTCTTATTGATATATAGTCATTAGGCTATTTTTATCTAACATTCACTGTTTGGGTCCCTGGTACGCTACACTCGCCTGTGGTAAAGACATCTATAAAATTTTCAAAAATGTTTATGCAAATAAGTTCTCAGCACCTATCAAGGCCCACATCAGTTTCTATCAAAGCAAAACATCATTTTTTGTGTTTTTTGTTATTAATGAGTAAATACTGAATCTTTCAACAATAACCAAAGGTTTTCGGTTCTTTTTCTGTTCAGGTCAAAGAAATGATACAAGTGTATTTCACCTCTTGTTCCTGGGTATATAATGTAAGGCACTTGTTCAATGAGGAACACATGTCCCGCGAGTATTTCATTGTTTTCTGTAGCTCCTCCTCCAACTGTATGGCATTTCCTAAAACAAACAAAAAGGCATTAACTGAAAAGTGAATAGGGCAATTTTCACAATTATTATTTGCCTCAAGATGTACATCCAAAATGCCAGTTAGTTTGTTAGCATAAAGAACTGTTACCCACTGAAGATTGTTGCTCATTTTCAATCTAGATACATGTATAAAATGGACCAAACCAAAAACAATATTCTATGAACATGTATTTAAACCTGTGTTTTAGGTGATGTAACATTGTTGGTTACTAAGCAACAGGTTAGTAAACACGTAAAATAGAAAAACTATGGGCATGCAACATGTATTACTGACTAACAATTATTGATACTCATTTGGTCAACAAATATGTCAGCACATAAAAAGGTACCAGTATTTTAGTTAAGGTAACTTATACTGAAAACAGATTCAATTCTTCGCTACTTTTTGCAAATGAACCAATTTGCAAATTGATCAATTTGATTCAAATTTCTGTCTAAAGATGAAGATATTATGGGTTTTTGTCTCCGTCGGACATGATTGCAAATTGAAAACCTTCCAAATAAATCAAAAACAGAAAATAGCAAAATAACCAACTTGGAAAAATAGACATTTACTATAAACAATGAAATTTAATCTGTCAAACACCTTTATACAGCAGAGGTGGCATATGGTTATTTTTAAGGACTGGGAGCTACTTCCATTCTGTATTTACAAAAGAACTTCATCAAGTGAAAATGTAGCTTAAAGTAAAGTCTGAATAAGTAATAGATAGAGTACTTTTTGCAAAAATAATTACGATATATCATGAAATACCGTAATTATTCAAGTCAACAGTACTTTTATCTATTTTGGCACATTTGCATTATTGCCATATTGTATCTGTTCTCTATTGTAGATATCACACATAGATCACAGTTAAGCTCCTCCCCCATACACTGTGCACATTATCAGAAATACAGTGCATTGTTTCCCTATAGATACATGCTGTAGCCATAATACAATTCTTAGTTACCATTTTTTGTGTGGCTTATATCTCTCAATCTTTCACAGAAAACAACAATTTTCCCCTATATACATACACAGAATGAACCTAGCATAACCTGTGCCTAGTCATGTACCACCGCAGACTGGTCTCTACTGATTGGCTAAATATGAAACTGAAGTATGCTTTTTTAATGCTAATGGGTGTTAAAATTAGATAAAATAAATCCAGACAAGATTTTTAAATTATTCAACAAGCTGTTGACTTTATTGGTAGGTGATGGCATACTATTACTTCACCTTAAAGGTCTCATTTCACAGGATTTCATTTAAAAGTAGGTGTAAAGGTGGCATAGAAAATAGGATGTGAACATTGCAAGATGGGGTAAAGGAAGCTGTGCTTACCATCATCGTCTGCTGTAGGCAAAAATAGTCAACAAGTTTAATGTGAATCAAAGTGTGTACAGTCTTCTAGGAAAGATTTTACAGAGATATTATATATGCTATAATAATACTACGTTAAGTGTAATGGCATGACTTAGAGTACTACAGTCATGCACTGTGTAGGTTACTTGTGCTATTAGCCAGGTATACAGATACAGTACAGATTTTCCCAAAGGTTGAAATTTGGATGACTTGATTCTCATAAGTTGATTCTTTCACAGTTTAGAAGCTGATCGAAATTAGAGGCCTTGTTTTACTGTGAAATCAGTTATTTTTCAGTGCTTTATTTTAAAAATATAAATTGTAAAAAAGTTTTTAGGCTAATCTTACATAAATTTTGCCGATTTGTTCAATGCATTTCCTTTTTGTACATGTATTAGAATACTACTTTTCCTGAAGAAAGCAGGTGCTACATGTAGCTATCTATATAAGCATGAAGATAACAGAACAGGCAAACTCACCAAGTAAGTCCTACAATAAACTATAGGACAGTGACCAAACATTTAGAGCAAAAATGATTCTTTTCCTATAATGCCTGATTTTAAAGCAACTGTCACCGAGCAAGGAACAGGAAACAAACAGTTGGATATGAATGTTGAAGAAATGCTGACCATTCCTAGCAAGGTACACAGGAAGCTGTAGTTTGTTACAGAAAAAATAAGAAATACATCTGTACTGGACCCAGTTGTTCGAACCTTTAATTGACAATTAAGCTAACTTTTGGATAAGTTTAAGACTTTGAAAGACTTTTCAATACAATTTTTTAAAATCAAAAGAACGAGAACTAAAATCTCCCCAAAGCAAAATCAAAACATTCCACTAGAGTTGCCCACCTTTACAATCTAAAGTTAATTTACAGTTGGCTTAATAGTCAGTTAAAATTTCAAACGACCGGGCCGTGAAATGTAGGATGCAGTTATGCATAATAACAAATTAGAAATACATACTTGTTCTGGAGCTATCGTGAGATCTGGAGAGGTAGTTACATAATTGAGTTACATGATTGTCCAGGACATCTTGATGTGCTTGAGCTACCTGATTATACAACAGTACATGCAAGTGTCATGTAATTTTACAAAATAACCACAATTTAACGTTGATAAGAATTGTAAATCACTTTGAATTCGCAAGACAAAAAGTTTGAAATTTTTTATCTGCGGGTCAATTCACAAAACAATGAATTCCCAAGCAAGTGATCCCACTTGTTCGCAGTGTTGTAACAATATTGATCATTTCAGAGAAGTTTAAATTAGTGAATTGACGAATTTGCGAATGAGTGCTCCCGCGGATAAATGCAAAAATAAAGTTCATGCAAATATTTCATGATTTACAGTGCTAGAATGCCATCCTCAATAAGAATATCAATATAAAAATCATTCAATAAAAAGATTATAAGGTCCATTAATCAGTGAAAGGGTAAGTGATTGCAAACTAGCAAACTCAACTATTAGACCATGGAGGTAGGCCGCTGAGCCAGTGGATCTTGGTGGACTATAATTGGTGGTTCATTACCAAATTAATTACATTGTAATCAGCCAGTAAGTCCCCATGCTATATTTGACAGATTTTTGTTTTATAATACAATTACATTATATGAAATTTCTTGACAGCCTCTGGTTACTGAGAAGTAGAATGAATTTCAAAATGGACTTATTCTACAGAAAGGTTTAGATGTTCCCAGGCATATACATACTTTCAGAGCTTCCTGCATTGATACTAGTGGCACGCTTTCACTAGAGTCTGTCTGCAACATTTCACCTTTGTGTATGTAGTGTGTATTGTAATATATATGTTCCTTCAATGAATTCAACCACATCTGAAAATATCAGACTACGAAATTAATATAAGCGTAATAATAATATTCATCATTGCAGCAAGGTTTCCACACTGCAAGTTCTCATCCAGAAAAAAAAAAAAAAATTTCCTTCTTATAGAATATTAATTTACGTATAAAAATATTAAGCTCTTTGTCACTGAAATAAGCAACACCATATTTGACAATGTCTGAATCTGATTAACAAGTATCTAACCTGTGAGTGCAGCCCTTTCTTTCCTTACCTGTCTTGTTACAATTTCCCCTGTGGCTGGATCCCTGCCTATTCTAACTTCACTGGCTCCTGGTTCAACACTGAACCTATGATGTGTCCCATCTGAATATTCCACCAGAAAGTCATAGCCGTTTTCTTCAGATAACTGCAGTAGATATTAAACTATATACAACATCATTATTTTTCAAACTTACTAATTTTCAAAACATCTACATTTAAAAATAAAAAAATAATTCCACTAATTATAAGTTATTACCTGACTTCCTGCATAAATTCTAATTCAACCATTTCCTGTTATGTTCTAACCAGTCAGTAGTATGGTAGTTTTAATGTAGGCTTTACACACGTTTTTTCGTGTTATAATATCTGCAGAATCCCGAGGGATGGTTGGTGCTTGAGCCCGTCAGGGCGAGGGCACCAACATACCCCGAGGGTTTCTGTAGGTGTTATAACACAAAACAACGTGCGTTAACGCTATTCTAGCATAAAAATCATAAAAATAAGTATGAAACGCTCTCACTGGTAAGACGTTCAACAATGCGCGGGACAACGTCCGTGTTGTTTACGTCACTATTTACGACTTCATCAGTGGTTTAAGCCCGATACTGTTGACGCTGTGCTTGACTAAAGACTAGGAAGACAGGTCCATTGTTTAAAATGGCCCTGTAATGCGCATAAATGAAAAAGGGTCATAACAGCGGGTGAATCGTTTTACCTACTGTTAAAACACCGGCAAAATGGGCAAAAACAGCACATTTAATGCTAGAATAGAGGATAATTGTTGGTTTCGGTGTAATATTATGTTATAATTTCACCGAGTGGGCACCAAAAGTGATATTTTAAAAAAATTACTACTTTTGGTGTTCACAAGGGAAATTATCGTGATATTACATCGATAACAACAATTTTTCTGTTTATTTTATGTCTCAAACTCTACTTTTGTTGAGTTTGTTTCAATAAAATGTCGAAAATTGCGGGAAACGTCATCAGAAAGCATAGCAAACATGACGTCATTTTAACGACGTCATGGTCGTATGGTTTCCGGCTTTCATTACGCTTTACAATACATGTATGTGTTACTACTAATGGTAGCAACAGCTTTAGAACACGTATCGTGCATCATGCTGATATATTCCACTAACATCATCAGCTAGCCATGGTTAAGCCCCTCACTTGAACACTTCTCAAGCTCAAGCAATAACAGCAATAAAAGTTTCACTTCATATTTGATATCAACAATGGTGAATAACCAAAATTGACTTACTCTCAAGATAGCATTGTCCAGGTATTTCATACCACGTCTTTTACTACCTGTCGAAGCATCACCTCTGAAATACAATCATACAGTCATTCTGTAACTTAGACAGCAGAAAAACGTAAACACAATCATATTTTTACCTTTTCTAATGTTTCTATAGGCACTGTTTGTGTATTTCTGTTACAAATCTCTGTAATGATGATTGTGAAACTAAAAATTATTTTATATTGGTTTGTTCAACATATCCAATTTTTCTTCTATATGTTAATAAGCAACAAGCAACAGTGTTGCATGCTGAACATGCTGAATTTTTCTATCATTCTTGACGTTATCGACATGATAAAACTTGCAACCATTTAAAAGCACATATATAATAAACTCTGAATATAACGACTCCGGATACAGCAACATTCTGGATATAAGGATATAACACATTTTCTGGGCCCCGATTTTATTCCTTCTTTATTTAATATGAAACAACTGTATGTATATAACGTACCCTGGATATAAGGACAAAATTTAAACAGTCCCAAAGAGTACATTCTATACAGAGGTTACTGTACTGCGGCAAAATTACCAAGTAGTTTATTCTACATTTATATAACTCTTGCAGGAGGTATTATTTGGTAAACAGAAATACATTAACACGATACATTCACTACTGACATTTTACCTATTTCTAAAGTAAGACAGCACTCCTCTCTCTAACACGACCCATACATGTGTACTGCCTACAAACTTTTTCTGCAATAAAGAATCAACGACACACTTTTGTATTACAACATTGTCTACACACAGACTGTTCACATAAAAACATGCAAAAGGGTTAGCCTTACCAAGTGTTACAATTAGAATTTCATTTTAAAGTGTCAGTAAATTTACTTTTTACATACTCTGCTCAGTTTGAGCATGAAATGTTTTTCACCCATAGTTTTGTACATATGAAAAACAAAAGAGAAGCAATTTTGAAAGTCATTTTAAATTCTTATAGAAAGCATGTTAGAGAATTTATTAAATGTACATTGATTCAAAGTTTGAGCATGAAACTGAGTCAATCATGAAAATCATTTTATAATAATGTGTCCAGGTTAAAACACCCTACAATGTGAATCCTGCAGTTATGAGGCGAAAGCAATTGTAAGTCAGCTGGTTTAACCATTACTCCTTCATGAGGGTGTTAATCTGCTAAGATTCTTGAACTAATGTTAACCATTTACAGTAAAACCTCGATAACTCGAGGTCGCAAGGGGATGATTAAAATGCTCGAGTTATCCAGGTTCTCGAGTTATCCGAACCATGGAAATTTTACAAGTTTTTCTGCTGTCATATGTGGCCCGCCAAGCGAAAATTCGTCCAAATGACATCATGATCATAATCGGTAAAACGCTTGAAAAGATACATGTGACTTTTTCAACAATTTTAACAGCATCAGTGTTTAAAGTTTTGTCTTTTTACATGAACTGAAATTCCAGAATGTTCTACATGCATGTTGCTTTTTATGTCTAACATATTTAATAAACTTGCATCATATTTAGGCTTGTGAAGACATGTTTTGCTTCTAAATTTAGAAATAAAGGCCGACAATATAAATCTGCATATGTCAATGTCAAAATATTTAGTATGTGTTTTGCGATGGTTTTGGATAATTTCTACATCTGTCTGTCTCAATCGGAAAGAAATTTCACAAGGTGAGTTATTGTTTCTTTAATGCTGTTGATAAATTCATTTGTGGCATTGTTCAAAACTTAAAAAAGTAAGCCAGACTCAATTCCTATTTTAGTACAGGCATGATCTCTTTCCTCCTATAAGCCATGATACATGAATTATTTCTTGACAAGATTTTTATTAAAATTCATAAATACATTCTCTATATATTTTCTAAAATCTATGTGCATGATATGTGTGTTGAAAAACAATTTAATAAAGTATTTGGATATGAGTAGAAGCTGTATCTTTAAGGTTTGATGCAAGGTAGCTTATTTTGACTGTTTCTACAAGCAGAATGGCCAGAGCACAATACTGTAAAAAAATATTTTTATGATTATTATGGTTGACAGTTTATTAAAATCAAAGATTATGTGACAGGAGAATAAAAGTTCCATATTCAAAATGTAAACATTTATGTACTAAAATTCTTGTGTTTTCAAAGTTAAATCTGTTTTCATTGAGATAAGGGGATATGATCAACATATTATTACACTCATTTTTTTCAGTGTAAGCCTCATGCAGCCAAGATGAGATGCTATAGTATTGTTTGGATTATTCAAAACAAATTTTCAATCATACCATGCTCAAGGTAGACATTTGAAACTGTATATACATAATCATTATATGTGTATAATAAGTGTAAATATGTATGATCTTATTAATAATCAACTAACCCAATATCTTATGTAATTCACTGTAAATATAAATGATCTTATTAATAATCAACTAACTCAATATCTTATGTAATTCACTTAGTTTCATGTACACATAATCACGGTGGGGAATCACATGATCAAAATAATCTCAAAACAAAAGTAAATATATGAAAAATGGTATAAAATAATGAAAGCTGTTCAGCTGTGAATATAAAAAGTAGCCTATCTTATGACAACATTAACGTATTCTAGAACTACTCAGGTCTCAATAACAATCACCTTCTGATTGTGCTGAACACTTCAAAAATAAATTAGTTCAGTGTCCTGAAGTGTTTATTACAATCGGAAGGAGACTATGATTGAGACCTATGTAGTTCTAGAATACGTTTATTTTGTCATAAGATAGGCTACATTTCATATTTAAAGCTAAACGACTTTCATTATTTTTTAACATGTCCATAGATTTACTTTTGCTTAGAGATTATTTTGATCACGTGATTCCCCACCGTGATAATAGTAACTAGTTGATTTATCTGTATCACTAAATTTACAGGCTGGCCATCTCTATAACTCCAAGGATGTTCCAGTGTTCTAGATTGCATGATGTGACAAAAGGTAAGAGACATTTCTGCATAAGTTGCACATACTTCAAGAAAATTGTTGTGGCAGTGTTCTGTTTTGTAAACATTCCAACTACATTAATATTTTGAAGGGATTAAAAAATTATTCAAGAATTTATAAACTAATCATGTTAAATATAGTTATAATGATAGTTTTTTTTCATGTTCAAAAAAGCTTATCAAGTCACTTATTGTAACTAAATAAAATGTTCCTTGGCAGGTGTGAAATGTGAGGGGCCATGAATGGCACATTCATGCAATACCTAGATCTGCAGTATTAATTTGCAGCCACTTGGAAGTTAGACACACACAATTTTCTACAACCTGGTCTCTAGAAGGTAATCTAAAAAAACATGTATTAATATTTGCACCAGTAGTGTACCATATGGCAAGCTTACTGAGTGAACACTTAAGTAAAAGTAACTCTAAACTACTCTGAATTTGATGTTTTCTGTGGAAATTCTCAAAGTTAAGTCAGGCTTACATTTTTGTTTGAAAAATTTTGAAATATTCCTTAAGGACATAAACATGTCCCAGTGCATTAAAGTCAGAGAAATATGTCATGTATAAAATTAGAAAATGCCAATATGTCATTCATTTTAAAAAAAACACCATTAATTTCAGGTGTGATGGGAAGAGTACAAGATATGCTTACAAGACATTACTTCTACTCTTCAGGAGCCTTAAAAGAGTAGGAATGTTCATAGAGTTGTGGATATTCTGCACCATGCTATAACTAGCCACAGTTCTGCAATGGAAACTTCAAACTACTGCCATGACTTTAGAAACACATCATTTCAGAATGACAGTGTCAGTACTAGAAATTGTGTTTGTAAGCAGTGAAATTGTGATATAATTATTGCTTTGATTTATGTTTTTTTCTTGTTTTGTTTTGGACTAAGATGAAAAATAGGTATAACACTTGAAATATAATCCAACTGGTAGGTAATGTAATAGTGTTTAATTCTTATTGGCCATTGGACCATTGGACTTTGGATAGTATAGCATTACTTGGCAATTGAGTTCTCATGGCAACATAGTACAAAAATGTACATATTTTGTTTACTTCAGGATGAAAATTTTTGCAAGCCTTTAAAGAAAACAGAATTATACATGGATTTTTTCTGCCTAATAATTTTGAAGCCTATTTTATTGCTTCAAAAATAACTCCAAATCAAATAACATTTTGTTAAATTCCTTGTTTAAATGTTTCAAGTAACTGGTTTTGTTGAATGTGACAGATATTAGTATACGATTGTGGGTACCTATTTGTCCCTTTTTAGAAAAATTCAAAAGTTTTTCATAGAAAATTGGACTTTGAAATTGTTACTTTTCTTGAGATTTCTATCAAGTAACAATGGCAACCAGATGTATATAATGTTTATTTGCTTTGCACTTCAATTTGATATCAATTTAATGAAGAATGCAGTCTTAGAGCTGTAATATCTATTTCCGTTGCTTAAAGATCAAAACAAAATATGACATAGGTGTGATGCCAACATAACGCAATACATGAAATTAGCATTCGTTTGCAACTTTAATATTCTTTTCAGCAGATGTCATGAAGCTTTATAGAGCAAGAAAAAATATAATTTAAGTGGCTGCAAAGTGACTGTTCTTCAGCATTAAAGAGTTATAGTATTTTTAAACATGAATTTTGAATTAATTGTTCTTTATAAAGGTCAGTCAGTTAGTACTTTGTTGTTGTGTTGCCATGGCAACCACATTTGTGTTAATAATTAAAGAGAAACCTCTAAAATGTTACTTAATCCAAACTTTTTTGGTTATAACTATGCCGATGTTCATTAGTCTAGGAGTGTAAATAATTGAATAATGTCTTTTTTGAAAAGTGTTTGTCTCATTGAACAGTAATATAACTCAAAGTAAATACTTTTGTTTGTGGTCTAAATGTAACAGATACTTCATTATTGGCAAATTAAATTAAGGAATAATTGTTTAATCAGGATTCTGCTTGCTGTTGTACACAATTACTGCATTACAAAATTAAATATAAGCTGTTTCTGTGGAAAACAAGCAATTTTTAAATCTTTTTTTTTTGTTGCCATGGCAACCTTTTATGTGAAATATTTTTTTAAAGAATTGATATAAATATTAGTGCATCATTTCTTTACATGAAAATATTAGAATACAAGTTTATATATGTTAAAAAAATGTCTATACATCATATTCTTTACTGCGAGTGATTCCCACAAAAACTGCTGCAATGTAGCGAAGTTCAGATTTACTAGGGTGACTTGTTTTGTTAAAATACAAAATTTATTGGTCCTTATCTAATGTAAAATTCATTTTTGGCATAGGAAACACATGTATAATTGTTCATGAAGGATTCTGCTTAATTTTGTACACAATTACTTCAATACGATTTTGAATTAAGAAGCTGTTCCATAGAAAATTGGTAATTTTGTAATTTTTCACTTTTTTGTCGCCATGGCAACCGTTTATTTTATGTAATAGTTTTAAAGAATTGATACAAAATATGATAGCACCATTTCCATACATAAAAAATAAAAGACTATTTGATATATATGATGAAAGTTTGTCTGTACATCATATCATTGATTTCTACAAAAACAGTTGAAATGTGACAAAGTTTCGATTCTATCGAAGTGACTGCTTTTATAAAGATATTGTTCTTAACTTGATGGAAACTTCATTTTTATGTAAAACACATACTACATAATTGTTTTTCAAGGATCCTGTTTAAACTTTGACAAATTTACTGCAATTTTGAATTGAATTGTGATGATGTTTCTGTGGAAAACCAACAATTTTGTTGTTCTTACTAATTTTTGTTGCCATGGCAACCAAACTATGCTTCAGATTGAATATTTATATTCAGAATTACCCAGTCATGTTTCCTGATTGAAATGTAAATTATGCAACTGAATAAATATTTAAATATTTCAACTTCTCCTTCTCCTTCATAAATGGACAAATATAATAAAAATTGACTGAAAAAGTTACTTTTTTGTTGCTATGGTGCTCATAAAAACCTGCAAAAATCCCGTAAAACACTTGAAAATGACAAAACAAACTATGTATTCTGAATCTACACATATTACTGTAGAAGGAAATGATGGTATCTCAATTTTGACCAAATATGTCATTTGGACGAAAATTCGCTTGGCTGGTCACATATATCTTATGAACAACAAGTTATTTGAGGACTTTTATGTTGAGGTCGGATTAATACATTTACAAAATGTATTTATTACATTAAATCACGAGCTCTGATTACCTTTCGTACTTATTTGATAAAATTCTAAGTAACAGTTTTGAAACAAAGAAAAAGCACATTTCTTTCAGTAAGCGTAGAGGTTATAGAAATCAAACAAAAGAATATGCAGTTTGGGGTTTTCTCTCAAGCTTTACCATCAAAAGCCTACTCAGACTCAAATTTTCATCTCATCATTAAGTTCTCGTAATTAAAAACTTGCAAACATAATTCTCTTTATTTTCTTCTTATTCAATAAAAGTAACAAGTGGGTGTAATTACAAATGATTTAAGACAATCTAAATGTGCGAATAACATTCTTTACACTTTGGCCACTGGACGGCCGATTAATCCATAATTAACGAGAACAATCAATTAACAATAGAAGTTTTTCACATGACATGTCAAAATAATGATGCGCCATCGGAGGTGAGAAAAATCTGATAATCAGTGCCTTCGAGTTGCCGCAGGTAATTTAGTAAGAAATCTACCTGGCAGGACCACAGGTGTTCCTTGAGTTATCCGGGGTTCTCGAGTTATCAATGCTCGAGTTATCCATAGTATTTTCTAGTTAAACATAGAGGTAAAATTGCCGGGACCGACAGGAGTCCTCAAGTTATCCGGGGTTCTTGAGTTATCGATGCTCGAGTTAACGAAGTTTTACTGTAGTTTCGTTAAACCAACTCTTCCATATTTTTATATTACTGAAACATACTAACCCTTAACATGCTGAAAACATCTAACTTTGCCTTTGTGACCACCTCTGATCACAATCAGTCACCACATCTGTGCAACTTGATGGTGATCTGCACTGTTTGCTATTCTGTGAGTAGATTTTCACCGGGCACCCCTTTGGAAAATCAATAGAACTGTCCAAAACAGACAGGTCCATTTTAGAAATTCAGGGTTATTAAACCTAATTTATTCAGACACTGTTGCAGCAGCAGGTAGATTGGTACGCTCAATTATCAAGACTTACTTTTATAAGGAGTCCCTCAAATCTAGCTGGCTTATGTATGACATCTTTCTTTGGTTGTACATGTAGAAGTTGTTTCATTGGCTCTGTCTTAGCCACCTGAGAGGGCAACAAACCTGCAGAACATGTTGTCATTATAACGCAAGGAGCACAAAATAGGTAAGAAAGGGTCTCACTGCATGAGAATGGCATGTACACATTATTTCACTAACTGCAATCCAAAAAGGTAGGGTTTCAGTATCAAAGTAAATAGGAAACTGGCTAAGAGAATAGAACGCAACATGATCATAGCATAAAACAATACAGGGGAGTGGGAGCTGTTGTGTAGAGGTTAAGGTGTCTGCCACTCATCCTGGAGATTCCGGGTCCGGGCCTCACTAAGGTCATGACCGTACCTCCTCATATGACACCAGTACTGGTTTCTCAAGGAAGCAGACTTGAGAGTGACTCAATAAGCTTCTAGCTTTCTTCACAATCAAGCTAAAATAAATTAGCATAACTAAAATATTACAGGCCGAAGTAAAAAGAATGAATTATAATGAAACAGATCTGCTAGAATACCCTGTTTGTTCTTTGTTTCTGCAGCAAGTCCCTTCTGTAAGAGATACACGGCCACTTCCTTCTGTCCTGACTGGGCTGCTACATGTAGAGCTGTATTACCAAAGCTGTCCTGACAGTCTAACTTTGTGAACTTTCCATCTGACACCTACAGCAATACAACAGGCTCACATACAATATTCTGACACAAGTTTACCATGTAATAAAAGTGAAGAAAAATATGTGAAATTTTTCTTAAAAACTTTGATGTTCAAAATTGAACATGGTCAAAAAAGGACATGCTTATCTGATTATTTCATAAAAGTTTTATAAATCTTGTTGATAATATAGCAAATTGTGTATAATTTCTGAAAGAAAATATAGTTCTTGTTACTCTGATACCAAATCTGTACCAAATTATTGAATAATAAATGAAAAACATGTATTTTGTGTGATGTCATTTTATAGATAATTCCAAAATGGGGGTAGGGTTATTCAAATTCCTATAACTTAGTTTTTTCACGGTAAATTTCTTTTAAAATTTGTTTTTAAATCCTGGAAATGATACAGATTAAGAAAATATTAAGCCTATAATGATTTGAATTGGTACCCATTAGGGGTCTACTACCTTAAAAATATTTTTGGAGCCACATGTATGCTCCATACAAGAATGTGACAGATAACTGACTGACAAGAAAATTTAATACTATAGGGAGATAATTTCAAGAGGGTAAGTTAGAGTTACAGTTCTTGTAGTACATTATATTTTTTCTCAATGTCAGTGTGTGAAGGTTCAACAAAAGTCCTTGATCAGTGTTAAGGTTGTATTCCATGATAAAATGCCACACATGAAATAAGACAGGCAACATAAGGAGACATTGATAAGAATGTGCTTCAACTTAAGGGAGCATATAATTATCTTCCCTGGAATAAGCAGGGGAAATTCAAAATTGACATAAGTTACACCAAATCACCTATTTACTGTCTCCTTATTGTGTATTTAAACATTTTGTATTTTGACTATTACATATCAGAAAGAATCTGAATCTCAACATCATATATAACATTTTATTTCACACCATAAAAATATAGACCATAGTCTGCACAGGAAGTCTGATATAAAGACTTACTGGAGTATGTGACCTAAGTCTAGCCTCATGATCTTCTCTTCAGTCCCCAAAAATAATATATTAATTCAAAATTTAACTCCAGTCCAATATAGCACATCTATTTATCTAAGCTACTGTTAGTAGAGATAGAACATACATGTACATTGTTGAGTACAATATACCAAAATATATTTGTCATCTACAGAACTGTGTAGCATCAACGTGTACTGAACTCAGCTAAGGTCTCATCCAACTTAGCTTTCACAGCTCTGTACTCATCCACCAGAAATCAGTACAGTGATAAACAATATATTATAACCTCATAGTACCACTACACATACCAGTTGTTCAATTTGGTTCATCTGACCCAGTCTCACTGAAGACATAAACTCCTCCTCCAGTCTACTTGCATCATGTTGTTCAGCAGCTGAAAAATACAAATTATGATCAGGTTCTCTATTTCTTATATAGAGGAAAACAACCACAGGTTTATGCAAACATTATACTTGACTTTTTGTTAACAATGTAGCTGATCTCAGCAGTGATCTGACCAATAAGAAACATGTCAGGTGCTTTTCGTATATTTAGAGATTTCTCCTGTTTTGGCCAGTGACTTTGCCGTATGACCTACCTTCAATCAGTCTTTGGATTTCTCCTGTTTTGGCCAGCGACTTTGCCGTATGACCTTCAGCATTGATTACAGATACATCAGCATCATGTCGCAACAACAATGTCACGACATCCTGTTGTAGCAGAAAAAAAGTTTTGTTGCAGCAAAAGATTTGCAAGTTTACAATGATGTATGTACCTGCACTGAATTCATTAATTACAAAGCTTTGAAGAGCTTGAAATATACACTATAGCTGACAACTGTTTAATGCAGTATACTAATGTATAAATTGTTAACTTGTTGCTTAAAGAACATCTGCAATGTTCTTAAAAACACACAGTAATTAACATGCAATGTAAATCATGGCAATTTATTACAGATATACCATAAATTTCCTCAAAAATTCATAATGCAAAAACTTCAAAAGGAACTTCTTAGAAATTCCAAGAAACTGATGATATATATATCCAACCTACCTAACTGTATCTTTATCACTCACATAACCAAATGAAAATATTTTCTCAAAATTAAGACACACTATATCGAGGGCTCAACGCGAAACTAGCCTAACTAACATTTTTTTCAAAAGTACTTTTTTTCTATATTCTGAAATATCTAGTCAGTACCCACATACTGTGTGAAAATCTTCCTTGTACTGAAGTTAATAAAAGGGAAAAAACTAATTTGTCCTTATATTCTATCTGACACTTGCCAACTTTTGTTAATGCGAAACTAGTCTATGTGCACTGGTGCACATAGACTAGTTTCGTATTAAAAATTGAGTCAAACAGATGCTAATATAGTCTATATGAAAAATAAAACTATTCAATTTTGTGAATATACTTCAATGTTGTGCTTAAACTAAGGAAAAGGTACATCATTAATAATAATCTGCTTATAAATATTCAGAAAATAACTTGTAATCCTTGGTTCTTTTCACATAGGATAGATTCGCACTGAAACTTAAGTTGAGCATTTAATGTGAAACTAGTCTATGTGCCTATTAAATTACTTCTGTTCTTGTAATTTTTACATTCTATGACATCATTTATTGAAGATACTTTATTTTAATATATTAATTGATACTTTTTTACTTAAGCAATTAGAGGGGTTTAGATGTACCCAATAATGGAAAGCAATCAGTGAGGTATAGGTGTGCTTAATAATGAAAAGCAAGTAGTGGGGTGTAGGTATGCCCAGTAAAGAAAGTCATAGATATCAAGGCCCTGTGAAGTTCATACTAGGTGTTGCCCCAGGGTTAAAGGATCTGGGAAGGGAATACCCCAAGAAGTCAAATCTGTTTAGCCAGAAACTCTCCTGCTACTGCATCAGGAATAAACTACGAAGTGAGATTCAGTAAGACAAGACATCATGGGATGTACTGCATTCAAACTAATCTTCTAATATCATAAGTGCATAAAGATAGAAAAAATGTCTATTACTGCATTTAAGAAAAAAATATATTTAAATTTCTGTTTTTGCCTAAATTAACTGGTAGCTGGTGGTTTGCTTTCTTACAATTCATATTACTGGTAAATATGTTTCCTTATCAAAATCTATGTTCGTTCCATCTTGTGTATCATCACTATAACATCAATTAAGTATTATGTGTACATGTATTATGGAAGCTGAGAATTGGGAGCAATGCTAGAACTGACCCTTCTTTCTTTGAGCAATTTTACCATGTAGCACTGTTTACGCAGCAAACAGAATGTCCAATTATATCTTTTGCAAGTAAATTAATTTTTTTCATGTTAATTTTGTCATCTAAGCCAGCACTAGACTAAGCTCTGGTTGGAATACTGGTATATATATACCAGAGTATATGATTTTGTAGTGGATAAATATTTTGTCTTTACATTTCCTTAGAAACTTTTGTCCGAGTGTTATTAGAACTCTAGAAGTAGCACTAAAGAGTACTTCATACAATAAAAAAATATTAATACAAAATAATTATAGATGTAAGATGGGTCAGACAGATAAACTCAAAAAGTAAAAGTTTGGAAGGGAAAAGAAGGCAAGAAGGGTCAGATAGTTTTACACACATACAGTAAGTGATACGGCAAGGGAGGAGGCAATATGGGTCAGAAAGATTGGTTGGGAAAAGAGAAGTGAGATGGCCCATTAAGTCGAGATAAGATTGATCAGAAAGTTAGACAATTGGTAATATGGGAAGGGAGAAAAGTTGACAGCTTTAGGGGTGAGGAAGAACATATGAAAAACATGTCAGACGGATGCACGCAAGCAGTAACTGACGGGGCTGGAAAGGAAAATGCCATAAATATACACATAGACCACCTCTATGGTTGAGTGATTAGAGTTGCTGACTTGAAATCACTGTGACCTCTCACCAAAAGAGGATCATTAGGGTACAAGCCCAGCTATGGACCATTTCTCTTTATGTGAGATAAGTGGTAGTTTCTTACAGAGGATGGTTGTCTAGTACTAGTCCTTCCCAGGACCTTAGGTAATGTAAATTGTCTGCCAGCAAATAGCTGAAATGCTGTTGAAAACTGGCGTTAAACCCAAAACAAACAAAACTCATCAAGTAGGAAAATAAATTCTGCAATTATACTATAAAATTAGAGCAGTCATTTCTAGTAATAATGAACTGTGCACAACAAAAATCTAGCATGAATATTTTGATACTGACTCGGATAGGAATATAGTATCCATCTGCAGCAGCATTAAACATTATTTATCAGTTCACATCCATCAGGCTTAATCCATCATTGTAACATGCATGGCTGTGTTTCCTATACAAACATTATTGTAGGGAAAGGTTGTATTTAATTTCACCATAAAATACAGCACCTTTCTCCAAGGACGACATTCTGCAAAACGATGTAATGACATGACGTAACTATGTAAACAAGTGCGTCCAATCGCATTTGACGTTTCAAAGTTTCATTGATGTACTGCTATGAGTTGAATATAACTCGGGATAGTTTTCAAAGAAAACGAAGTGTTAGAATCGAAACAATAAATATGTACTAATATTTTATCTTTGAATAAAATACAGTCACTCGTTCGAATGCGAAAAATTAAATCACTTGTGCTACGCACTCGTGATATAATTACTGCGCATCCGAACTCCTGACTGTATTTTATTCAACAACAAAATACTGGGACACATTTATTATTTCTTACAGTGATTGATAAGAATTTTCAACATTTACTTATTACTTTCATATCATGATTTAATATGTAACATTCAATTAAATTTCATTTCATTAATAAACATGTTACAAGTGCTAGCCGTTGTTGTATACTTTAACTGAACGAAAATGCCTGAAAGTAAAGTTGTAAATACTAAGATTAAAGAAGTGAAAAGAAGTGCACAATACAATTGTTTAAAACAATTCAAGTACTGTGTGAATTTTTCCGAATTAAACCATTAAGTGTAAAAGGCACTGCAAATAGGTTTAACTGGGTAGTTCGATAACACTATTTTTACTTTCTTTGCTTTCTGGATACCATGATGTAATTATCATTTAACATCAACTAGTACATTTTGTTATGTGTGAAATTTAGACACATAGCAATAACATAAAGGGATGTCATGTACACAACCTTCAATATTGCCATTACATGTTGCCAGAAACTGTTGCAGTTTGAAGGGTCAAACTTTTTGAAAAATTTTGCTTCACTGTCTGAATTCTCATTAGTTTTGTTTTTTTGCCATTAACTGGTGTTGTATTTCACAATATTATGAACAATTTTAGCTCAAATTTATATAATGACCATGAAATAAAGAAAATGACTCGAAATAAATGCAAAAATCAAAGTTTGACAGTCATATAGAATAGTTTCGCATTAAGTGAACAGACAACTTTAGTGGAACTTTTAGTGCGAAACTATGCTATTTGCAGTTTTTCATAAACAGATCAATTACATACTCCTTTAGGTTTGTAAGTTGTTAAAACTGATGCCAATGCATTTATAAATGATGGTTTGAAAATCATATAGAATAGTTTCGCATTAAAGCAAAATGTCATTTTTATCAGAATTCAGTGTGAAAGTATTCTATGTGACTTTTTTTGTAAAAACTTCTTTTCAATTGAACTGATTGTAAAAATCAAAGTGATCATGTTTTGGTATCAGAAAAACACACATCATATCTTAATCATACTTAAACAAACAATATATTTATTGCTTTGGAATGTTTTTTCCTTCTCCTGAACATTTTTAAAAAATGCACATAGGCTAGTTTCGCGTTGAGCCCTCGATATACATGTATATTGTACTGACTGCAGGTTTTGACCACAAACATACTTGCCATGACAACATGTACATACAAATGTACGTTAATAAAGCATAGTAATTACACCAAAGTAAGTAACAAAATATTCTGGTTTCTTATAAATGTAAATGCTGTCCATCAAGTATGCTGTTTATGATAATGAAAGTTTCTACATTTCCCAAACAGAAACTTGGTTACGCTATGTAACAAGAAGACTATTTCAATGGATAGCAATTGTAAAGGTTAAAGGTCCTATACAAATGTATAATGAAACAGGGATCTGATGGTCTGTAGTTCTAGTTTTTATAAGTTTTGTAAAGATGAATAACTGAAATGGTTAAAGATTAAAATAAAAAACTTTAATTTTGACCAAGCAGAAGACCTGAGTTCCTGATACATGATCAAAAGTTATACCAGTATTTTACTAGAGGATAAAATAACTGAAGCCTGTTTTATAACAACAGAGAGAGCTCTATTATTTATAGCGGTGAGAATAATCTCTGCCTAGGCTGAAATACCCTTTCTCCATAGAAAGGCAACTATTTACAAACTCATATATGTATACTTTTGAAAATGAGTAACGTAATAAAAAAAAAATCAAAACCATAATTTTCCTTATAGAGAAAGTGACATTATGTAACTGCACATGAACATATTTCACTGTTTACAATAAGCATATATTTCTGTTCAGGCAAACCAAAGATAAACAACAAAATGCAGACAATGATACTCACCACTCTGCCAGTATGTGCTGCCTTATGTAATGCCGTATCTCCCACATTGTTCACTTCATTTACTGATACACCAAACTGTCAATATATAAACATACATGTATACACAGCTTTACTGTCAACATGTACACTCATTTACTGATAAACTAAATTATGAATAAATAGATAAATATACAATTATGTAATGCTGTATCTTTTACATTGTTATCCTCACTTACTGACTCACATTTATGTGTACAGTCAACCTGTGTTAAATACCACCCTGCGACCAGCAGAAAGATCACAGTGCACTGTTCATCTAAAGTAGAAACACCTGTAAATAAAGACTAGTTGGCTGCAAACAAAGACCACATTATTGTAGCTTCCCAACAGTGGTCTTTGTTCACAGGTTTGACTGTGATACAAAAACAAAATTTGGTAAACCTGCAGGGTGTAGCCCTGGAACATACTTGTATATAAACAAAATTAAAAAAACAACCTTATTTTTCAAATCACCATTGGAAATTCCAACTGTCCATACCAAGTAATTTTTTGCTGTATATTTGTTTGTGTGAAAATAACAAAAAAGCAAACTGTACCTCCAGTAATGTCTTTACCACTTCTGGGTGGCCAAAATATGATGCTAAGTGTAAAGGGGTCCAGCCCCTATTTGACTTTTGGGAACCTGTAAATAACATAAATCAAATATAAAACCTAATACACAGCACTGAGAATTGATGGTTCGACTGAGATTTTGCAATTGTTAGTATTCTTTTTTCCTAGGCAGTTAACGCCTTCTTCAAAAGTATTTCAATTATTTAATTTAATTTACCTAACCATCATTCCTGAAAATTCCTGGCCCAATTTTAGATTCCTACCCTCCGTATTCCATAAGGAACTGCAACTGGGACTTTAACCTATGACCCTCAATAACTGAGAGGTTTAATTACTTGCTAGTTTTACAACTGGCATTAATACCACAGCGTATCACTGCATCTATTACAGATAGCTGCTTATAATATTCTAATCAATATGTTGAAACAATCACGTCTTCTGACAGACAGACATATAAATCACTGTCATAAACAGTCCACTCTACTGAGGTTGCTTTGTTTTTATCTCTTATGAAGTTAAGTGTTAACTAACATACCTTTACAGTTGATATCAACTTCTATTTTCCCGTCTTTTCTACTCTGTAGAATATCTCGTATAATGTCTGTCTGTCCGCGCCGACAACATAACAACAGAGATTCCTCCAGCGGCACTTCTTCATCTGTTGATTCCCCCTCAGACATGTCTGTCTACAAGAAATGTGAAGTACTGTCAAACATGTTTGTTATCTCAACAACAGTCAAACCTCCTTGAACATCACCTCTTCAGAGCAAAACCCTCCCTAAAAAAGACTTACATTTTCTTTCCTGCTGTGCCAATTACATATGGAATAAATCTCTCCAGTACAACCTGTCTTTTTAACAAACACAAAATTTCTGCGTTCCCAAGGGTATCCACTCCTGAGAGGTTGCACTGTACAGTCAAACCTGTATTTAACCTCTACTAACCAACAGAATCCAAGTTGATCTATTTATATCACACACACCTGTATTAAGCAGTCTCCTACACAATTGATCATTGATTTTGTGAGGTTTCCCTTGGCTGGTCGTTCAAGCCAGGTTTTACTGTATATTTTGCTATGATTTATTCCAAAAAGTGCAGGTAATTTCACTTCATAAACCCATGTATTGTCAAACCTGTGATGAAGGTCACCTTCAAATAAAGACCACCATGAAAATACAGACTGACAAGACAAAGCACTGCACTATTCATCTGTTGTGGGAACAACTGTGAATGAAGATCATCCATCTATCGACACAGATCCCTCCTTCCTTTCTGTGGTACATGTATTTGTAGAAATGTTCAGTATAAAAATATCTAACGTATTACAAGAAAAGCAGCCTCAATACATTGTATTAATTAACTTATTTGCACTTTCTGCACTTGGACAAGGCTGTCGGCGGATTCCGAACAGTGGTCCGGCCGATGGCACATGATTGGCGAGAGCACGAGGGTTTGGGGGTCTCCCCCTAGAAAAATTTATCTTTCTGCATGTCTTAAGATGTGTTTTCATTGCATCCTGAGTGCACTTCTGGATTGCAATTTCACCTGTTTTTGTGAATTTTTATAGAAAAAGGTAACATTTATTTGGTTTCACAATCTATTTGTAAATTACGAAGACTGAAAACTTCTTTTCACTGGACTTTGTGACGAAAGGTGGGCTGTGGAAAATTAGATGTCTTGGGTCGATTTGGTACTGGAGGTATATCAGTTATGAAGCAATAACTTATACAGAAGGTTTCAGATTTAGAACGGACAGAAAAAAGTCCAATTTTTTATTTGCATTATATCTGTTGTCATGTTACTTGATTCAGAACAATTATTCAAGTCTGTCGAGTCTAAAGAACTTATTCTTGATAAGTATATATTTACAGCGAGAAAAACTTTATTGTTTTAAAACTTACATTTGTCTTAGAATCATATAAGGCGTAGTTCTTTTAATTACAGTGAATTCATGATCAACCGGTTGCCGTTCCTTTCACACAATGCTTGAGATAATCTTTAATAATGGTTAATTGTTGGTTTTCACACCCTCAGGCAATAGTAGCCATGCAGTCGATGATTGCATTACATTAGCATGTCAGTAAGATGGTGCTTTTGAACAATGAAGCAAAGAAAAATATTGAGAGAGTTAAGGGGAAAATGGTATGGCCAATAGAATGCTTGCTAAAAAAGTGGTCAGGCCATGGCCGTACCATCCACGACGTCTTTGTTGGAAAGAATGAAAAGGTACAATTGCATTGCTATGATTCTGTCTCTGATTTTACAGATAGATCTACTCTTACTCTTAGCTTCCTGTTACAATGTATTATCTTTTCTGCTAACTCAGCACCTAATTGTGCCGACCTTTACATTATGACTTGTTAAGAAATAAAACCACATACCTATGTGACAAATATGCCACTAATTGAATGATTTTCCCGGAAGTAATTCATCAAAATCACTGCAATTGCAGGTCTAAAGTCTAGCCCCACACAAGCTCTTTCTCCAATTTACTGGTTACTACTGCTATAGTATGTTCAAAGTGTAGACTACTTATCAACTGAATTATGTCAGTTATGAAACAAAGCCTTAAAACCGATAAATATCGTCAACAATGACAATTTTATCAGAAGGGCGTCACATGACAACAAACTTTGGTTACTTTCGTTTTAGAACAAGGGCGAGCAACTCAATTTAACTACATGCAAGGGAGACAATCGTGAGGCCCGTCGTAGCGTGTGACGGAAACCATTTTATGTGTTTCTGGGGCATGGAATGAAACTTGGAACGGGGCTTGGCCCGGAATGGAACTTGGAACGGACCATGGGATAGAAAAGAGGACATATAGCACATATAAACTTATACTTTCATTCGAAAGTCTTAGCTCAATGGATATGTACACAGAACATACTCTTGAATGTGTATTTTATGCATAATATAAAAATCTTCGGAGACCGTTTCAAGGTATATTTATAAACGTTTATTGCATTCCGTACATAAGAGATTAAAGAGTCTGTAATAGTTATATCTGGGACGAATATATACTAATATTATTGCTCCAGGTTATATCAGGAACCGTCTATAGAGTATTCCTGGTTATATCAAGTCCAACATAGGCCAACTTTGTTGATATTCATTTAAACCACATTCATCACAAACAACATATATATGATAGGCCTAGTTCTAGTGTCAGGCGTATTAGGCCTACAGACACAAAAAAGCTGAACGTCTTTTTAATTGCCTTTCGTCATTTTTTGCTATCGGTTACATGAATGTAATCTCCAGGCATGTGAATAAGTGGTGTCTCATAATATAAGCCTTGGAATATAAATTTGTGTTGAAGGGTCCCTGCCAAAAGCTAAAGCTGTGGCATGAGCAATGGCATAAATGCCATATTTATAGCTGTTTGTTTGTATAGCTATGTTTCCAAATTGCATGCGCACCTTCAGTGTGTTTGCTCTTGTGGCAACAAGACTGGACACAACCATTTAAAGCTTTCAATCGGCACGAGTCAGATTCACAAATTTTACGATCATATGGCCCCAGGCCACAGCATAAAAGGACAGGCTCCGCCCCCAAAAATTCAATGGTGGCAAATTCAAATGCTGTTTAGACAAACCTCAAATTGAGCAACATTTTTAAAAATTACATGAGTTTCATAAATTTATCATCACATATAATTGAACACCCTAAAAGTGCTTTTTATGTCCTATGCATGGTACAAATCTAACTTTCATAGCACATTCTGTCTATTAGATATTTTATGCCAAAAAGTAAGTAAATTCATTCAAATCAACAGAAATGACAGTTACAATTTCAAAATTTAACCTCTGAACTCAGTCATGTGATGTAAACATAGCAGTATGAACAGAGCGTAAACACCACCACATGTGGGGTCAGATCAGAGTACAGGTAAATTACTACTGGGAGTGATAAAACATGCAGTAAACTCACCGATTTGTATGATATTTATTATCCAACTGAACTAGAAACAAGCATTGTGAATTTTGTACACTTTCATCACAGTAATTGCATTATGAAAATCAATTATTATTATATACACTTACATGTATCTCATTATTATATACACTTACATGTAACTCATTATAGTCACACAGAAATCACCAGTTTATTGTTTACAAAACATTTTAGAACTAAGTTTATTAATTAAACCTAATCAGATCAATTTGAAATTTACCACCATTTATGTCCCATATATGGCTGGCCAACAGGATTCGGATATATTGACCTAACTTGATTCAGAATACAATCAGGCATGACCTCTCTAAGTGTCCAGACATTGTTGTCATCTCCAGACACACACAAAAGTTGTTCCTTTTTTTCTATATACCTAGGATGACGCCAAGCACCTCGTCTGTCCATCATTTTCCAGAATTTCTTATATTTTTCTTTCCTCAAACCTGAATTTCTTGCATGTGGGGGGACAGGATCAGACAACCATAAATGTTGAACTGTTGTGACACAGGGAGAACAAAAGCAAAATCCACACATATTATGATTATCTCCATCTGAAGATTCACTGTTGTTATTCTCCCCATTGTTGTCATTTCCACTGTTTCTACTCTCATTGTTTTCATTCTCATTATTTCCTGGCCCTTTTGTTGAAGTCACTGAGACAAAATCTTCTGCAATTATGTCCTGCTGTTGCGTATCAAATGTTTTCTTATCACTAACAATACACTCTTCTAAATCCCATTGATAATGATCAAATAGTGATTTTATAGTATTGAACTGTACTTCATTAAATTTCATGGTAAAGTGCTGAGTATATTCTGCTGCCATTTTTTCCTTGCACATTTACACAAATGCTGGTGCCGTAAAATTGGCGGGGAAAATTTCTTGACCGCTATTGTGGACATAAGGGGTTCCAGTAGGGACTATTTTGTTTATTGCCAACCTGTTACATATTAGCAAAGCATGGAAAATGTTATTTGTTATACTATTTCCTGAAGTGGGCCCTTACTGCATTATTTACACAAGAGAGATCCCATCATCAGCTGTGTGTTTCTTAGGATAATCATTTTCTATAAGATTCTGTAAAGATACACATATGGAAATTTCTATAAGCAATACAACTGTATATAATGGCTACTAACCAAGAAGCTAGTGCAAGTACAAGTCGCTTGAAAGAAGAAGAAAGAAAACTATTAAATAGACAAACGCAGAAAAATAATTCTGGCGATGTAATGAGAGAAAGAAACAAAAAAAGGAAATTGCAAGAAAAGCAGCTTGTAACAGGTGCTTTGCGTTTTTATGTGAGTAATGAGCAAGAAAAGACTAACTTTTTCAATAAACTGGACAGAGCAAAATTATGTCTTGATGAAAAGATTTCAAGTGTCAGCAATTACAGTGTTCTGAATAAGGCTCTTGACTATTTCCTTGAAAGTCAAGGTGTGACCTCAAGTCAAACCCAAATGCCTGATGACGACAATTCAGTGACACATACCGAGTCTGGTGACACTGGGAAGTTTAGACAATACCTTTACTGCAGCAGAAATGACGCATCTGAGGACCTGTTCGTGTGTTTCGATTCAGCAATGAAAAATGTGTTACATGGAATACAACAACATGGATTAACTTGTAAAGAGTGCCTTCAAATTGAAAACTCACAAACATTTGGACATGTCAAGAAATTTATAATGAAATGTGCAGCAGGACATACTTTAAGAGTTGATACATCTCCACACATAGAAGGTGGCAAATTCTTAATAAATATGCGCATGATACATGCAATGAATATTTCAGGATTACGATATGCTCAATATGAGAGGTTTTGTCACTTATCTGGATTTGGAATTTGTTCTGAAACTGTTTTCTGATGTTCACAATATATATTGTGATGCAACTAAAGCTTGTGCTGAAAATTCAATGCAAACTGCTTTGCACAATGAAATAGGTCAAACAATGGCAAATGTGGAAAATCCAGAGCACTTTAATGGCATTGACATAATAACAGATGCAAGGCATGGGACAAGGAAAAACAGTGCATTTTCTGATGTAATTACATTGGGCGGTATCACACACAAAGTCCTGTCAGCAGAAACTGTCACAAAGAAGGATGATCCGATAAGTCAACGTCATGAGCTGATTGGGGTTAAAAGAATGTATAAAGAGTTTGATAGAAAAAGTATCAAAGTTCGAATACACGGCCATGATAGGAACTCAACAGTAAATAAGTTCCTTTTTAGTGAGCGCAAGGAAGTCAGAAATGCCAACGACACTTGGCATGCAGCAAAAGGGATTGCAAAAGCTATGAAGGCAATAACATCAGGGCCTAAGAAAAACATGGGCATTACGTGGCATGTGGAGCTCGCTGACAAAGGGGCAGCTATAAAAACTGCAACATACCATGCCATGAAGAGCTGCCAGGGATCCCCAGATAGACTACGGGAGCTACTAAATAATATAGTCGAACATTATAAGGGAAATCATACAAAATGTGCTACTGAAGCAAGATGCAGACTAGAAGGAGACAATAATGAATGCAGCAAAAGTTCTTTGCAAGACCCTGTGGCAATAGACTTACTGGCAAAAGCTGTTAGAAAGCTTCAAATTTACTCCAGATGACTATGTAAATTGTGTAGACACTCATTATGTGGAGTCTTACAACAATGCAACTTTAATTTACCATGATAAACGCATAACATTTGGAGAAAAAGAGTACAGAAGGAGGACACATTTGTCAGTATGCGACTGGAATGAAAATGTAGACCGAGACTCTTCCTCAGTTGTTTTATGGGAAGATGTTAGGAACCCTAGAAGGAAAACAGGGCACAAAAATCTCAAACCAAAAACACTAAACTTTGCAAGTGAAATCTGGAGTCTTGTTATGGACACATTTTATTAATAATTTAATGAACATAATTATGTGCTAAAAGTGAGAAGATATTGAGCTGTAGGTGTATTTATTATGATTTTTTATTATTTAATTTCCAATTAGAAGTAGAATATTTTGGGAATAAACTCTGGTTGCACACATGAATTACTATGTTCTGTTCAATGCATTGGTATTTCACTGATCAGCTGTTGAGTTATCAATGTTTACAATCAGTAGCACTGATCCCTTAGATGACCGGTCAGGAATCATTAATATCTGATAAGCCCGTCCTTCGTTTTCATGTAGTAACTACATCAGACTGGGGTTACACTGAAAGTGTTCTTGTCTCTATGCTATTATAAGACAGGGAACTTTGGTTTTCCTAAATCTTAGTTCCTTGATTTTTTTTGATTTTTTTTTGGAAAATGCCACCAGAAAAAGGGAAGGAATTCTGTTTTTCGTAAATTGTGCTCATTAAGAGTTGCCTCCCTTGATTTCTTTTTGCAAATGGCGTCAGGAGAAGAAAGAGGTATAACTCTTTCTTAATTTTAATCAGTACGATTGGTCTCCAGGAAAAAAGGATGTTAACTCTGTTTTTCTTAAATTCAAGTCAGTAAGACTTGTCCCCCTGATCTTGTTACAATTGGCATCAGGAGTAAAACGGAGGAAAATCAATTCTACCTATATCAGCTCAGTAAGATTCGTCTCTTGACAATTGTGCAAATGATGTGAGGATGATAAAGGGAGGCAATGTTTTTCCTAAATAAAAGCTAGTTCGACTTGTCTCTCTTGATTTCTAAACAAACCGTTTGCTTAGAAATCAAGAGAGACAAGTCGAACTAGCTTTTATTTAGGAAAAAACATTGCCTCCCTTTATCATCCTCACATCATTTGCACAATTGTCAAGAGACGAAAAACAGGGGGAAAAGGGAGAGAACCTTGATTTATCTAAATTTCATTCAATTCAATTTGTCTCCTTCGATTTTTTTCCCCGGGAGAAAGAGGAAGTAAACTCTGTTTATCGTAAATTTTACTAATTAAGATTTGCCTCCCCTGATTTTTTTGCAAATTGCGCCAGAAAAAGAAAGGGAGGTAAATATGTCTTTCCTAAATTTTAGTCATGAAGATTTATCTCCCTTTATCTTTTGTAAATGGCGTCAGGAGAAAGAATGGAGGACCTCTGTTTTACCTATATTTAAGTCTATAAGGTTTGTCTCCCTTGATTTCTTTGAAAAACACAGTAAACTCCCTTCTTGCTCCTGACGCCTTTTTCAAAGAAAAGGCAAGGGAGACATATCGTATCGACTTAAATTTTGGAAAAACAGAGCCCCCCCTCCCCCCTCCCCCTCCCCGTAACAACCACTTTACCACTTTGTAACATTTTTCTTTTGGTTCTTCAAAAAGATTACATAGATCTAATAAATAAGATTTCGAGGTAATATATTACGTCAACACTGGGAAAAGGGCGATGAACCATTTTGCCCCAAGTATCATTTTATCCCGGTCTGCCCTACTCTACATAAACTATAATCCTAGCTATTTTGAAGACATTATGTCAAGGCATTGTTAAGTTATTGAAAGAGAACGGTTTTAAATACAAAGGTTTCTTTGACCTTGAACTTTAACGTAGTGACACCAAAGGCAACAGCGGTCATTTATTCTTCAGAAGCTGTAAGCAAGTCTGAAGACCATTAAGTTAGCAGAAACATTTTTTTAACTGCAAGGTCACTGTGACCTTGATCTTTCACCTAGTGACCTCAACATCAACACAGATCATCTACTCATTATATTCTATAAACCATGCAAATAGAGCTCATGTAATGTCCATGTCCAATCCCTGCCATGTTCGAGACCTCTGTGTCATGGCAAGTTATTAAGCTGAAGATCTACCGATCGATCAACCGACCAGCAGACAGCTGCAAAACAATCAAATGATTCGGATCGTAATCTTATCATTTACTTGATACATAAATACACAAAATTTATTTCGCACAAAGTTCCACATGGCAGTGTATCAACATTCATTATGCTGATAACGCCATTGTCCAAAATATTATATTTGTGAATATATATAACTTTATCACAAGGACATTATTGTAGTTACAACACACATGTTACAGCCATTCAACATTTTTACTGAAAATTGAAAGTGAAATCTTTGGCAAATTGTCAACGGTCCATACCAAACCAGGCTTATCAGAATGTCATTTATAACGCAATACTTTCAGATGTCAGATTGGAACTGAACGTTGCTGTTTAATTGAAAGGAAATCGTATATGTGTATTTGTATATATTTATCAACCTTAATTGATTATGTTTGAACAAAACTCAATGTTAGCTGATAAAATTTAGACACACAGAATAGAAACTGAACTGCAAATAAAGACACATGCGTTTTTTTCAGTCACATGTATTTATCAATTATATCCCAATACATGTTGGAACTTTTTTCAGTGTTACAGTGAGATAATGGTTAATTTTTACATACGTTTTTCAGATATAATATTTTTTCTCTGTTGCCATGGCTTATTTTTAGCTGGTAAGTTTTAAAATTTAATCATTTTATATTTTGATTACTACTATGTTTTGAAATGTAACATGGTTTCGGAATTTTTGCATTTATTTCGTAGCTATCTATGTTCTTCTATTTTTGTTATAGTGTTTCTTTTTTGACCGAATCATAGTTAATCATTTTCAATAACAGTGCAAGTATACATTGGTTCAAACTTGCTACAGAAATTAGATTCCTGTACAAGATTTTCACGACACTGTGTTAATATTAATTGATATTTCTGTTAAAGCATTCCAGGTCATGAAAAGTCAATGTGATGTGGTAGTCTATGAAACAGACAGTGGAGGTAACTATCTGAACCCCCACCCAAACCCCCTCCCTTACCATAAACTGTGACTGCGCAAAGAAACATTGACAGTTTCCATTAAGGAAATCATAGGAAACTGTTAAATTGTTGAAAGTTTTGAAAAAATTAACACGTTTTCCTTACACTTAACGAATACCTGCATTTTAAGCAAGATGCGTGTTACTGTAAAAACTTATTAGTTCAGTACCTACATACAAATACAGCAGCTCACATTTAGAATTGATGCCAGTTGTATTTTTCATGTAAGGAGTACCAGGGATTTCTGTTATTTATAGCAAGGGATTGTAGTTTCATGCATGGTGTGCGTGAATGTTTTACATGATCCCAAAATAATGACAGTAAACGAAAATTAATAGTTAATTAAGCAATGATTGACTTATATTCATCTAACATGTTTAAGTCGGGAAATTTATTTCTTTTTAAAAACATCTTTGACTGTTAACTTATATTTCTAGTACCTATAATCCAGGTAAAGTGCTTTTAAACGAAACAGAGCGCACCAATTGCAAAGTTAAGTCGTTACAACCACAACAGACAGAACAGTATGTTGGCTTCAATGAAAAAAACTCCTTGGTGATCTTGAAAGCCTTGGATCTGGAAGTTCTAAGCTTACAGGTAATACATACATGATTGTCTTCATAAGACTTAGGTTTTCATATATCAAATTACATCGAATGTTTAAAATACTATGAATAATCATGACTATGGAAAGTTGTTTTCCTTGAATAGTCGTGGATTGCGCCTTACTTTGTAGCCTTTTTTCACGACTGAAGAAGCGACATTTCTTTAAGTGGACTGATGCCATAAAGATACTTACTTTATCGTATTTACAGAACACATTAAATTTACACAACCGGATGTTGACTTATGTGCATACAAAACAAATGAGTTTGTGTAAATATACTTACTTGTTTATATTTACATATTCTTGATTTTCAAGAGCAGAAATATGCAAATGTCATTGAATTTAAAATATAACTTTATTTTTTGTGCATATATTGTTACAGACAAGACAACAGTTGTCCTAACCGTTTTTTCTGTTGCCTTTCACTTGGAAGGTGTCTTCGTAGAATAACGTTAGGAGTTATAAAGTCCTGAAATATTTGTCATATTTTGACGGTCCCATGTTGAAAAATTCTGACAAAGTTTGTTTTTCTCCTTTCAGAATAATTCTAGCAAAGTGATTGTTGTGTATGTGTGCGACCTCACCAAAAAGGTAATTTCTTTTACACAGCATCGGTATAGCCGATCTTCGACCAGCTGGCTGAATGTTTAATATTTGCTGGAAACACACATGCGTTTGTCGTCACATAGTAAATATAGCCGGTATTCTAAATATCAAGTTTTCTTGAGGGAAGCACTTTGAAGAAATATGTTTTATAATTTTTGTTTTTAAACACGTACGTGTATTTGTAAAATATCTGGGCATATAATGACACCACTTTATCCGTGCAGGAATGTATCATATGTAGAGAAGGCCGTAGATCAGTAAAATTTATTTTGTTAGGAGTAGGCTCACGCGTATAGACTTTTATGTTGTTTCTCGTTGTCTAAATTTCAGACTGTCACCATAGATATCATCCCGGTCAATGAATTTTCTCCAATATTTATCAATTCTCCATACATCAGATATATTAAAGAGGTATATGTTCACTTGTTTTGTTATGAATTTCTTTTGAAATGCCTTCAGCCGCGGAAACAAATATCAAAACTTTTCGAAAAATGCATTATTAGTTGAAGTTATCCGTCATCATAGACGAGTTAAACTGGTTCTATTTTACATACATGTATCAAATTTGCTTTTTCTTTATCCTTTTTCATTTTAATTTCGGTTTTAATTGTGGCGATATTAAATTCGTTCCTTACAGTTGTGCAAGGTACTTGAATTCACTTAACTACGTATATATGATAAAATTAAAAATTGATGATAAAATAAATATTGCAACTTCCTCTGATTTTAGTCTGTAAACTGTGCTATTGCAAAACTGAAATTCTATAACTTGAATAAAATTGAAGACGCAATCTTTATGAAAGAATACATTTCAGGGCAATGCCAACGGGAGTGAAATTATAGACCTTGGAAACCAATGGCAAGACGGTGACAAAGTGAAATACAACACAGTGACTGCATTTCGTCTTTATCCATATGTGATTTCTGCAGTGAGTGAAATTTGTGACTCTGAATCTTTATCTTAAAACACAATAAAACGTTTACATATACATGTATGGCCAAACACATGCCAGTCATAAAATGTGCATGTGCTCAGTACGGACTACACGACAACTAACAATGATTGAACTAATCATAAATGCATGATTAACAAACCTGCCCGAGTGGCTTCTTTAATAAAGTGCTGGCTAGCAAGAAGTCGAATGTTTTTAAAAGTTTGATAGTTTTTAAGTCGGCTTTCATCCGACATTGGGAGGGTGGTTGTGTTTTGTTGATACACTATGTAAGAATTATCAAAACGAACAAATATTTGCATAAAGTTATGTTATTTTTTGTTTTAGTTTGACGGAAGAGATCACTTCCACTTGAATGAAACTACTGGTAAGCTAACCACTACCACAGTGTTCGATTATGAAAACATGCCTTATAGGAAGATCTTCTTGCTCAACATATCTGTTGAGGTAAGGCATCATTTTAAAGTGAAATTCTATCGCAAACTTGATTTAGAGCAAATATATTTTAAAAAAACATATTTCGGTGCAAATACCAAAATAATCAAGGGTAGTTAGCGCATTTTTAAGAACTTTAAAACTATGTAAAAATACAGCTTATAAAGCAACTATATAAAGATAACGTTTTTGCAAAGTTTACACATACATAGTTTACAAAAAAATTCCGAAAGCCTGTCGTCTAAATGTTCGACAGAATGTAAGAATGTAAAATAACTGCAAAGGAGAATTGTTAAACATAATATTGAGACGCTGTTAATTGTTCAAACGTTTCTTTGTCAGATTAGTGGGTATATAAACAAAATGTGTATGCATTTATTTAAACAAGGATGACGGTGGCCGGGCCTCCTTTTCTACTGTGAGCGTTACCGTACATGACGTTGATGACAACCCGCCAATGTTTACAAGATGTAAAGACGACGTGTCAAGCCAGTGTCGGGTGACTGCCTATACCTCTACCATTGACAGATTCTTTCAGGTGCTTTTCAATGAATGTGTTCTGACTGAATTATGTTAAAATAGTGTACGCTCTGATAGTTACAGCTGTATGAAAGTTCTTATTGGCAAGAGTCATGGAACCTTGTATTGGTGGAAAATTGTATTAAGATGTTTTACGTTGCTAAATTTCACGGTTATTCAGTGTTTCGTTATTCTTCTTATTGTAAATGTCATCATTGTTATTCTATATATTGCGTTATTGTTATTTGTATTAAATGTTTCGTTATTCTTATCAACTTTTGACAACTTGTACATTTTCCTCGGATAAAAAACACGTAAGTAAAAAGCAGTTGCTTCTACAATCAGTAATTAAGTGTACATGTAATACAACAGGGCCACACTAACTTTGTATTTTCATGCCCTTGACCAATATGCAACTAGAAAAATGACGGTACTGGTACCCCTGACACCATTATGAAATTCAGTTTGTTAATGAAGTATATTTTGTTATTCAGGGCACTTTGTTAGTTTCACCAAAATCAATTTATGCTAAAGACAAAGACATGGGGATAGACGCAAGGATACTATACGAGATAGGTAATAATAACATGTTTAAATGTTAGTACATTGTATTCTTTTCTAGTATCAGCAACAATTTTCAAAAGGGTAGTTCATTGTACTTCGGTAAGTTGTTCCAACTTTCAGAGACTGCATAGAACACTTTTCCCGTGTTTTCATTGAACGTGTTTTGAAGCAGAATAGATGATAATTAAAACATTTCCAGACTTTATAAAGAATTGATCAGATAACTTCCCTTGTTGGCTCCTGGTTCGATTGTCTCTCTTAGATCGTAACGTCAACAAATGCGTGGACGAATGAGTATCAAAACAGTATTAGATTGTTATGTTTTGGTGAGTAAGTTGGTGAGGTAAACACAACTACCGCCACTGTGAATCCGTTTTGGCATAAATACAAGTTTGCTTACAGTAATATAGATACATGTAAAAAATCAAAGTATAATCATAGTATAATCCTGTTCTTGAATATTGAATAACTCTATATTGTAGATGGTATAGACGATATGGCTGCCAACATTCGGATCGACAACTCTACCGGAGAAGTTGAAGTCATTGAGCCATTTACCAATCTCACCAACTGGACAAACACTGAAATATTGAATACATCTCTTCAAGTCATAGTTAGAATAAACTTTCAATTACATTTGTAAAAGTTCTGCTTCCAATATCCCTATCTTACAATACAGATTTTAAAGACATTCGTATACATAAATGGAAATAGGGTTTGGTTGGTTAGCGCAGCTTTTAAAGGTATTACACAGGCTTGAACCGAAAGAGATTCTCTATTTGAAACTTCACAGACCGTGTATCTATTTTATTGCATTGTAATTGTATTAATTAGCCTTACAGAAAAATAATTTATAAATTAATTTACATTTCTGTATCTCCTTCTTCCAGGCAACGGAACAGTCGAACAACTCACATATGACGAACATAACCCTTACAGTGTACGTGTACCGAGAATTCCCTACCACCACATCCATACCAACAACGTCCCAAGCACCAACACTAATTACATCAGATGGTCATGCTACCGAAAAACCAACTTCTCAGCTAGATGTTTTATTGCTTGTTGAAATTATCGTCCCTATCGTCGTAGTTGTCGCCCTTGTCATAATTGTCGTCTGCTTAATCTGCAAAAGAAAAAAGAGACAGAAAGACACTAGGTACATGGTCAGAGAGAGCCAAAGAGTCGAAAATGTCCGAAAATCCGAAAACTTTGAACATAAGAATATTGATGTGATTTCCTCTACCCCGATTAATCCGTATGAATTGATCAGCACGTATGCTAGAATGGATTCGAATGAGAAAAATGAAGACAGTCCTGGATCGACCAAAACTGAAAATGCAGAAGACAGGACAGATAATGGTGAAAGTCAAGTGGATGAGGAGACTCTAGAGGAGACAGACGATAAATTAGACCGTCTCTACACTAAGGTAGACAAGCGTAAACAAAGAAAAAGACAGAAACAAGCTCTGGAGTTCATGAATATCGCTCCTGTTATTACAGAAGATATAAACGAAGAATCTGATGGCAGCGGCTCTGGTGCAAACGCTAATCATACAACTGACGCCATAGAATCTCTTACTGAATCTCATACGGAACTGTATTCAAATGGGGAACAGCAAGTCAATGAAAATGATGCGGAGGAGTCCATTGTATCTCCTGTTACATCAACAATGGAGACGGATTCATACAAAGACTATGATAATGTTGAACTCTTCTGAGAACCCCGAAGAAGTGACCCATGATTCAAACTATACTATTAGTGTTGCAACATGTTGGGCAAATTTGGCCTATTTCTAGAGGTAACCGGGGCACCCAATACCACATTTTGTATTATATATCAAAATGACCGCTAGGGTCTGTAGTTTCTGAAACTGCATGTTGCAGTTGCTAAATCCGTGCCGCAACATGAATATCTGGGTGTAATTTTCGTTACCCCTAAAATCTAGAAACAAAAGAAAAGAAGTTCACACTGAGTTATTACTCTTGTAACACATGATATATTAGTAATTTCGTCATATTTGATAATAACAATTTGTGTACATAAATTCTATCCATTCAAATTCTGTGTTTGACCATAATAATACTGACGAGTGCCATGTACTTTACATGACACTACGTTACAAACTATTTTTAATGTAGTTTTTGTCATTTGTTGTAATAAAGTTTAAATATTGGTACTGAACAATGAAATGATCAACTAAGTCACACATTTTCCTTCTAATGAACACAGATTAGAATCCATATTTCATGTATTTTACGCTATATCCATGTAATAATACGTTACTTTTGATAACATAATATTCAGAAAAATGACAACATTGACGACAACTGCTTAACTTATAAAAGACCGTTGATATATGACATTTTTCTAGATTTTAGGGGTAACGTAAATTACACCCAGATATTCATGTTGCGGCACTGATTTGGCAACTGCAACAAGCAGTTTCAGAAACTACAGACCCTAATGGTCATTTTGATATATAATACAAAATGTGGTATTGTGTGCCCCGGTCCCTATCTCAATACTGCAAGGAAGTTGCAGCACTATATGACCGTATGGTTGACATTTATATGCACAAGCTTGTTCCATTTTTAGGATTATTATATATTTCATATCATTTATTTGACTGAATTGATTGTCTGTGAAAGTGCTAGTAACATGTATTATAGTCATCTGTTGCTTAATGTTCATACTTCACTCTTAAACTATACCACACCATACTAGGTAATTTCTGTTTTCTTGAAAAGCTTTAACCTGATTTTAAACGTAATACTAGTAGCACTTCGTATTTTCATTACGTCGGCAATGTCAAATAAACTGTCTCTGTCTTGTTGTAAACTTTCCGCTTTTAAGAACACTCGTTATAAGCCTGATCAAACATTTCAGAACTAAATGGTCAGTTTTATGGTAAAAGGGGCATGATAAAAGGAACATTTCGACAATAAGACCACTTAATGCCAGTACAAAGGGTAGTCTTATTACAGGAACTTTACTGGTCTGTAATATATTTTCTTCAGCAGTTATTCGGATCACAATAATACTCGAAAAACTAATTAGAAATGATTGATTGTATAAATAAGGTATAAGGAAATCAAGACAAGATTGGGTTGGCCTAACATACTGAAGGATTAATACTCCAGCTGTGACAAAATGGCAGTAGGCAGGGCATGCACTACAACTTTTAATACCAACCTTTTGCACGGTTCGATTTTTATTAACAACTACTTCTCTGTCTCCCAACGCGGAGCAATATTGAACCGAAACCGATAGAATGTAAACATAGTACGGCGGCAATTTTGAAAAAAATGGCGGAGGATTTCATTTTTTACTGAAGCGGGCATGGACAAACTGACAAAGTGTCTGTTTTGCTTTATGCAATATGGCTGACTTAGAAAAACACGTACAGTTTAAAAACCGACGTCATATATAACGTCATCACCGAGAAAAAAGCGATGGACCATTTGGCCCCGCGTATCATTTTACCTCGGTCTCCCCTAGGCCCCTACTCTATATAAACTACAAGACGAATTTTGATGTAAAGCATCAAAGACGCCGTTTATTTTTTTAAGCATGACTTACAGGAAGCAGAGGCATTTCAGAATATATTTATAACCTGTGCGAATATAATTTTCACACAGGGTCTACATATTGTAGAAAAGAATATACTGCATGTCATCATAAGGTGCAAAGTTTGGACAGCCTCGATGAATGTTTCATAAAATACATCTTATAACAACAATCATGCGTTTGTTGTTTTCTGCGAGCACTCAAGCAGACGATATCCACATGATCAATTTTATCTTTTCCGTTGGTCGCTTGTTATCGGAAAATGCTATGACGTAAACATTTCATTGACAGTTTACAAGTAATGGAACCACGTTATTACGGCTCTGCATATTTCATAGTTGGGTGAACGTTTTTTTTTACAATGTCTACATAATACTGTAATAGGTAGTAATTTAAATGGGGTTTCTTTGATTTTTCACGGTCACGCCATGCATTTAAAATTCTGAATGTTTTAATTTAGCAAAACATCTTCAGAAACTTTTTTTCTGATTTTTGATGAATCGGGTTGTAAGGTCCGTAAACAAATCTATAGAAAACCGTAGCCTAAATGTTTCGGTAAAGTTAATAAAATTCCCATTAATTGTGTCAAAGTTTTGAAATAACGGTAGTAGACTTATGCATTTTGTCTCTTATTGTTTTTTTAATCAGTTGATACAATTAACTGATTCATAACAGTTGTTTTTTCAAACGTTTTATTTACAATGATAATGTCGGCTGCTCCCTATTCCATTATGCAACCCAATGGTACAAAATTGAAACATATTCAATACTGACGCAACGTTTCCGCGCGGCGTCAATTATCCTAGCTATTTTGAAAACATTATGTCAAAGCACTGTTAAGTTATTGAAGGAGAACAGTTTTTAGATACAAAGGTTACAGTGACCTTGGACTGTAACGTAGTTACTCCAAAGGTAACAGCGGTCATTTATTCTTCAGAAGCTTCTACTCCGAGCAAGTCTGAAAACCATAGCTAAAAGTTAGCAAAAACATTTTTTAAATGCAAGGTCACTGTGACCTTGATCTTTGACCTAGTGAACTCAACATCAACAAGGATCATCTACTTATTATAAACTATAAACCTCACAAATAGAGTTCATTTAGACTGTCCATGACTAATCCCTACCCTGTTCGAGACCTCTGGGTCTTGAGCGGAACTTAAATATCTAGGTAGTACCGATCGATCAACCGCCCAGCAGACAGCTGCAAAACAATCAAAAGAGTCGGGTCGTAATCTTATCATTTACTTGATACATAAATACACACTATTTAATTCGCATAAAGTCCCCCGTGACAGCTTAGCAACATTCATTATGCTGATAACGCCATTGTCCAAAATATTATATTTGTGAGTTTATATTAATTTATCACAAATACATTATTTAAGTTACAACACACATGTAACAGCCATTGAAAATTTAAAGTGAAATCTTTGGCAAATTGTTGACGAGCCATACCAATTTGCAACCAGGCTTATCAGAAAGCCATTTATAACGCAATGCTTTAAGATGTCAGATTGGAAGTGAACGTTGCTAGGAGATGTGTATCTTTGTACGTATTTATTTGTCTTTATTATGTTTGATCAAAACTTCATGTTACCTGATAACATTTAGACATACAGAATAGAGACTAAACTGCAAATAAAATCGCACGTGTTTTTTTCACTCACACGTATTATCAATTATATCCCCATACATGTTGGAACTTTTTTCAGTGTTACTGTGAGATAAAATGGTTAATTTTTCCATACATTTTTCAGATATAATATTTTATCTTTGTTGCCATGGCTTATTTTTAGCTGGTAAGTTTTGAAATTTTATTATTTAATATATTTGATTACGACTATGTTCTGAAACGTAACATGGTTCGGAATTTTTGCATTTATGTCGTAGCTGTTATGCCCATCAAGGTTCATCTACTCTTTATTTTTTATAGTGTTTCATTTTTGACGAGCAGATCTTGCATATATATTGGTAATAATTTTCAATAACATTGGTTCAAACTTGCTAGAGAAATGAAATTTTTGTACACGAGTATCACGAAACCGTGTTAATATTAATTGATATTTCTGTTAAAGCATTTCAGGTCATGAAAAGTCATGGTGATGTGGTGATACAAGTCTATGAAACAGACAGTGGAGGTAACATCTAAACCGTTACCATACACCTGTGCAAAGAAACAAAGAAAGTTGTTGTTGAAAGTTTTGAAAAAAACCAACACGTTTTCCTAACACAAATACCAGCATTTTACGCAAGACGTATTAGTTCAGTACCTACAGCTCAGATTTAGAATTGATGCCAGTTGTATTGTTCATGTAAGGAGTGACAGGGATTTCTGAAATTTAGCAAGGGATTGCAGTTTTTATGCATGGCGTGCGTGAATGTTTTACATGATCCAAACATATTGACAGTAATCGTAAATTAATAATTAATTAAGCGATAATTGACTTATAATCATCTAACATGTTTAAGTCGGTAAATCAATTTCTTCTTAAAACATCTTTGACTGTCAATTTTTATTTCTAGTACAAAATGTACCTATAATTCAGGTAAAGTGCTTTTAAACGAAACACAGCGCACCAATTGCACAGTAAAGTCGTTACACCCACAACAGAAAGAACATTATGTTAGCTTCAATGAAAACAACTCCTTGATCATCTTGAAAGCTTTGAATCTGGAAGTTCTTAGCTTACAGGTAAAACATGCAAAATTGTCTTCATTAGACTTAGGTTGTCATATACCAAATTACACCGAATGTTTAAAATACTAGGAATAATCATGACTATGGAAAGTTGTTTTCCTTGAATAATCGTGGATTGCGACTTACTTTGTAACCTTCTTTCACAACTGAAAAAGAGACATTTCTTGTAAGTGGACCGATGCCAGAAAGATACTTACTTTATCTTATTTACAGAACACATTAAATTTACACAACCGGATGTTGACTTATGTGCATACAAAACAAATGAGTTTGTGTAAATATACTTACTTGTTTATATTTACATATTCTTGATTTTCAAGAGCAGAAATATGCAAATGTCATTGAATCTAAAATATAACTTCATTTTGTTTTGGCATATATTGTTACAGACAAGACAACAGTTGTCATAATCGTTTTTTTTCTATTGCTTTTCACTTGGAAGGTGTCTTCGTAGAAAATCGTTAGGAGTTATAAAGTCCTGGAATATTTGTCATATTTTGACGGTCCCATGTTGAAAAATTCTGACAAAGTTTTGTTTTTTTCTTTCAGAATAATTCCAGCAAAGTGATTGTTGTGTATGTGTGCGACGGCACCGAAAAGGTAATTTCTTTAACATGGCATCGATATAGCCGATCTTAGACCAGTTGGCTGAATGTTTAATGATATTTGATAGAAACACACATGCGTTTGTCATCATATAGTAAATATAGCCGGGAATCAATCACTCTAAAAATCAAGTTTTCTTGAGGGAAGAACTTTGAAGAAATATGTTTTATAATTTTTGTTTTTAAACACGTTCGTGTATGTGTAAAAATTACAATTATATGTAACTGCATGTCATGCTCATCTGGGAATATAATGACAACACTTTATCCGTGCAGGAATGTATCATATGTAGAGAAGGCCGTAGATCAGTAAAATTTATTTTGTTAGGAGTAGGCTCACGCGTACAGCCTTTTATGTTGTTTCTCGTTGTCTAAATTTCAGACTGTCACCATATATATCATCCCGGTCAATGAATTTTCTCCAATATTTACCAATTCTCCATACATCAGATACATTAAAGAGGTATATGTTGACTTGTTTTGTTATGAATTTCTTTTGAAATGCCTTCAGCCGCGGAAACAAATATCAAAACTTTTCGAAAATGTATTATTAGTTGAACTTATCATATCATTTACGAGTTAAACTGGTTCTATTTTACATACATGTATCAAATTTGCTTTTTCTTTATCCTTTTTCATTTTAATTTCGGTTTTAATTGTGGCGATATTAAATTCGTTCCTTACAGTTGTGCATGGTACTTGAATTCACTTAACTACGTATATATGATAAAATTAAAAATTGATGATAAAATAAATATTGAAACTTCCCCTGATTTTAGTCTGTAAACTGTGCTATTGTCAGTGTTGCAAAACTTAAATTCTAAAACTTGAATAAAATTGAAGACGCAATCTTTATAAAAGAATATATTTCAGGGCGATGCCGAAGGGAGTGAAATTATAGACCTTGGAAACCAATGGCAAGACGGTGACAAAGTGAAATACAACACAGTGACTGCATTTCGTCTTTATCCATATGTGATTTCTGCAGTGAGTGAAATTTGTGACTCTGAATCTTTATCTTAAAACACAATTAAACGTTTACATATATGGCCAAACACATGACAGTCATAAAATGTCCATGTACTCAGTACACAGTACGGACTACGCGACAACTAACAATGCTTGAACTAATCGTACTGAATGCATTATTAAAAAACCTGCCCGAGTGGCTTCTTTAATAAAGTGCTGGCTAGCAAGAAATCGAATGTTTTTAAAAGTTTGATAGTTTTTAAGTCGGTTTTCATCCGACATTGGGAGGGTGGTTGTGTTTTGTTGATACACTATGTAAGAATTATCAAAACGAACAAATATTTGCATAAAGTTATGTTATTTTTTGTTTTAGTTTGACGGAAGAGATCACTTCCACTTGAATGAAACTACTGGTAAGCTAACCACTACCACAGTGTTCGATTATGAAAACATGCCTTATAGGAAGATCTTCTTGCTCAACATATCTGTTGAGGTAAGGCATCATTTTAAAGTGAAATTCTATCGCAAACTTGATTTAGAGCAAATATATTTAAAAAAACATCTTTCGGTGCAAATACCAAAATAATCAAGGGTAGTTATCGCATTTTTAAGAACTTTAAAACTATGTAAAAATACAGCTTATAAAGCAACTATATAAAGACAACGTTTTTGCAAAGTTTACACATACATAGGTCTACATTACAAAAAAAATCCGAAAGCCTGTCGTCTAAACGTTCGACAGAATGTAAGAATGTAAAATAACTGCAAAGGAGAATTGTTACAAACTTTTAAACATAATATTGAGAACGCTGTTAATTGTTCAAACGTTTGTTTGTCAGATTCGTGGGTATATAAACAAAATGTGTATGCATTTATTTAAACAAGGATGACGGTGGCCGGGCCTCCTTTTCTACTGTGAACGTTACCGTACAGGACGTTGATGACAACCCGCCAATGTTTACAAGATGTAAAGACGACGTGTCAAGCCAGTGTCGGGTGACTGCCTATACTTCTACCATTGACAGATTCTTTCAGGTGCTTTTCAATGAATGTGATCTGAAATGATTATGTAAAAAATATTGTACCCTCTGATAGTAACAGCTGTATGAAAGCTTTCGGCAAGGCAAGAAGAGTGTAAACCTTGAAACATTTTACTCGTGGACTCTTTTATTTGAAAAATTGTATCAAGATGTTAAACGTTGCTAAATTTTAAATGTATTTTATTCACGGTTATTCAATGTTTCGTTATTCTTCTTATTGTAAAGGTCATCATTGTTATTCTATATATTGCGTTATTGTTATTTATATAAAATGTTTCGTTATTCTAATCAACGTTTGACATGTCATAGTAGTCTTGAAACCCCGAAACATTCAGTTGGATGATACGTAAACCCAACTTGTACATTTTCCTCGGATAAGAAACACGTAAGTAGAAAGCAGTTGCTTCTACAATCAATAATTAAGTGTAATACAACAGGGACACACCAAATTTGTATTTGCATGCCCTTGATCAATATGCAGCTAGAAAAATGACGGTACTGGTACCACTGACACCATTATGAAATTCAGTTAGTTAATGAAGTATTTTTTATTATTCAGGGCACTTTGTCAGTTTCACCAAAATCAATTTATGCTAAAGACAAAGACATGGGGATAGACGCAAGGATACTATACGAGATAGGTAATAATAAAATGTTTAAATGTTAGTATATTTTATTCATTTTGTAGTATCGGCAACAATTTTCAAAAGGGTAATTCATTGTACTTCGGTAAGTTGTTCCAACTTTCAGAGACTGCATAGAACATTTTCTCCCGTGTTTTCATTGAACGTGTTTTGAAGTAGAATAGATGATAATTAAAACATTTCCAGACTTTATAAAGAAATGATAAGATAACTTCCCTTGTTAGCTCTTGGTTCGATTGTCTCTCTTAGATCGCAACGTCAACAAATGCGTGGACGAATGAGTATCGAAACAGTATTAGATTGCTATGTTTTGGTGAGTAAGTTGGTGAGGTAAATACCACTACCACTACCGTGAATCCGTTTTGGCATAAATACAAGTTTGCTTACAGTAATATAGATACGTGTAAAAAATCATAGTATAATCATAGTATAATCATGTTCTTGAATATTGAATAACTCTATATTGTAGATGGTATAGACGACATGGCTACCAACATTCGGATCGACAAGTATACCGGAGAAGTTGAAGTCATTGAGCCATTTACCAATCTCACCAACTGGACAAACACTGAAATATTGAATACATCTCTTCAAGTTATAGTTAGAATAAACTTTCAATTACATTTGTAAAAGTTCTGCTTCCAATATCCCTATCTTACAATACAGATTTTAAAGACATTCGTATACATAAGTGGAAATAGGGTTTGGTTGGTTAGCGCAGCTTTTAAAGGTCTTACACAGGCTTGAACCGAAAGAGATTCTCTATTTGAAACTTCACAGACCGTGTATCTATTTTATTGCATTGTAATTGTATTAATTAACGTGACAGTAAAATAATTTATAAATTAATTATTTACATTTCTGTATCTCCTTCTTCCAGGCAACGGAACAGTCAGCCAACTCACATAGGACGAACATAACCCTTACAGTGTACGTGTACCGAGAATTCTCTACCACCACATCCATACCAACAACGTCCCAAGCACCAACACTAATTACATCAGATGGTCATGCTACCGAAAAACCAACTTCTCAGCTAGATGTTTTATTGCTTATTATAATCATCGTCCTTATCGTCGCAGTTGTCGCCCTTGCCATAATTGTTGTCTGCTTAATCTGTAAAAGAACAAAGACACAGAAAGACACTATCAGAGAGAGCCAAAGAGTCGAAAACTCTGAATATGAGAGTATTGATGTGCTTTCCTCTGCCCCGATTAATCCGTATGAATCGATCAGCATGTATGCTAGAACGGATTCGAGTGAGAAAATGAAGACAGTCCTGGATCGAACAAAAGAAGACATGACAAAAAATGGTGAACGTCAAGTAGATGAGGAGACTCTAGAGGAAGCAGACGAAAAATATGAGAACCGTGTCTGCACTAAGGCGGACAAGCGTAAACAACTGACACCATAGAATATCTTACTGAATCTCATACGGAACTGTATTCAAATGGAGATCAGCAAGTCTATGAAAATTATGCAGAGCAGTCCATTGAATCTTACATCGTACATACAAAGACTATGATAATGTTGAACTCTTCTGGGAACCCCGAAGAAGTGACCAATGATTCAAACTATACTGTGACCGTAGAATTGGTTGACATTTATATACACAAGCTTGTCCCATTTTTAAGATTATAATATATTTCATATAATTTAGTTGACTGAATTGATTGTATGTGAAAGTGCTACTACCATATATTATAGCCATCTGTTGTTTTAATGTTCATATAATTCTCTCTTAAACTGTACCACACCATAATAGGTAATTCCAGTTTTCACGAAAAGCTTTAACCTGATTTTTAACGTAATAGCAGTTCGTATTTTCATTACGCCGGCAATGTCGAATCAACTGTCTATGTTTTGTTGTAAACTTTCCGCTATTAAGAACACTCGTTATAGGCCTGATCAAACGTTTCAGAACTAAATGATCAATTTTATGGTAAACGGGTCTTGATAACAGGAACATTTCGACAATGAGACCACTTTGTGCCAGTACAAAGGTTAGTCTTATTACAGGAACTTTACTGCTCTGTAATATATTTTCTTCAGCAGTTATTCGGATCACAATAATACACGAAAAACTAGAAATGATTGATTGTATGAATAAAGGTATAAGGAATTCAAGACAAGATTGGGTTGGCCTAACATACTGAAGAATAAGTACTCCAGCTGTGACAAAATGGCAATAGGCAAGGCATGCACTACAACTTTTAATACCAACTGCACCAAAATCAACGAACGATCATTTTTGAATGAATGCCGAAACACTGATTCTATTACACACTCTGTCAGCTTTTCTAATACCTGATAGATAGATAGATTTATTTCGGTATCACAGTGCATACAATGGTTACAAACATGTTGTATTCATAAAATATTAGATAATTAAATAAAATACAAGCATGAGTATTAACCATGTCATGCAACGCAGTACCAAGGATAGCACAAAAAAGAGAGTGATCCCTTATTTCCATTGTGGTCCTTAAACCTGAATATCATTTGTGGTTTTGGCAAACTACTGCGGCACTGAACTCCCCTTGCAATCAGTCCTATTGGAGCTTTGTTATGTAGGTTCTATTCTATCTTAGTTAAGAGGTTGTGTTCCATCTTTTTTGTGTCGCCCTTTCGGAGAAAAGGCGATACATAGGGAACGCTTTGTCTATCGGCCCGTCCGTCACAAAAACTTCACGTTGGCTCTAACGTTGCCATTTCTTAAAAGATTTCTTCATCAAACTTTCATATTGTATTGCTGATGACAAAAGGGTCGTTATGCCGCCAAATAATTTTGCAGATCAGTGTAGGGTTAACACACGTTTTTCGTGTTTTAACATCCTCAGAATCCCAAGGGATGGTTGGAGCCCGAGCCCGTTAGGGCGAGGGCACCAACATATCCCGAGGGTTTCTGCAGGTGTTATAACATGAAAAAAACGTTCGTTAACGCTATTCTAGCATAAAAAATCAGAAAAATAAGAATGAAATGCTCTTACTTGTACGACGTTCAACAATGCGCGGGACATCGTCCATGTTGTGTACGTCATATTTATGACGTCACCAACGGTTTAAGCCTGCATTGTTGACGCCGTACTTGAAGAAAGACTTGGGAGATAGGTCAATTGTTTACAACGGTCCTGTAATGCGCATAAATGAAAACGGGTTATAACGGCGCGTGAATCTCCCCGTTAACACACGTTTTTTCTCCTGTTAAAACACCGGCAAAATAGGCAAAAACAGCACATTTTATGCTAGAATGTCATATTTGACAGAGTTATGTCCCTTTTTGTACTTAGAGTTTCCTATAACTTTGCTACTTCTTATTAAGATTTCTTCATCAAACTTTCAAATTGTATTGCTTATAATTGACAGAGTTACGCCCCTTTTTGTACTAAGATTTTGTCACGAAATTATTGGTTATTCTGACGAAGTGTTAGAGGGCGACACAAGTCCCATCTAGTTTACGTCATATGTCCGGTTTGTACCAGCACTCCTTTTTGTGAGAAGTGTTAGAGCCAGAGACATTTAAGTTTTAGTACACAGCCGACAGATGAACAGGTAAAAGGATGATAATGAAAGTATCGTTATCCGACGATACATGTACATGTATATCTTATTGAACCGAATACGTAAATTTTTTACTATTGTTTTATGTATCAACTGATTAATAGTTATTTATTTACACCAAAGTCACTGATTTAAAGTCAGCTTTTACAAATACAAATACAAATACACATGTAGTTTATTTCACTCAAAACAAAAATAATATCAAACAGGGAATGCCACGTACCAAACACGCAGCCTCCCCAAAACGAGCCCCTCAACACCCAGAAGTGCACACCACCAACACACACACACACACACACACACGATCATGTACACACACACACACATACACTACCAACACACACTAGCATACAAAGCAAACACACGAGGACAAAACGAACAATTAAAGGAACACAGTGGGGCACCGCCTTGGAACGGTCAGTGGCAAAAACACCACTGGGGAGCTTAAACCGGTTTATGGTGCGCACCCAACCTCACTCTTACCCCCACCATGTTCCAAAGTCACAGGACAGTGTAAATAAAAGTAATCCCTGCTAGGTGAATCTCTAACACACGCAATGGAAACAAAAGGCATGGTATGTAAAACACAAAAATGCTCGTGTATAAATATATAAAAAGCAAACCTTGAGAACCAAAAAACGTATGTACTCAATGCCTTTGCAGAAGGCAGAGCACCAAAAGAAACACCCTTAAGGGCCCGACGAAACAGGCCAGAGGACAGAAATCAAAACAGTTTCGTCCCAGTGGGATTTAAAAACTGCCCATCACAGAGTCCTCCCCCTCTTCCGTCAGACACAATCAAAGAGGGAAGCATAGCGTCCAACTGTAAACGGGTTGAACACCAAACATGCGGTGTGTCTCAAAACAGTTGGGTCGTAACCTCTTTTAACAAAACGTTTTATAATTTTAGCAAATACAGTTGGAAAATTGCCATGACCCAAAATCTTACGAAGCTTGTAAATCACATCCCCATAAAAATCGGGTTTTGAAATACCTTCTCGCAGAAGAGTCTTTAGATTACTATTGAATTTCAAAACCAAATCAGAATTACGATAGTAAAATTTAGCAAAATATTTACGCAATTTGTAATAACGGTAGCCCTGTTGAAGAAGTTTATTTGTAATATATTGATTACGTTCATTGAAATCCTCAACATGACTACACGCTCTGGCAAACCGAATTAACTGAGAAATGTATACCCCATAAGATGTAGCATGAGGTACATCCCCATCCAAATGGGGGAAATTTACAATGCTAAAATTAAAATCATCCCTCTTGTCATAAATTTTGGTATGTATAATATTGTTATAAACAGAGAGATGTAAATCTAAAAATGAAGCACCAGTATCCAAATTGTTAGTTTTAATTAACTGGAGTTCCCGGGGATAAATAGTGTCCACCAATTGACCAAAAAACGGGTTATCCATATTAAGAATATCATCCAGATAGCGTGATGAATTATTAAAAGCAGTAATAATGTCTGCCTGCGTATCTGGAGAAAGACTCAACATAAAGTCTCTTTCATAACAATATAAAAACAAATCTGCGACAAGGGGTGCACAATTTGTTCCCATGGGAATACCGATTACTTGTCTGAAAACTGCATTCCCAAACCTTATATAAATGTTGTTCAATAAAAAGGAAAGGGCTTTACAAACTTCGTCACAGGTCCACATAGTATAATGTTTAACAATACAGCTAGTAAAAAAAGCTTTATCGAAATTGCAGGCGAGAAATGTAGCATTCTCCCTGGCAAAAGTCTTTTGAATTAGGGCAGTTAGCTTGTCATTTATCAAATTATGTGGTAAAGTGGTATACAGAGTAGAAAAATCGTATGTACTGACTGAAGTTACTTTGTAATTATTAACTTTAAACTTATCCAGGATTTCGCCAGAATTTTTGATCGACCAAAATAAATGTTTACCAGAGTTTTCGTATACTTTATCACAATATCTTTTCACGTGGGCTTTTATAGCAGTTAGGCAAGATGTTAATAGTTTTGAAATATTTGTTGTGGTACAAGAGCTTGAATTAGTGATGAAACGAGCTTTATATGGTTGTTTATGTAATTTAGGAATCCAGTACATAGTAGGAAGTTTAATATGTTGATCATCTATACGAACTTTCAAATTAGAAACTTCACTGATGTGATCAGTGACCACATTTTGTTCAACGGAAGGACTCAATATATAAGCTTTAGTGCTATTTAGTTCGTTTTGTAAAACATTAATATAATGTAGGCGTCAAATGATGATAATATTGTTGGCCGCCTTGTCTGCTGGAACTAAGACATACTTAGAATGAAATTCTTGGATTTCCTTTTTCAGATGTCTTAAAGTAAACTTGGGTTTTGATGGAAGTAGGTGTTCATTTGTTTGGTAAAATTTTATACGAGAATCGACAATGTTAAAAATACTTCGTTTCCAAGACGTTAATGCATTTGGATCAGCATTCTCACGACGACACCATTTAACACAAAAAGTTTCGATGGATTCCGCAATATGACCACGACAAGCATGAAAATCAATAGTAGAAGGAATTCTGGTTTCTGGAATTTTGGTCCTTTAAAGAATAAATTACGAATACGCTTGTCTTTAATAATATCAAAATTACCAGTGATGACATGACCGGCATCTGAATAGCAAAATTTCGAGTTTTTACATTCGCAGTAAGAAGGGGTATTTGTTTGAACATCTAAGTCGGAAACAATTTTATTGTAATTGAATATAACATTTCTAACAGGTGTTTTATGTTTATAACAGATAATAGGAACTTCGGAGTTTCGGAAATACTTAGGCACAGAATCAATGACACGTCTATCACGAAATATACTGGGTACATCGATGAAGTCAATACCTTTATTAATGAAATGAATTTTAAGAAAATGTCTATCATGATCAGATTGAGTGTCAATGTGTGGACGGAGAACGTGTTGTGTGTAATATTGGATAAGATATGACACAGTGTAAAACGGATCTGTTTGAATAACGTACTGGTCCGCTTCCTCGTCTAGTTTTTTAAGAGACTGAATAGATAAAGATGTGAGACGAGAAAGCATTGAATGTCTACCAGAGTTTGAGTCATGTAAATAAATGACAATATGAGGTAAACATACTGAATCATCATATATAAATCGAGGCTATTATAACATTACTACTCAATGGGGTTGATAAATAATATCTATATGATATGAAAATAGTATTAAAAGAATGTGGGAGAGTAACACACCATTGCTTTTGTGTAAACCTTTTCTAGAAATTCTAGAACAAACAGATGATTTTTTGATAAACTCACATATCTTTCTATATTCTTCTTTTCATTTATATTATTGTTCATTATTTCTTCAAAATGGAGGACAGTTTGTCTTTTGTAATACTTATTTTTCAAATATTTTTTGTACTGATCTTCTAAAACGTTCAGTACTGTTAGTGTTACAAATGGACTGGAAGAGAGCAGTTAAAAATAAACAACAAAATAAAAACAATGATATTAAAAATAAATTAAAATTGACATGTTATCTCAGTAATCCGATGTTTGAAATATCAATCTTTCCATAATTATGGAATAATTGTCGAGTTTATTGAGAAAATTATTACAACATGTACATTTATAAACGTAGTAATTTACGTGTAATTGCGGAATAATTACTAGATGAGTAACACGACGAATGGTGGCATTTTCGGAGTATTGCTCAAAGCGTCGTAAATAATTATACTAGGAATTATTTCTCTCAGAAAATATATACATATATAACTCAAACCTGTAGCCACTCCAAGTGTATACATGTATGTTAAAGGAATTATGTAGATTAAAGTTTACATATGCAATTTCAGACGTGTGAAATTTATTGTTTTGAGGTAAAGTGCGTTATGTTCTTAACACTGATAACATTGATGTGTGTTAGTAATCAAACTGTTAAGACCACGATGGAGCAGGGTTCGGTGGTCTTTATCACAGGTGTTTCACTATAGATTAATAGTGCGCGAACTCCTGCGGTCTTATTCGCAGGGTGGTCTTTATTCGGAGGTGGTCTTTAACACAGGTGACTATCTTTTAATACTCTTCGATCTTTACTTCGCTCAATCTATTCTATCGTCAGTATTGTAAATTTCAAATATGTACATCGTGAACGTACTTCAACAATTCAAATGCCATTTTAAATGATATTTTTTTCTCATTCATGTTATATAGTGTTACTTCGAAGTTTTTAGTTCCTAGATTTATTTCGTTATTTATACAGGATCGGGTATACAAGGCGGATGAATGGCATGGTAAAACTAGACACTACAACTTAGCAATAAGGATAAGGTTCGAGTATATCTAAAAAGTAAATCTTTGAAACAGTTCGTACTTGCCTAACTAAAACTTAATTCGAGATTGCTTCCATTTAGAATGAGTCTCGAGAGCGATTAATCTAAATTGATGCAACTTGTTTCGCAATCGATAATACATAAATAAATTAAACAAATATTTTTTTCCAGACGTAACATGCATGATAACATGTATAAGAAAGTGAATTTTTAAAACAGCTTATACTTGCTTAACCTTATATTAACACATATCTTTAGATGTAACAAGATACCATATATTTTAAGAAAGGTACATATATGAAACAGTTCTTGCTTGCTCAAGTTAATTTAACGCAAGCTTGAATTTTTTAGATGTGATCATTTTGAAACAGCTCTCGCTTGCTTAATTTGCATTCAACTGAAAATATTCCTACGTAACATGTTCATGTAGAAAGTAAAATGAAAAGTTCTTAATCGCTCAACTCAACTTAAACTTCTTTTTTTTCAGACGGGTTTACAAACTACATGTACATGTACTTGCCGAGAACTTAAAATTTAAATGTTTATAACCGTGACGGTTACTCATGAATGTCATAATACTTTTGTACGTCAGAGAATATCTGAATTTATTCCCATTACGAATAAATGCAGTAAATTACAGGGATAATATGTACAAATTTACTGCGTAAATAAGGTCAGATCAGTGTGTCTATAAATGGAACAAAAACCTATTCTCATGATCCGCTCACGACACTGTGAATGTATAATTTCAATAGTGAATTTTAACAATATTTGAAGAATGGATTTCGTTTAGATCTGGTCACGATTTGTACAAGTTCAAGTTCATTTTCAAGGGATACTAACATTTACTCCATATGGATATATCTTATCTTATTATTACGAAATAATGCAAAACTTTAAAGTGTTCGTGTACAACAGTATGTGTGTTAAATAGATTATTTTTCGTAATTAGATTTATAAGTAAGTTAAAACTTTATAAATTGGGATTCATTTAATTTATATGAACTAAACATGCATAAAGTTATATCATTATTTTAAGTGAAAAAATATATATATCGCTGTGAGCAATAACATGTAAGCTCCAGTTAGTTTCAACACTTATTAAGGTAAGTCTTGCCTCCTATCTACATCACTGTAACATGCATCTTCATTCAACAACCTTCGCAACTTCCAGCCTGCCTTCTTCTCACTTTACAACCTCCTATCTGCCCCCATTCATTTCACAACCTCCCATCTGTGCTTTCTACTGATTTTACAACCTCCCATCTGCTTCCTACTCGGGTAACAATCTCCAATCAGCCTTGTTCTTAGTTCACAACCTCCCATCTGCCTCCTACTGATTACACAATTTCCTGCCCGTTTGCTACTCAAGTCTCTACCTCCCATCTGCTTCATACTGGGTCTGCCTTCTACTTAGTTTATAACCTCCCATCTGCCTTCTATTTAGTTCATAACCCATAACCTGCAATTAAGCCTCCTGTTCACTCCACAACATACCATCTGTCTCCCACTCGCTTCGTGTCCTCCACCTCACACAGACATGCATTTGCCTTCTACTCACTTCACACTTCCAATCAGCCTACTACTCACTCCAAAACCTCCCATTAGTCCACCACTCACTTTATAACATCCTTCCTGTCTCCCACTCACTTCAAGACCTCCTATTTATCACAAACTCACTTCACATCTTCCAATCTGTCTCCAATTCACTTAACAATCTCTCATATGTCTCCCACTCATTTCAAACATCCCTTCTGTCTCCAACTCACTTCAAGACCATCTATCTGTCTTCCACTCATTTCAAGGCCATCTGTTTTCCATTCATTTCAAGGCAGCCCGTCTGTCTCCCACTCACTTCAAGATCACCCATCTGTCTTCCACTCACTTCAAGATCACCCATCTGCCTTCCACTCACTTCAAGATCACCCATCTGCCTTCCACTTACTTCAAGACCACCCATCTGTCTGCCACTCACTTCAAGACCACCCATCTGTCTTCTACTCACTTCAAGACCACCCATCTGTCTTCTGCTCACTTCAAGACCACCCATCTGTCTCCCACTCACTTCAAAACCATCCATCTGTCTTCCACTCACTTCAAGACCACCCATCTGTCCCCCACTCACTCAACAATCTCCCCTAAGTCTCCTACTCACTTTTCAACTCCCATCTGCCTCCTACTCCCTCCACAAATTACTACACCTCACTCAGACAAGAATCTGCCCGTATAATCATCTGACAACACACTCACAATCGCTGTAAATGTCATAGCTGGGAAAATGCAACAATAAAACTCTAAGCACTTGTATCAAATTATTATTTTTCCAATTGACTTAATATCATATATTATTCTGTCGTTTCAGACAATTAAACATATGTCGCGTTCCGTTATCTCTCCCGATGTAGGAGATACTATATATGTGTCTATTTTCGCTACAGTTATTGTCAATTCCCGGTAATTACATTTAATAAACATCTGTGGAATTCTTGATGAAGTGTCACGTGCAACATATTAAATGAGAACATAAATCGTGAATTGTGGGATATTTTATGGATATACCGCTTACTGGGGGATTAATATCTTTTGAAAATATTGCAAGTCGGTTATATTCTTTGATAAAGAATTATTAAACATTATCTTTAAGAGTTACATGTAGGTGTAATATTTTATAATAAACCCCGTACCGAAAAGTAGTACATGTATTTGACAATAGATCCGTTATGAACGCTTTTTTTACATTCTTCATATTTACTTTTTATCTTGACGCACAAGAAAGATTATGTGTACACAAAAGGGCAAATGAATTAACCATTCTCTACCTAATGCAACCTGTTTGATTTTTGCGCATATCTAAGATTTCATCTGACAATTATAAAGAGTTTTGTTAAAATGCTTATATCAAATGTCATCTTTACATATTGAATAAAGCTATTTGTAACCCACATGCCCGTTGCTACATGTAGTGCGAAATAAGGCATTCTTTTCTTCTTTTGATTCCATCTATAGCGAGCGATTGATTAAAAGTTTTACCTGTTTCGCAATCAAAAATAAATGAATTAGCATAAATTCTTTTTCACTTGTTCAGTTTTTGTAGTATGAACTCCTTTACTTTTCTATAGATAAACGGAAAGCGGTTGTGAAAGTGCAAACATATGATCCTGTCTGCTGGTGAATAAAATGAAAATGCTCACAGACGAGGTCTCGAGGGTGGCATCATTTAAGACTGTTAAAAGGCCTGTTGTGAAAAAGAATGAAAAGAAAAGATTTGGATTCTTTTCAACCTCGCCGAAGCAAAAGCAGACGAAACTGACACTGGAGACATTACAAGCACTTACACCATTCCATAAAGGAAAAGATACGGTTGCCATAGCTGCACGTGAACTGCTTCTTAATCGTATACGTATGGACAGTAGTGTACACAGGCTGTTTTTCTCAGACACAGTGAATGACACGCGGATAGCTGACGAAGACTTCCGAAGATTTCCTATTACGAAGCTGGCAGTTGCCATGGTAGCAGAAGCCATCTCAAAATGCAATGATGACTTTAAATTTCATTGTACTGTGGAAAAGAACAATCTAGAAAATGTGCTCAAGGAGGTATACGGCAGTGTTCACTGGAAGAAGTTAGGTAAATGCTCAATTTAAAATCTACTCATATGTTTTAAATCAGTTTTAACTTCGATCTTTTTAGTTTCACCTTTGTGTTCACCAGGATGTCATTATAAGTTATATGTTTTGAGTCCACGTGACTTTGACACAAGTGTTTCTCGGGTCGTTTTCATAAGTCAAATTGATCTAAATCTTAGAAAACTGAGAAAACACAATTGCCTAAAATGAGCACGAAGAAATTGTTAAATTGGTAAATATGTAATACTCGTGCCATTGTCAATATCTTAATTTATTGATTGTAAGTTTTTAAAAAGCCGGAGTCAAATGCTGTTCACCATAACATCCATTGCACCAGAGGAGCTATCAATTAGCATAATACGAAGTTTAAGATTATGTCATTTACAACAATGTATTATTTTGCAGGATTTTCCTTGTACACCAAGTTATATCCAAGTGTTGTTAGAGACGAAAAGCTCAACATCAGTTTACAAGATTTTATAGATGACGACGGGTAAGTCATATACAATGTACATGCAGTTCTAGTCAAGCAATCTCTTCTTATGTTTTCCAGTATGATTCGAAAGTTGAAATTAAGGAAAACGTTACTGTTACAGTGCACATATTCCTACTTTATGAGGCTAGTTAACAGCTAGCTCCCATATTAAGATAGACTTTTTTTAGCTTATATATTAGTCCTGGTGTGCTACTACATTTTATTGGCTCTCAATATAACATTTGACACACGCTTGTATATAATCACGAAATAGTTGAAAATACAAATGCAATTCATTAATGAGTATGAAATCAAACATCACTGGCCTCACGGTTTCCATATTGCATTTCTTCATTATTTATTTTAGACCTGAATGGGCGGAGCGAATGATCGAGAGAATGACAGAGCCATCATGGACAATGCAGTGGGTGCAGAAAATTATACGTGGACAGGTGACGGAAGATGATTATAACAACGAGATGAATGCTTTGTTTGTTAAGCTTCATTTACTAGACCCCCAATCAGTGATACCAACTTACCATCTACTCAATCATATAAAAGGTATACACTGTTTCCAGATTAGTTTATACTACTTTATTTCAGCTCGATTGTAAAGAAAGCCTGAAGCTTATTGAGTCACTCTTGAGTCCGCTTCCTGGAAAATCCAGTACTGGTGTCATATGAGGAAGTACGGTCGTGACCCTGGTGGGGCTCGAACCTGCAACCTCCGAGATGAGCGGCACACAACCTCTACACCACCGCTCCCCTTGTTTCCACATTATGACGGAGCCACTCCTAAATATCAGCCTTCACACCCTATCCTCACTGACTTGAAGATTTGTTTTACTCGTGCAAAGTACACATTTAATTAATAAAGCTGCTTGCTCTCAGAGTTTGGTAAAAAAATAAAGTTCTTCAAACTATATGAAAATAACATTTTTTAGAACATATAGTCATATAAAAAGGCTCCAGTATAAATTCCTGTCACGTATATCTGTACATTTCAAATTTTACGCTGCGTTGCAAACGCTTTTGAAATTCCAATATAAACATATATTGTAGCGGTGCCGTAAAACTAACATTTTCAATCGATTTCTGCAAATTCCTACCTAGATTTTTGCTTATATTTTGATTCTAGGCTTTAGTTTTATATAATTTAAAAAAACAACAACATTTTTTCAACGGTAACTGAGAGCGAGCAGCTTTAAGATATAACCATATTTTTTTTAGAAATCTATATTTAATTTCAATAAGCATTGGTCTCGCTTCTTGTTGAGTTTACATTTGAAATGATAGTGGATTGTTATCGTTACAATTATGTTTGCCATAGCATAGAATCTAGCAAATGTGGTTTGTACTGATTTCTGTGTAAATTTGCGTTTTATTGAGACTTTTCGTCTTTCACTTCTTGCAAGGCTTACTTTGAATATGTTATATTAACGGTACGCAAAAATGGCAAAATGAAGTGTTTTTCATAATTGCAAGATAAGCTATAGTCATGTCAAATATGCCCCCCGTTTTACCTGCCACTTCAGATATTGTCCTCGACATCTACAATGTAGGTTACAACTATCAATCAAAGTCATATTGTCAATAAAAGTATTGTCAAGTTATATGCTGAAACACAACGGTGCTAAGAAAACATCATGAACGAAAAAGAAGAATTGTTGAATATATTCTTTTTAATAACAGGCAGAAATGAAATATAATTTATGACTACGATATTAAATAATTATTTTTCATTTTTGATAATATTCAATTTGAATGTATATAACTTTCATATACATAACTTGGGTAATATTCGTTTTCAAAGATTATGAATAAGTGTTCTATAATTGCAGTGATTATATAACTTTAAAGCATTTAATCTTTAGATCTCATTGTTGAGTAAATTTTGTATTGTATATTCCAGCTCTTCCTGAATGCAATCTTGAGCTGGCAACACGAAACTACCTCGGCGGACCACTTGACTGTACAGTGTTCATAGACAACGTTAAACTTGCAGTAATGAAAGAGAACTCTCCCACTAATGTTTCTAAGCTCAGTCTTGATGACATAGAGTTATTTTACGGTATTGGGGTAGTGGAATTTATTCTGTCCGAAGTAAGAGATTTGGGTGTGTGGAATGGTAGAAGACCAGACAATAAAAAACAATCCAAGCTTCAGGATCGATGTAGAATCATGTGACTTTGGAACCAGTCTACCCTCTAGAACACAATGAGAAAGAGAGAGGCGACATGACATGATTGACTGATATTGATCATAACATTATTAATTACTTTTCCTACTATCTTTACCATTTACGTATTTTGTAGTACGCGGGCAGCTGCTGGCAGCTGCTCTGCAAAATATGCAAATTTGAAATAATGTATATTGTTGCCAATATATTCAGTTAAATATGCAAGGGTCAGAAGTACGTGTAAGCCAACGCCTAAGTGGACACAAAAACAAGGCAGCAAAGTTTACATTTACGTCAAGCTATCATGACATGCTATGGGCAATATAAGAGTTCACGTCTTTGGACTTACGGTCCACTTTTCCACTGAGTATCAATTGAACTTGAGACTTACACACACTTATTAAAGAAATCTAGTACAGAGAACAACATACTATCTTGCATGTTGCATTAATTGTTGCCCTTGTTGGACTTTAAAACATATTTGTTTGCTAATCTGTGTGGTTGTGAATCTACAAACCAACCCGGTGCATGCTTTTATGTATGGAATACTCACTGACCGCTATAAGAGCAATTTACTTGTGTCCTTTGCATTATAGATGGAGACAGACTTTAGAAGAAGTATGGTCTATTTTGATATTAAGAAAACACTCACGATTTCTTGGACAAATTTTGTGTTGAAACTGAAGTTATAGAGCTATAGCTTTGATATTTGGAACATTTATTAACCATTGTAGGATGACTCTGTAGTGCAGGTAACGTAACTCAACCTCGCACTTTGGATGAGTTACCTGCCTTGCTGTGTTTAGAAAGGTGAGGTTTCTAAAGTAAGTTTTGTGTTGTGTTACCTTTCTAAGAACATTTGTTGACCAAATGTTGGTTACCGGTAGATTAAAAAGGTCACAAATCCTACCCACAGCAAAATGAACTGGCCATTAAGCTCACAAGAGGCGAAAAGTATGTGCCTGAACCTTTCCATCTCATTTCATTTTGTTAACTTTATCTTTTTAGAGTCATGGTAACGTTCTGAAGAGTGGCTCCCGCTCTTTAATGGCTGTTCTGACACCATCATGCAGAAACAGATAAGGACAACACTGTAGAAATCAAATAAGCACCTTGTCTCCTTAGGGCTATTGTTAACGTTGAATTAAGTCACAGTATGCGAAAGGATGTAAAACCGATCACATTTATATTCTGCCCGTGTAACGTAATGGTTTCCGTTTTACCATGCTGAACGTTGTTGGTTTTTTGTACATAGTTTAGAGTTATATTAGTGATAATTTATTAACTGTATTAACTGTGCATAATTTTTGTTTCACTACTACTCTTTGCAGTTTATAGTGCTAATGGCTTCAAAAAACAACAAAAATTAGAACGTCTTTATCATTCATTTGTTTCTTTGTTTATTATTGTCGGTCAAGGCCGAAGATAGGTTGATTGGTTTATTTCAATCTCATCCATTTACATATTTTACATGCATAAAACATAATATGATAGTAAATGGCTATTCTAAAATTAATAAAAAGATATGCAATTAAAATGCTCCCATTCCTTGTCTTTTATAGTCAAACAGTGCCTAAGTAATTCATTTAGATAGACATGTACACAACATACACACACCTACGAAAGGCAGCCTGGTTCACAAGATTATTGGGCAGAGGTGCTATGTAATAGTTAGAGGCTAAATAGAGAAATTTATACAATATAGAAACCCAAAGGAAGGAGCGCTAGCGACTGACTGTGTTTCTATGTTGTATAAATTTCTTTATTTTAGCCTCTAACTGACTTAGTGTTTGCCCTACATTTTGTCTTTATCCTACTACACTTTATGACGTCATGCGTAAACAGGTCTATAGAGTCTCGCTTTATCAAGATAGAGTGACACATAGAATAACCTGTCAGGAGTTTATGCCAAATAGACAGGGGACATTTTAAAATTTTAGATATTTTCATTGGACAAAAATGTAGGGCAAACACTAAATATTAGGACGACATATATTAGGCTAGTGTAAGCAGTCAATAAGAATGACTGCGGCAGTTCAGAAACTATCCATCCGTCGTTTCGATACGTTAATAGCTGTGCTTCATATTATACCTTAGTTCATGAATCAGTTTGAAAGAAAATGTTTTAGTTTCAAGCAAAGAGAACTCACACAGCCTATAACGCTGTGATGATCTTGGAATAAGTTTGTCCCATTTTCCAACTTTGGTCCAATTGAACTCCTCAGCTAATGAATAATAGTATGTACAATGAAGTGTTGGCCTCATAATAGAGACCTGTTGTTTCTTAATCAGTTGCCATCTTCAGCGATAATGATTTTGGTAAGATGGGATTAGAGTTAAGTTCGTTGCTGATAAAACGATTGCACGATCGAATGCAGACCCATTTTTTTTGTCAGCTTCATAATGCCAGGGGTATTACCATAACCAGAAAACAGTTCAATATGACTGTAGATGAGTCTTCATTCAGAGGATATTGGTTGCCATTATAGTGTACCCCAAATCACAGAACAGACTGAGAGGCAACTTTGGTTTAAAGACCAACTGAATGGTTTGAATCTCATCATAACGCATGGGTGCCTTGACCAAACACCTTCATATGGAAGAGAATATTAAGAGTGGGTTTCCCAATAAAAAGCATATTTGGACGTTTTAACGTTAGATTAAAATTCTCTGTCATATAATTTGTACCACTCGATCAATTTGAAATGCATGTAATAGAAGTATCTAGCCAGTGTCTTCATAAATGAAATACAAGAAATGATAGCTTTTGTGCAGCGATAGCTAAAAATAGATTGGCAGATATTTGAAGGGTTGATAATTAAATGAAGAAGAAAAGGGGCAGGTGGTGCGTTAGAAGTTTCGTTTGGTATATTTCAGTATATAACACTCACATGGTACGAAAGCCGCAGTTTTATTCCAGTTACAAAAAGTGCACACCTGCGTTGTTGTTGTGGTAAAATACACATGGAAGGGTTATTAGTATAGTAAAGTGATCCAGAATGCCAGATTTGCTCCAGTCGTGCGTCATATCTCCGGTCTCAACGTTAGCCAATCCGGCTTATAGACCACATTACTTTACAAATAATCCCTTTATACCTTTTGATACTTGTCTGCGCGAATAAACTGAATTAAAATTACATTTTAACCATATAATTGAAGAAAAACTCTTTTTAGCGCGAAGTATGCGTTGTGTGCGACGTCATTTTATCAAGTTTCAAGTTTTCAAGTTTCTAGTTTATTCATAATCATGGCTTATTACAAGCACGCGAGTAAGAAAATGTTTTAACAAAACAGTAGACATAACAGCAAGTTACAAAATTTACCCTTTTCAACTAGAAAACGATGGTTCATAGTCCTAAATTTACATAAAACAACGGCTAAGTTTTAGGTAAAATATCGAGATATTCTTCCTTTTTTATACATTCTATATACCAGACATATAGGAGAATTATTAACAGTGCTTTCCCACTTTTGTAAAAAAAAAACTGGTCAGTTATTCTGTTTTTTCACCATAACTTTGAAACTATTAACACAAGGAACATGCTGATGAGTGAAATACTCTGACATGCCAGGGTCATTAGGAGAATCCTTCACAAACGAAATCCTAGGGGACTTAATGAAGTTGTTACTAAACAAAGTGTACATTGTGTTATACAGAATTTTGCTATTTTACAGTCCTTAGAATCAGTTACTTACTCCAGTAACCGAGTACTCTACTTTTAATCTGAAGTGAGACAGGTTTAATACCAAGTTCACCATATATCATGCAGTTAGGTGTACTTTGCTTTAGATTAAGGATAAATTTACAGAACTTCATCTGAAACTGATCGATAATACTGACATGTTCGATCCCCCACACCTCTGAACCGTACATTAAGGTTGGCGCTATCATGGCATCAAAGAGGTGTAGTTGGATGGAAAACGGAAAGTTAAGCTTACAGACTTTTTGGATTAATGAGAACATAGCTCTCCTGACCTGATCTACCGTGAAGACGTTTCTTTTTCTTAGAAAAGCGGCCATTATCATCGAAAAGTTTCCAACAACGTCTAGTTTACATTGATTGTAGTAGGCGGCCATGTCATCATTAACAACATGTTTTCTTTTACGAAACATCACAATTTTGGTTTTAGCACACCCCACAATTTACAGTTATAATACATTGCATCGTATAAACAAGTAGTAACGACCCAGTCAAAAGCAACGTGTATTTTGTGGCCAATTGAATGCACTCTTGCAAATAATGGCATTGTGCGTATTGCACGTACATAGAATAAGCCCTAAGGATTTGTTTCTGTCAGGCCGTATTTGGTGATTGAATTAAGGCTGTATTTTTGGAATATATTGTTTTATTATACCCATAAATGTTCTTTGAAAGAGATGGAATAATGCCGGAATAATTATATACACTGGACGAAATACCAGGGTAAAAATCAAATAAGTATGCATTTCAAATGATATATTGGATTATTTAACGTTTATTTTGATATACAAAATTGATTTAGAGAGGTCTTTAATTCAATTGTACCGAGCTTCAATATTGTCAACCTTGAAATAGAGAGCTCTTGTAATAAAACAATTGAAGCGCAATACAATTCAATTATAGACCTCTCAAAACAATTTTTGATCTCATTAATTTATTTCTTGCGTGCTGTAAAACAACGAAAGAGGTCTCCAATTCAATTGAATTATATATGTCTCCAAATCAATGGATTTAAACCGCGCTACAAACGAATTTTTGATATCTTTAATTGATTGTAGACCTCTACAAATATTTAACAGAGCTCTCCAAATATTTAAAGACCTCTTCAAATAATTGAGTATATATATGTAGATTTGTCATGAATTCAAGATATCTAAAATTGAATTTCGCCGCGCTAAAATTGATTTAGAGAGGTCTCTATTTGAATTCCAGACCTCTCTTATTAATTTGTAGCGAGCTTTAAACAATTACAGAGGTCTACAAATAAAAAAAAAGACCTCTTCAATTGCAGAGCTCTTAAAACAGCTGAAATACACCTTAATCACTTATTAAATTGTAGAGGTCTTCAATTCATTTAGTATGCGCTTTAAATCAAATTTTGATATCATTAATCGAATTAGGGAGCGCTCCAAACATTTAAAGACATCTTCAAATATTTGAGTATATGTAGCCTAGATTGGCGTTCCATAGTTATCAGAGTCTTAAATTGAAATTTTAAATCACAGCAACTGTTTGGGACTTGGTCTATACATTTTTTCCTCATGATCTGAAAGACCATATTAGCTTTCAAACTGCCGACACCCCTCCTTTAAATAGATGTCTTCTCTTATATGTTACGTTTGAGGAAGCCCAGTGTTCTATTTGCGTCTGTTGTCATTCTGGAGATGTGTGTATTCCAGCTGAGATCTTGGCTAAGTGAGTGTAAGTACCATAAAATTCAGTTAAACCCTGTGCATGATACATAAGTGCCATTATCTTGGAAAAACGGTAGTATTTGACTGATATTAGAGTTCGAATTAATTAATGAACGAATATACATTGGGTCAAAATATTTTGTGTACGAAAAATATACATACTCTCGATTCCAAAGTAATCAATTATTTAAGAAGCATTCGTTATTATAGATAAAAAATGACTAAATAAGTATAATGCAAACACAATCAAATTAGAGCCAATAATTTTATCTTTTTTTTTAAATTCGAAAAATATGTTTTCAACGTTGTAAAGGCTATAAACGGAGAAATTCTACTTCCGGGTAAATAAATCGTCACGAATTTGCATGATTAATTCCCAGTTTAATTAAATCTCTGACGAAAGTCGGAAGTAATCAGGAAATAATTTATTTACTGATTAAATGGAATTTGAAATATCGTAAGAATTATATATATTTTGTAGAGTTTTAAGGAAAGACTACAGCAAATTTAATTAAGCTGTTAATAATTTTTGATCATTTTTACTGTTTACTGTAAGTTGTAACACTGTGTAAGTATTAATCAACAGGTACCAGACCATTTAATCATGAAACACATTTATAATATTGCACAGTGGTGTCAAATATCTTGAGTAGCAGGTAGAACAAGGGTGGGATCTTGGGATTCTTCCCAGTTGATATCAAACTGTCAAATGCAAAAGGCCATAATTTTGCAAGGTAGTCATACATGCCACAAAAGGTTGAATAAATGCCGGGAGAAAATACTTGAGCAGGAAAGACATGCATTTCCAAGGATGTATTTAACAATTTATTGCGTATTTACACAAATTTTTACTTTACTATTCCTGTGCAAATGGTTCACAAAAATGCTAAATCCAGGTTTCTTTTGACAGTTCATTTTTTAAATGTATGCAAAAATCAAACATCGATTCTATGGTTTGCATGAAACTTGAGGAAACGCGGGTCACTAATCATTGCAATCTACAATACACTGTTTGACAGCTGATAAAATTTGAAGATGACGCGTGTTTAGCACTCTCAACCAATCAGAACGCATAGAGTTTCTGATAATTGATTACAACATAGATGTGTGGCTGCCAGGACACCTGACAATTCATGTGTGAATTTGTTTTGTCACTGTTACGAAAATGTCAAATCTTTTTATTCTCTTTATTGGTTAAATGATTTAATTAGCAGCATGTGTGCAGAGTAGTGACTTGTTTGTCAGTTTGAATTTTCAGCTAATCACCGCTGTTTGAATAGTTTAGGAATCCCCACAAACTATTCTCAGGGCAATTTACCTAAGATGATGGTGATGTAACACAAACTCGTGTCAACATTACGAGTTTTGTCACTCTTTCTTCTAGCATTATTGATAGCACGTTTGAGGGTAATGACCATGTGTTTTTAAAATGAGACATGGTTGATATTTTATGAGCTTCGTATGGAATTTTTCAATATAATTTACCTGGAGTTTTAGTATTTTTGCAAGCTTTGCCGGGGCGCTAAGTTAGGGTCTAAATACTGGGAGAACCCGGCGAATATACTGGCACAGAGCAATAAACATATGGATTGGCAACTTGCATAAAATTGATAAAACAATACAGTACACGCAAGGTGTTTTTTCCAATTGTCACCCATCACTGCAATGTCCAGCCATCGTGACCACGCAAATTTGGTCACCCAAATGCCCCCCTGAGTCACCCATCACCCTAATTAGAGTGTTCAGTCGTGGTGACTGGACACGTTGTTTCAATGGTGTCCACATTCGAATTTGAATATTTGTTATGTTTTTACTGATAAACTTTTAATTATCAATAAAAAAAAAGAAAAATAATTGTAATTTGATGTTTTTCGAAACTTCCCGATGCCCAAATTGTTTAATTACGATGCCGCTATCAACAAACAATCATACTGTAGAAATTCGCAAATAAAACAACCCTGGCAAAACAGTCAATCTAACAAAACAATCTTACTTTAATCTATTCCAAACTAATGATTTAATAATCCAAAATATCAATCTATTGTCAGTGTCTCAAATTGTCTCTTTCAATGCCACGTGCTCACTAAGATCAAACTTACCGGGCATGGGGGCGGCATTCTTTGATCTCATGACACCTGCGGCTTTAACTTTGATATAGAAAAACTTTGCAGTAGCAGTAACTTTATTTGGCAAAATGAAAAAAAAAAGTTAATGGGAAAGAATTGGCGTTGACAGTTACTTAAAAATTAGAGGCGATCGTAAATGACGAAACAAAAAGTACGTTGCAAACAAGCAACTCGTTTTGATATTCAACATTTATTTATTTATGATATGCATTCCCATAATATTCCGTTTTTTGTGTGTGATCCGTATGAAATAATAAAATTGAATATAAAAGAAAGCATCATTCGCAACAAACAGAGGTCTCACAACTGAACCTTGCGGGACGCCAAATATAGCAGACGATAGTTTTGTTTTGGAAACGCAACATCCGGAACTTTTTTAATATAAATCTAGATTATTTTTTGCATTCACGATTCAACAAACATATTTATTACGATAATTGAAATATTTTCGCACTTTCAATGCATTGTCTGTCGACTTTCGTAACACGAGAGACACTCAAAATCTTCTAAGACAAAAAAATATGCATATTCGCTCAATTTTGACAGGTATCTTTCAGAAGTAATTGTGTCAAATGGCTTGGGTTTGCAAACAATAGTACATTTGTTTCAGTTAAATATGTCATCCTTTATTACAAGCAATAGTTTTCACAACAACCGTGATTGACAAAAGGCGAGATGGGAATAAAAAGATTGACCAATTACGGGACATTGTTTACGTGGATAATTTTTTCAGGTCTACATAAACGTGATAAATATTTTAAGTTCAGATAGGAAAGAAAATGTTTTGAAACAATTATATCTAAAAATGATGATTTTTACGTAGTGATAAACTGTGATACTGGAGCGGCAATTCACAACGGAAATACTGTGGTGGGGATGTGCTAATAATAGAGACGCATAACTACTGTCTACCGTAGATGAAAAATCAAAAGTATTTACAGAAATTGATGTATTGTACATTTTGTACTTCAATAAATATGATAAAATAATTGTAAAATACTTTATTTCAGTCGAGTTGGTCACCGCGACCGGCCACCGTGAATCACCACGACTGCATATTTCAGTACATTGTAAATGGTCGCGGTGGCCGTTTAGGTGACCATGTCACCGTGTCTGGTCACCTAGAATGATTTTTTGTCACGGTGAATGGGTGACATTTGGAAAAAAAACACCTTGCGTGTACTGTACAAGGATAGAAGTTGATACTACCTTGTTTGTTTGTGCTCAACGAAAGCTCTTATATCGCGCACCTGTTCTGAGACTTAGATTATTCTCAATTTCGCCGTGACATCATACTGGCCAGTTTAACCAATCACATTATAAGATCACATTAATTTCCTCATTCGGTAAAAAGTAACAACTCTGCCTTTACCATAGACTCGTAGGCAAGTTTAAATTTATTTCAAACAAAGCAAAAAGCTTTAAACAACATATTAGAATTATTATAAATTAAATTCTATGACAATAACTTATAAGCTAATGGTAGGCAATCATCTTTTTTTTAATTTTTATTCTTGGATTTTGTACATTATAAAATTAAAGTTGCATGGAGACCAGTAATGAAACCCTCAAAATCACCTTTCCAGAATATAAATGATTTATCAGTATCCAGATGTGTGCCAAGAATAAAGAAGGAAAATATGTGATACAGTTTGGACACTTGTTTTTACATTAGCTTAGTGTAGGAAACACTTAAAAATCTTCTTCTCTGAAACCACAAGGCTTTAGATAAGCTTAGATATTTAGTACTTTGCATAACCAAGTGAACCTCTTTAATTAAAGTGTTCAAATTATGACCCCCGGTTTGAAATTGATCCCTACTCCAGTTTAACTGGTTTTTATATAGGCTTATGTAGGAAAAATTTAAAAAAAAATCTCTGAAACCTGAAGGCCTAGAGCTTAGAAATTGAGCATGTGGCATTACCTGGTGACCCTCTACCAAGATTGTTCAGATCATGACCTCACAGGTCAAAATTGACCCTGCCACTAGAGTCTCTTGATTTTACATCTATAGGTTTTTATAGGGAAAAATCATGAGCGCCAGGTCAAAATTCCCTTACTGCTATTGATGACCTTATTTTATAGCCAGTGGTAGCCAGGTGAGCGATATAGGGCCATCTTGGCCCTCTTGTTTTGTTATGCTCAACCATTGTACTTTCAATTTTCATTCTAGAAAACCTAAGTGCTACCAATCAGAGACCACAGCTATCTAATAGGTCAGCAGGTTGCCTACAGAAATTGACTGCAGGTTCCAAGTCCCACCGATTTAGTGACGTCATACCTAAAATATATTTGAAAATCTTGTCATTCTAGTAAGAAAATTGGTGTAAAAATGGGTTCGCGAAAATACATGAAAAATAGAGGGAAAATCGATAAAAATTAGGCTACACTGTAAATCTCTTCGAAATTTTTGGCATGTTTGGCCCTAATGGACAAACGAGACCCCGGCGATAGACTTTTTAGACCTTTAAATTTTGAAACTGACTGTTTTTACCCTAACACAACGCTATAGAACAAACTTCCTCGGTTAAATATACATTGAATAATTCCTTAAGAAGTGTTCTAGAAATGCCCCTGCCTGTGTGCCTGTACAAGTATTTTTCCTCCCCCCAAGTCTTTGCTTAATCACACCCTGAATTATTTTTTATCTCCTGCCTAAGGCGGACAGATACATGTATGTTTTGGCATTACTGTTCGTGTCTCAGTTCTCCAATCCTTCTACACTTTTACATCCAAAGCCATGTCTTGGTACTGGTTGATAAGATTTTATTAGAATATGGTAGGTACATATATATTTGGGTAGTGGGACAAATGCAGTCACAATCCACCTATTCAAAGTAAAGTTATGGCCCTTTGCTACTTTAAAATAGTCATCTTCTAGAGGCAATATTTAGCTTGACTTTTCAAAGTATAATGTAGAGCTATTATAGTCACTTGTGCGTTGGCGTTGCAGGTACTGTCATGGACATATCTCAGTAACCACTTATGATATTGATTTGAAACTTCATAGATGTCTTCAGGGGTGTCAGACAGTTAAGTAAGATAACTCTTGTCTAAATTTAGTACAGATTATGGCCCTTGTTTAACTTAGAAAATTTGGTTAAAGTTTTGCATGCTAGGTACTATCATGGACATATATTAGTAAACACTTATGATATTGATTTGAAACTTCATAAATGTCTTCAGGGGTGTCAGACAGTTAAGTAAGATAACTCTTGTCTAAATTTAGTACAAATTATGGCCCTTGTTTAACTTAGAAAATTTGGTAAAAGTTTTGCATGCTAGGTACTATCATGGACATATCTTAGTAACCACTTATGATATTGATTTGAAACTTCAAAAATGTCTTCAGGGGTGTCAGACAGTTAAGTAAGATAACTCTTGTTTAAATTTAGTACAAATTATGGCCCTTGTTTAACTTAGAAAATTTGGTAAAAGTTTTGCATGCTAGGTATTGCCATGGACATATCTCAGTAACCACTTATGATATTGATTTGAAGCTTCAAAAATGTCTTCAGGGGTGTCAGACAGTTAAGTAAGATAACTCCTGTATGAATTTAGTACAAATTATGGCCCTTGTTTGAGTTAGAAAATTTGGTTAAAGTTTTGCATGCAAGGTACTATAATAATGCACATATTTCAGTAACTACTTATAATACTGATTTGAAACTTCATTAAAGTCTCCAGGGGTGTCAGACTGTCGAGTTAGATAACTATTGTATGAACTTAGTACAAATTATGGCCCTTGTCCGACTTAGAAAATTTGGTTAAAGTTTTGTATGCAAGGTACTATCATGCATATAGCTCAGTTATGGCCCTTTGTTACTTTAAAATAGCCATTATTTATAGACAATAGTTCTGTCCAGAACAATAACTCAAGATTAAATGGATATAATATCATGAAATATACATTATACAACAGGATACAAGCCATAGTGCGGTGGTGCATGTACAACTTGTGTCAGGATTGTCCAAGTAACTATAGAGTAATGGTGTCCGTCTGTCTGTACAGTCCTAATCAGATTCTTTCTTTATATGTTTCCTTTGTGAGATACTATACATGTAGAGTTTGAACATGATTAAAGATATCATCATTTTTCCCTATGACATTTTGGTCAATATGGGACTGTTTATTAGACAAAGAAAGAAAGAAAAGTGCTGTGAAGTACTTTCAGATTTTGTTCCCCATTACAATATTTAACTTGGGTCCAATATGGCATGACTATACCAAATCAGAGGGTTTAATAATTGGAATTTGACCTAGAAATTGGGATTGAAAAATAAAGCAGTTAAAAAATGTAAAAACAATATTCTAAAATTATCAGTGTATTAGCTAAGGTACATTTGTGAGATAAACTGTACCCTAGAACTACTTGTAATTCATTTTAACTACATGTTTGTACAGTATTATCAGAGGACTGTGTTGGACTGGAATAAGACATAGGTACCTGTGATATATGACATTATACTTTGGAAAGGAACATTTACATATAAGTGTATGGATCACCTGTGAGTGAAGTTTTAAAATGTCTGAAATCATCTGAAATCATCTGACAATGTTTTGTAAATGTCTTTACAGAGATCAGTGATGGATGTATTATAGTTTAAGACTTACAAAGTCACGATGTTGGTAGAAGCAGAAGCTGTGATGTCACTTCCTGTTCTTTTTGTATCCATAGTGATACTTGTTGCCATGGTTCTTGCACTCGTACTGTGTGTCTGTGGGAAAAGGTACGAACATTTTTATACATTATTATTATGTATAATGTAGTATTCATTTTGATTCTAGGATTTTCAGTGTCCTGTACTATTACTGTTCTCTACTTCTATGTGAAATATAATTATTGTTTCTGCCTTGTTTCTTCTACATTTTAAAGTTCCTACTCAATAATTTTATTATTTAACAACCACTGTATTTGAATTGAGTACTTTTAAAGTGTGTTTGAACCTTTCTGAGTAGAGGAACCCATTGACTTTTTTACATTTAAAGGACATGCCAAGAAAAGAGAATAAAGTCTCATTATTGTTGAAAACTGTTATAAAAGAATAACTTTACAAGTGCTAAAATCTTACTCAGTTTGTGTGAGAGTAAGTAAACTGTATGGCTTGGTATCCATACAGTCAGATCTAAACCTATACTCATTGTTTAACAAATATTTACCAACAGTTACAAGAATAGTAAATAATTAAGAATTCAAAGCACGATTTACAGACTTGAAGGAGGAAGGAGGTAGTGAAAAATGAACAAATGAAATAGACAGGAAGTTAAGTTTGTGTTGTTTTTATGCCAAATTTTACTCAAAGTTTCTAGAATAGGAAGTACATGTATTTACTTTTTGATTTTGTTCAATTAGTTTCAAATGTATGAGATTGCATACTGTTGTTTGGCAGTTCAAACTTCAAGGAGCTCATTCATGTGATGGTGCGCAATTTACATAAGTATTATCAGTTTGTAAATAGTATGACACTTTGCACAACAGGAAGTTTAAATTAAAATTGAAATATGTAGTCACCAATGAATGCTTGCAATATCATGTTGATAATACACAGCTGCATGTGTTTTTAACTGCTTGAAAAGTACATTTGTATATTCATAATAGCTTGAGCACGGTAAATGTGATCGTATTACAGAAACTAGGCAGCATATCCAAGTGTCTGCTTACACCTTCAAATTGTATTTGATATTAATTTTTTATAATTTTAAAAGTAACAATATTTTCAAATATTGTAAATTGGGTAATTGTCGCATGACAGACATTTAGCAACTTTTGAGCAGACAGACTTATTCACGAATTTTCAATTCCAGAACAGAGAATTCTCTCAAAGTAAATCTATGTTAAATTAATCCTTTGCGAGATTTTTTTTTTAAATTAGCGAAGAGGGAAATTCACGAAAATAGCGTAAATTAAATAATTGCAAATATTTCACAATTTACAGTACTTGAGCTAGAGAATGACAGTACTAGTGTCTAATGGCGCGCATGTTCATTTAAGGCTAGACCCTGGTCATAGGGACATAAAACTTTAGCTTATAGGAAAAGTGGGGAATGGAAACAGTAGACTGAGTTGAAGGTAGTTTGGGGTTCTATTTGAAATGTGGACTGCTGTTACGTGTCCTTAAATGGCTGTCCCTGGTCATAGGGCTACATAAACATTACTGTTCATTTGCATTAACAATCAGGAAAAGTGGGGAATGGAAACTAGAGAGACTGCAGTTAGGGGAAGTGTGTTTCTAGCTATCAGTTTGGGGAAGTTATATCCTAGTTTACAGTCAGGGGAAGTTGGGCTTGAAGTCAAGGGAAGTTATATTCTGGTTTACAGTCAAGGGAAGTTGGGCTTGAAGTCAGGAGAAGTTATATCCTAGTTTACTGTCAGGGGAAGTTGGGCTTGAAGTCAATGGATGTTATATTCAAGTTTACAGTCAAGGGAAGTTGGGCTTGAAGTCAAGGGAAGTTATATCCTAGTTTACAGTCAGGGAAGTTGGGCTTACAGTCAAGGGAAGATTAGTTTACATCAGGGGAAGTTGGAGTTCAAGTCAGGGAAGTTATATCCTAGTTTACAGTCAGGGGAAGTTGGGCTTGAAGTCAAGGGAAGTTATATCCTAGTTTACAGTCAGGGGAAGTTGGGCTTGAAGTCAATGGAAGTTATATTCAAGTTTACAGTCAAGGGAAGTTGGGCTTGAAGTCAAGGGAAGTTATATCCTAGTTTACAGTCAGGGGAAGTTGGGCTTGAAGTCAAGGGAAGTTATATCCTAGTTTACAGTCAGGGGAAGTTGGGCTTGAAGTCAATGGAAGTTATATTCAAGTTTACAGTCAGGGGAAGTTGGGCTTGAAGTCAAGGGATCTGTGTTTACTGTCAGGTGAAGTTAGGCTTGAAGTCAAGGGATGTTGTGTCCCAGTTTACTGTCAGGGGAAATTAAGCTTAAATCAAGGGAAGTTATGTCCCAGTTTAAAGTTTGGAAGTTTTGGTCTCACCTAGAGTCAGAGGAAGCTTGGATTCAGCTGTCAGTAAGGGGAAATAGTTCATAATCAAAGAAAAGTAAATAGTTGTGATTTAATAGTTATCACCTTAAAGTTGTGTTTTAGTAAGATCAGTATTTTTAATTTACATGATGATGTTTTTGCAGTAAAGGAAGTGGTGAACCAGAATTGACGCAAGCACAGTCCAACCATGCCTCTACTTTCCTGGATGCTGAAGCTTTGTGCAAGGTATATGTTTGTAATCACATTAACATTTCTGGTTTAAGTATTTCAATGGTGCCAGAGCATTTACCTCGGAATAGAACAGTCTTGTATTATGTACTGCAATCAAATCAGTGTTGATAGTTTATACTGATTTATTTTAGCTCGATTGTGAAGAAAGCTTTAAGCTTATCGAGTCACTTTCGAGTCCGCTTCCTGGAAAAACCAGTACTGGTGTCTTATAAGGAGGTACGGTTGTGACCCCAGTGGTGTTAGTGGTCATGTGTATTCACGTCTGAAGCAGACAGGACACATGTATCCTGATTGACCATCTTATATAAACACACCTGTATAGATCAGTCACCTACTTTAATCAACCACTTTTGATGCATCCATTATTTGGCCATTTAGACAGGTTTGACTGTAGAAAAATACTTGTCTTTATATATATGGCAAGTATATAAATTTGTACTTTTGATTTAAAAATCAAGGTAAGGAATGTTTTACATACATATAACAGTCAGTTTCAGAAGTTAGACATCTTTCTTGGTACTATAAGAGCTACAAGTAATTTTACATCCAAAATGCTACTGGGACTTTAAGTTTGTCTTGCATCTCTTCTTCTTAGTTTATTTAATAAATTGATGTCAGGTTAGATAAAGGGTCACAACCATACCTCATCATATGACACCTGTACGGGTTTTTCCTGGAAGCAGACACAAAATTTCTCGATAATCTACAAGCTTTCTTCACAATCTAAAATAAATTTGTATATAAACTTAACTAAAAGCAGTGTCCTAAGATACTTGGTTACATGTAACATTAAGAATGTCAAATACATAACAAACAAAATATTAAGGTCACTATAAGGTCACTATACTGTTATCTGTTGAGATTTTAATTGATAAAATATAATAGGTCAGTGCGATAAGGCATACTTTTCATTTAGTGTAATTATTTTGAGGACTTGTTTACATCCATGTCACCAATCTTGACCACTATGTGAAAAGGTGTTATCATAGAGTTAAAATCAAGTTACACTGAAGAAAGGGTGTTACAACAAATATACATGCATCATGGCATGGAAATTGTCTCTGTTGTGTAACTTTGGGAACCGTAATTATCTAGAGTCGCAAAAAACTTGGTTGGAACATTATTTAGTAGCAGGACACCATGTGGTATATGACCCTTAAATCTGTTTTAGGCCAAAACAAATTAATATTATGGTTGTGATAACCCTGACAATGATAGTCAAAAACTTCATCAGTTCTTTTCCAATACAGACCAGATAGACACTCAGTTTGGTTATGAAATAATTCCGAAAAAATGAAATATTTTGAACCTGTGTATGTTGCTATCTTAATTCAGCAACCACCTGTCTGAGGCAGACAATATTAATGTATAAAGCAAAAAAAAGTCAGGTGTGTTTCTGGTCTCCAGACCAACTTTTTTTTTATAAGAAACTGATCTAAAAGACCAATATTCAAGAGTTTTTAGAGCTAGAAAGACAATCATAAATTAAAAAAAGAAAACAGACGAGTGACCAACCTTAATTCTTGACAAGGAGATCCGATACACACATGATTTTTTATTTGGCCTGATCATTGTTACATTTAAAGGAGGAGCCACCTGCTTTAAGTGGACATTTTTTTTAATATGTGATGTGACTTGTTGCCTGAGACATGTTTGACTGTTTGAATTTTCTTGGCCTAAGTGTAGGAGTGTTCATGGGCAGAGAACTTGCTTACTGCCTATGACGTCACTGTTTTGATTTAAGTCCCGATAAGCCGCTAAGGAGCCCATAGAACACTCTAGCTGTCATTTTCAATCACAAGTTTGACACACAAACACTTGAGAACTGGTTGTAGGTGAGTGCACCTGGTCTGAGTATGCTAGAACGGTCTTTACCAAGTTAGTAAGTTTGCCAAATGATGATTTTAGATTTTGTTGGCCATATTTTTGATAGATACATGTTCCCTGGTCTGTGGCTTGACAATGTCATCGGAGTGACTAATAGTTATTGACAGACAATATAACATTTGGTGATTTTTAACACATGAGATGAATGTTGGACATTAATTTAGACAATCTGCCTTTTTTCCTTATAATAAGGATTTTCGTTTTCAGATTCATTATTGTCTTTGTTTTATAACATGTGAAACATTCTGAATCCCACTCATTTACTTGCAGATGCAGACAGAGCAGGGTGATGTGAATGGTGTACATCTAGATATAGAGACTGGTGTCACCCCACTCAACACTTCAATCAACTCTCATAATGGAACTTTGCATAGTAGAGGCAACTCTGTGGACCTGAGGTTAGTGTATTTAAGATCTCTGTATCGAATTTACCATTGATCTGCCTGATAATAAGAAATATACTGCCTTTATGTAGGGTTAGGGGTTTGATATCTTCTGAAGTAATACAAGTTTCGTAGTCTGCCTCCGTGTTCAAGTTGTTAGAGTTACTGACTTGAAATCACTGTAATCTCTCGTAGATTGAGGGCCATGGGTTTGAACCCTGCTACCGACCATGTCTCTTTATGTGAGAAAGTTGGCAGTGTCTTACAGCAGATAGGAGTCTAGTACTGGTTCTTTCCAGGAATGATTGGTAATTAAAATGCTCACCTGTTGAAATGACCAAAATAATGTGGGAATAAGTGTTAAATTCCTACAGCAATCACATACAGGTTTAAGGGTTAGGATGGGGTAAGGAGTAGTTATACCCCCAAAACGAAGTTTAGGGGGGTATATAGGAGTCACCCGGTGGTTGGTCGGTCGGTCGGTCGGTCGGGCGGTCTGTTGCATTTTCCTTGTCCGGAGCATAACTTGAAAACTACTAGTTGGAATTCAATACAACTTCATACAATGGTCAAGCACATTGAGAGGAAGTGCAGTGCACAAGAACTATAACTCCATCTTGACTAATTACAGAGTTATTGCCCTTTGTTACTTTTCCTTGTCCGTGGCATAACTTGAAAACTACTAGTTGGAATTCAATACAACTTCATACAATGGTCAAGCACATTGAGAGGAAGTGCAGTGCACAAGAACCATAACTCCATCTTGACTAATTACTGAGTTATTGCCCTTTGTTAGTTTTCCTTGTCCGAAGCATAACTTGAAAACTACAAGTTGGAATTCAATACAACTTCATACAATGATCAAGCACACTCAGAGGAAGTGCAGTGTACAAGAACTATAACTCTATCTTGAGTATTTACTGAGTTATTGCCCTTTGTTAGTTTTCCTTGTCCGAAGCATAACTTGAAAACTACTAGTTGGAATTCAATACAACTTCATACAATGGTCAAGCACATTGAGAGGAAGTGCAGTGCACAAGAACTATAACTCCATCTTGACTAATTACAGAGTTATTGCCCTTTGTTACTTTTCCTTGTCAGGAGCATAACTTGAAAACTACAAGTTGGAATTCAATACAACTTCATACAATGATCAAGCACACTCAGAGGAAGTGCAGTGTACAAGAACTATAACTCTATCTTGAGTATTTACTGAGTTATTGCCCTTTGTTAGTTTTCCTTGTCCGAAGCATAACTTGAAAACTACTAGTTGGAATTCAGTACAACCTCATACAATGGTCAAGTACATTTAGAGGAAGTGCAGTGCACAGGAACCATAACTCCATCTTGACTCATTACAGAGTTATTGCCCTTTGTTACTTTTCCTTGTCCGGAGCATAACTTGAAAACTTCTGGTTGGAATTCAATACAACTTCATACAATGGTCAAGCACAGTGAGAGGGAGTGCAGTGCACAGGAACCATAACTCTATCTTGACTAATTACAGGGTTATTGCCCTTTGTTACTTTTCCCTGTCTGGAACATTTTTCGAAAACTACTAGTTGGAATTCAATACAACTTCATACAATGGTCAAGCACAATGAGAGGAACTGCTAAGAACAATATCTCTTTTTAGTTTGTTTGCAAGGTATTATGTTACTACGAACTTCTTCAGTTTATAAAGCAATCCTTTTGGGGGTATTAATCACATTTAGTGATAGCTCTAGTTAAAGGTTAGTTGCTTTAGATCGGCTTTCAGTAGTTTTCCCAATAATTCACTGTTGTGTTCATAATCTCAAAGTAGTGCCAGTGGAGTACATGTACTGATGAAAAATCACTCCAGATCATTGTTATAGGTGAAAGTAAATACTAGTAGTAGATAGGACACAACAAATAAAGTTGTTAACACTCTTGGATCACTGAGTTTATATGGTTATGACCTGTCTGTTTCACATTGTCAAGCAAGATGTCATACACTGTGGAGGTCACAGTTGCAGACTGAAATCTGCTTCTAGTCTACTACCTCATCACAGCCATTATTGTATTTAAGAAATAGTATCCGTTTTGGCGATGTTCATCATCTTACAAACTACAGTTTGGAGTTCTGATGCACAGGATGAAACCACAAAGTCCATAAGCCTTGAGTGGTTTATAACTATATTGTAAACAGCAGAATGACCGAGAGTTGTTTATTTGACAATAAACATGACTAAAGCAGATATTATTTCTATTCTAACTTGACTAAGTAGTAAATATTCCCAAAAAGATAAAAATGCATCATGCTCTATTTTATGTGGACTTGTACCAAGATGAGCGATATAGGGCCATCTTGGCCCTCTTGTTACATGTAGGCATCATTAGGAACAATTTGATGTCATTTATGATAAAAATCAAAGTTAATTAAAATATGTTATAAACTTCAGAATTATTATCTGCAAAATGATGAAATTTTTTGGTCTTTGTTATTTGGTTATACATAGACTTCATTTGCATTTGGGTTTTTGGTCTTTGTTATTTGGTTATACATAGACTTCATTTGCATTTGGGTTTGTGGAAAACAGGGTTGCCATTGTTTCAAGCCAAAAAAGTCCATTTGGATTGATGAGTCTTTTTCAACATTGAGTTATAAGCACTTGAAACTTTGTACGTGTATCTTGTTTTCTCTGTTTTCTCTGTTAAAGTCCCAATAGCACTTTGGATGTTAATTAACTGGTAGTCCTTACATTACCAAGAAATATGTCTTACCAGCAATCTGGACCATTATTTGTCTGAACAAAATCCTTATTAAAGCATGCTACTGTATCACTATAGCACACTATTTTTTTTAATGATATTGCAAACAGTAATAAATGCTGTCTTACAACACTTCTTGGAGAAGGAGAACCAAAAATATGAGAAAATGTATATGTCAACATTGCTTCAGACTAAATATAATTTTATCATTATTTTGTCTGTAAATTTATTATCTATTTTTGATTATCTAAAGTGCTAAAGGTACTTTAAATATGGCTTCTTTATTTATATACTTTGTATTGTTTCTGTTATTTTAGTAAAGCTGACAGAAGGAGTGGTACCAGCACAGGGTCCTCGCCACGTCCAGTCACACTGAGCAGAGTACTTCCAGACATTCCAAAACAGCACACACTAGACAGGGGACATCACTCTGCATTACCAGAAATACCCACTGACAGTCATCACAAAGGGGCTCATTCTACCTTACCAGATATTCCGATAAATTCGATAAGCCAAACAAACAGTCCAGAAAGACAAAAGAAGGGAGGTCACCCAAATTCTCAGTTACCAGAAATTCCAGGTACAGCCCATACTAAATCATCTCCAAGTATTCAAAGACCTAAAGGAAATGGTGCAGTGTCAGTTGTCAGTAGTAGACCAAAATCCGAGACTGAAAATTCCAATGACATGGACGATTACGATCATATTGAAGAGGCAACAAAGAAAAAAGTTAGGCCTCGGTCGGATTATGACCATGTTGTGATTGAGGATGGTGAAAAGAAAATAGTATTAGCCAAAGACAAAATGAATGAAAATGATTATGCTGAAGTGAAAAATAGTGATACATATGAACAGGTGTCACAAGACGTTATGGTAATTCCCATATCAAAACCAGTTTCTACCTCAGAAGCCAGAAGCCCTAAAAAGGCATCTACAAAACCAGTACATAAAACAAACAGTTTTGATGATCCCTATAATAAAATTAGAGAAGATGAGACTCCGTATAACAAAATCAAGGATGACATGCCATACAATAAGGTTAAAGAAACTGACAAACCTTATAATAAGATCAAAGATGATCCGTACAATAAAATAAAGGTAGATGATCCATATAATACAGTTAAGGAAGAGTTAGATGATCTTGATCCATACAATACAGTGAATGATGGATCTGGTAGTGCAAGATCAAGTGGGAGAAAGAAACCTAGAGCTGCCAGTTTTAAGGGACCAGTTTATGATCCTTATGCTACTGTTATAGATGAAGAGAGAAACGTTTCTAATCAGACAGATCCATATGCCAGGGTAGGTGACACGGAAATTGAACTTGAAGATCCGTATAATAAGGTTGTTGATGAAAGTGACAGTATTATAAATGTGAAAGCCATCCCAGAGTATGGGGATAATGACTATGCAACTGTGAACAAAGCTGAGGAAGTTGAGTATGCCAAAGTTAACAAAGCAGGTAATGCAAGTAACTGTGATAAACAGAAGGTTAGTGAAACTCCTCCATCTCCCCGAGAGGAAATTGTTCAGGATGAATACGCTACCGTTGTGAAAGTGAAAAAACTAAGCGCAGGCACTTCCTCAGCTACTGGTAATCAGTCTGCCGCAGCGTCTGCGTCTGGATCAACTACCGTAACGGTAAGAGCGAGTATTGCACAAACAGAAGCAGCTGGTCCATCAGGAAATATGGTAATCCCACCAGAGCCTCCAAGAGATTATGACGAGTCTCCAGATACCGATGGAGATCATTATAATACAGTAGCACTTTTGAGCAGAAATGGTTCAAGTAACGGACAAGGTAAGATATTCTTGAAATTACATAAAAACTACTGTTTAGATATATTATGTTATCCTTTTCATTTACTGTAACTGAACACTGTCTTGTGAATTAACTGGTTTATATAAGTTTGATTCTTAGTTGTCTTTAAATGCAGTTGTTTGTTGCATGTAAATTTATTGCATTCATCTATGTTACTTAGGTACATGTATGTAATATGGGAAGTTTTTTTTTGTTTTAACTGAATCAGTAGCAGGGATATCATATTTACAAAATTGTGTACATGTTTATACTAACACTTATAAGTGACATGATATTAACTAATGTTGAATATGTTTGACAAAATATTCCAGCATAACTGAGCATTGAACACTATTTCAAGATAAAAGTAAGGTGACACTTCCTGTTTATCTAGTTCAATAACTTGCTAGCATTGCACTTTTAGAAACTATGGAACTCTTCCAAACATGCAATAATAAAAACGCATTTCTATAACAAATCAATCTCAAAGTAGTAAATAGTATAAACAACTCTTAATGCTGTAAAACTTTCATTTACATGATTGTGTAAACATGACACCCCTAATCTGTAGCCAAATCCCAGATACACCTGAAACGAAAATTGCAAAAGAATTTGTTCGGACTTTTGACAGTTTTTCTATAGTGAGTGAATGCACTGTTTACATTTTTTACAAGCTTCTGTAACATTATTGTCATTAAAATGCGTATAAATTAGTCTTAGCCACAAGGGCTAGTTTCTTCAAAAGGAAACATTTAATGGAAACTGAGGAGTCTGAGATGATTGAATATTTTAATTTTGACATAAAATTTCCTATTTGTTATTAAATAATATGAAGACACCAGGTTTAGGCTAGATACAAACATTTATGATTACATGTAGGTTAACTTAAACCTGCAACACAGCAAATTCAGGGAGATACACCTGTTTAAAAGCTGGACAGCACGTCTGAAGAAGGCTCCGTTAACTATTCAACAATTTGAATATTTATTGCATATACTGAACTTCAAAAACTTAAAAAGAAAATGGAAACATACCAGTACATAAAGTGATCAGACATGTTTCAATGTAACACCACCATGAATAACGTCACATCACACATGCAGTGATTTTTTTTACTCTTCTATAACAATTTTGTTTCTTTTTTGTCAGAAAAAGATGGCTGTTGTGATAGAATTGTCATTTACATTGTAGAAAACTCTAATTTAGGTGTAAAGAAAGACCCGCCATACAACAAACTGAGTGTACGAGAATCCCTGGCTAGTTTGAACGCAAGAGCCGCAAGTAATGCATACGAGTATGTGTCAGAAGTAGACAATCTGTACGCAACTGTAAGTCATACTTATTTCTTTGCCAAACGCTACAATCTTCTGTTCTTCCATTCAGTTTGTTAACACAGATTAAGCTTTGGTTGCATGTAACTAGATTATGGTGTTTTTAAATTTTTTACATAATTATGAAAATACCTTTAATGAAGTGAAAATAAAACCCCAGCTAGCCTAGATCTAATAATAGTATACATTTGTAACCCACTATAAAGTAATATGGTGATGATACATAGCCTTGTTTTCATAATGGATAAATAATGTTGTTCAATGATATACCGTAACAGGTTGATGGAAGTTCTGGTGACGGAACAGTGAGGCAGCGTCCTCGGCCAGATAAAGCTGAACACCACAATACAACAGACTACTACACTGAAATAGATGGTAAGTAAGTGCGGAAACATTTCTGCAGTATAAGTGTCAATGTAAAAATGAAATTGGGTTGTTGTTCAGCATGGATTGATGTTAGCTTTAGTTGTTGATCAAATAAGAATTACTTGTGTATTGGTTGCAGAGGCTGGAATCCTAAAAATAGATTAAGTTTGTAATTCTTTGTCTACATTGTATGTGGCAGCTTTACAGTAGGTTTATCTGAATTTTAGTCGTATATAAATTGATCTTTGATGGAATATGTTTGTATGGGATGGGGATGTCACTTGTTTTATGTACGGTTATAGAGGAAAAACTTTGTAAAAAGAAACACATGGTACAGTATTTAGACAGTTTGTGTGAAGGATTGTACAAAGTATGTTTGAATGCCTTTAGGGTTGAAAGCAGCCCCTTTCCAGGGTATGGAAATTTTCAAAATGTTCTTGTCTAAAACTGCAAGGCCAGAGGCTTATACGTTTGGTGTGTAGCTTATTGTGGTCCTCTATTATGTCCCTGTGCTAGAAATTTGCCCTGCCCTGGGGTCTCTTGTTTAGACTGATGTAGTAAAAGCCATTGGCTGGTTTTATAGAAATATTTCGTCGGTAACCCTCTAATAAAAGCATTTAACTCATGGTTTGGCTCTCTATAAATAACCAGAGACTTGAGTATGTGGCTCATATTGCTGTAAAACTTAATAATTATTGTAAAGACTCATAGAGCTAAATAAGCAATATATCAACTCTTAAGACATAAACTGTAGCAAGATTGATGAATTCGCAATGTGATGCATTCGCAAAAATTAGCAAAAATAAAAACCCTGCAAAAGACATTTAGAGTAAAACAATTAGGTTGTTTTAATCTGTTAAAATGTTTGTATTAACATTAGAGATGGTTTATTTCAGCTCCTGTTCCTCCCTCACTTGACAGTTTGCATGAAACAGCAAAACAACATCAGGATGAAATCAGACGTAAAGATAAAAAACCAGACTATTATAACGTAGAAAATGGCAGTCAGACTCCGGGACAGGTAATCGGTCATCAGAGAACCCCATCAGGTCAAGGTCACAATGTGCCAGGTCATTCAAGGACACCATCAGGTCAAAGTCACTTCAGAACCCCATCAGGTGAAATAATGACATCTTCATTCGAAGGTCGTGTTCCCATGGCAACTGAAGAAAATGTGGATTTAGAATATGACCCAAATTACCAGTCTGTGATTGAGAGCAAGGTCACCGACAATGTGTCGGAGTTCGACCCTAATTATGAAACTGTAGACGAAGCACGTGCAACATTAAGGTATGAGGAAATAAATGGTGCTAAACCAAAACAAAACTTAATAAGACCACATATTTATGAAGACCCAGACGCAAAGAGAAAGTACGAAGTTGTAAATGGCGAAACACGAACTGAAGATGGAAAAATTAGGGCACATGTTTATGAAGAGGTTACAGTGCCTAATGAAGCGAGACAAGTCAGACAAAGAGTGCTTGGGCAGCATATGTATGAGGAGGTGACCGACGTGAAAGGGAAAGACAAACGATCGAGTCAGAATCGAGATGGTGCAAGTTCAAGCAGTAATCAGAAGAAGAAAGGCCATGAAAGAAATTCATCAGGTGACTGGTTGTTTGGAAAGAGGAAATCTGCAGACAACAAAGAGAAATCAAAAGACAAGAGAAAGTCAGACGGAAAAGAAGAGAAAAGAAAGTCAAACGATATTGGCAAAAAGTGAACAAGTGCATTGTACAATTTTACATCATTATCCCTCCATCAAAGTGCTCCTGTAACTTATAAGTGGCCCTTGTATTTTATCTTCAAATGCCTTGAGGTCTATTTCATAAATGATAACTGAATGTTTTATCGGTGTTGTGATAGAGTCTCTATTTTAAGTCTGACAAAAAGTGGCCTGAAATGCATGTACATTTGTACTTTGGACATGCTGAATTATATAAAAAGAGTTTGGAAGGGATGATGTTTTTTTTCTTTTTAAATCTTAAAAGTTTAAAGTTAGTTTACGGTAAAACTTCCTTAATTTTAGATTTATTGGAGACTGTTTAACTTTCATCAACTTCCCATATGATAACAGCTTCTTGGGGTTCTGACCTGCACTGTAGTTGAAAAAATCAGAAAAGTTGAAACTTTGTAGAAATGTTGATACAGGCAAGGTTTACATGTCATCGGAATCTGTGATATTTCTTAAAAATACATAAAAAAATTTCACTGTTTTTTGGAATTTCTAAAATAAATTTACCAAGATAAACAAATTTCATTCTTTAATTTCAATACTTGTTTGGAGATTTTGAAAAATTTTATGAAAAGTTGAAAGGTTTCATTTTTCAAAAATGACTGAAATTTAAATTACCCTTTGAAACAGTTGGCATAAGTTTAGCAAGTTAATTATTTATCATTCTTAGCTTCTCCGATCACTATGGCTACATTTTCAGTAATCTCTTTGAAACTTAATTGAGTTACAAAGAATGTGTTTCACTGACAATGAGCACGTCTCAGTTATAAAGACAGTATATCTATCGCAAAGAAATTTCTTGTAATGAAGAGCATATTCTATTTGATAGGCTCAATCACTGTGTTGCTGAAAAATCATGTTACCGTGTACACAAGTCTGTTTCTTAGATTAAATAAATGACAGGTTACCACAAAGAATTTTGTATTTACGTACGTTGTGAAACTAATAATGTTCATAATGTTTTTGGATGAATTTCCGTGTTAAAAGAAACAGAATTTCTTGAAAATACAAAATTGAAAATGTTAGAATGTTGTGTCCAAGAGCCACAATTATAGGTAAACTCTAATGGACATGAAAGTTTCACTGTTCACAGTATATTGCAGTGTTGTTTGTTTTTTCAAATATTTTGAATATATTGAATTATGTCAGAGAAATTTTTGTGTAGATCTGAAGTTACACAATCTATAACAATCAGCTGTGAAATGGCTTAATTGATAATTTATATGCCAAGGGTAGAGGAGTAGAGGGTATACATAAACCATATCTACATATAGCAGCATTTATTTGGGTAAACTATATAATATATGTGTTATCCAGACCAGTTTATGAGTGATATAGCACTGTACATCAATGTAAATAGTATTTAATTATATGTACTGCTGTACTTAAACTTGATATTGTTTTAGTAGTTATGTTAAATTTTGATTCCCACCCTTGTTTTTTTTTTAACTGTCTTATTTTTAGCATTGTTCATCGTGAGGTATTTTTTGAGAAAGGGATGGATGGGATTGTTACCGTATTGGGTACGAATATGTGTCGTCACTTCAACTTTTGGCATTGAGCTGTTATCAAAATTTCAATGTACTTACTGAGTTTAAGCACTTGAATTGCAAAAATATATCCAAATTTATACCCCCACAAAACGAAGTTTTGGGGGGGGGGAGTATATAGGAGTGAGCTTGTCGGTTTGTTTGTCGGTCGGTCTGTTGATTTTCATGGTTTCCAGATGATAACTCATGAACAACTTTACCCTTTTGAATAATTTTTGGTACACACGTGCAACTTCATGAAATACAGGTCAAGATCAACTTTGGGGTCAGTAGGTCAAAGGTCAAGGTCACAGTGACTCTGAACTGTAAAACAGTTTCCGGATGATAACTCATGAAAGGCTTGACCGATTTAAATAATTTTTGGTACACACTTTCAACTTTATGAAATACAGGTCAAGTTCGACTTTGGGGTCAGTAGGTCAAAGGTCAAGGTCACAGTGATTGAACTGTAATGTAAAATAGTTTCCGGATGATAACTCAACTATAATAACTCAACTCTATGTCCTTGTCGCCATTCCTTTCTTATGGTTGCCATACTTCTGTGACAAAGCTGTATTGTGGGGGTATAATTCGTCAGTCTTGTGACAGTTCTAGTTTAAGAAATACAAAGCTATATAGAACTTGAACTTTATAGTATGTGATACAAAATGAATGTGGTTATTTATATAATACATAAATGTGATCAGGAATGCTCAGTGCTCCAGCTTTAGTTGTATGTAACACCATATGAGCGTTAAGTACAAATATCATCTGAGGGTGATGAGAGCCAATCCGGATCACATTACTATGATAATGACCTTCTTATTTCATACCTGCCTCCACTAAGATTCTGATTTTAAATGACATTTAAGCATTAAATAGCAGGAAAAACTCTAACTAGTGCAATGTAGGCATTGTACATTACGAACCATAATTTATTTGAATTAATTGCATGAACGAGACACAACAGTCCAATCATAAGCAACAATATTAAAGTAAGGACATGCAAGAATTTTCTACTGACAAACAGAAGACACAATTACAAAAAATTAGTACTGTGATAATACGAAATAAGATTAAGCTAGTATTTGATCCATAATGACTGTTTTGTTGCTGGTTTTTTTTGCAGAAAATACATTATGTATTACTATAACTATCAGGTATATAATAAAAAACATATATCTTCATATTTTTATTAACATTCTATAGACTGTTGTAAAAAAAATTCCATTAGCTGCAGATATATTGCTGTGTGGGACCAAGGTCACAAGGTTGTTACTACATGTATACAGGAAGTCACTTTTCTATAGTACTCTGCTATGACTGTACTTAGTGCTTTAACTTGGTATTCTCTCAATAGTTGATGAATTTTTCATTGAGTGTCAGATGACTTGATTGTGATAAGACAGTGTCTTATGATCTGGTGTCAAACTGTTTGCAAGTCCTAACATGGTTAAATAACTGCTTTTGCATTTAATAGAGCATTTCAACTTTTTACTGTTTGTAGGGGATACAACAGTTACTGAACTTTGCTTGTTGTGTAAAGTAGTGTTTGCTGCTGTATTTTGTTTCTACTTAAGATTTTGTTCTGTGTTTTTTGTTGTTGATGAAGTGTTTTGTATAGTAGTGAAATTAGTCAGATTTAGACTATGTGTTGAACCTAAAAGCTATGATATAACATCATTTTTTTGCATATTTTTAATGGACATTGCGTCTTTTAATGCCTATAGTTCTTGTGTTTTTATATGTTAACTTCCCACTTAAAGTCCCTTGATCACTTTGGATATAAAGTTACGTGTAGCTCTTATTTATTACCAAGAAAAATGTTTTACCAGTGAAATTTACCATTATTTGAACAAAATACATTGTTTTTCAAATCAAAATTAATGCTAAATACAGTGCAGATTTTTTCAATTACATAGCAAAAATTAGATTCACTTTCTGGCAGTACTTTTTCATGAAAGTTTCTAGAAATATAAAAAAAACATGAAAGAAAGATCTATACATCAACATCGTTTTAGAGTAGGTAGAACACAGTTCTATAGTTGTTTTATCCGTGAATTTATTATTCTATAATATTATATGGGTATTTAAAATGATAGTGGGAAGGTGAGCTACCTATTATAGTCCAGCATGTATAGACAATAGGGTGTTGTAAGTTATTTAACCATTGTCAACTGCTTATGTATATATTCCTTGAACATTCCATTGAAACCTTACTGTTTGTTGTTTGTTGTTGTATATTGTTATTTTTTTAAGAAGACCATATTTATATATTATGTATAAATAATTAAAGTAGTTTTAGGCGAAGAGAAGTTAATGCGAGAAAATTAGAAGTAGAGTCCTGGTTATATTCAGTGTAGAAAAGTACTTGTATTCAAGAATTTTTATCAAACAGAAGAAATAATGCCCATGTGTTTGTAAGTACCCAAATACATTTTAAATGAAGAACGTAGAAATCCATTAAAATTCAAGGAACCATTGAGAAGATATTCTCTGAAATTATGAGTTTGCAGATTTAACTCTAAGCCTATTGGCGACAAGTGGTTTTTGCTATTCAGACTGGTGCAGACCGGTCTTGATCTATTCCAGTTGCTTACTAGTCTGGCCAACAACTCTTTGAAGGTTATGAACATAGTGATGTTCCACAATGATTTTGCTATGACTTGAAACATTAAAACACTGGTTTTCTGGCAGCTGGGCTCGCAAATATTTTATGTGCCATTCACCCTGATTCTCACATTAGGATTATCAGCTTTTTAGGCAGAACTACTCTTGCTTCTGACATTTATTCAATACCAGAAATCCTATAGAAAAAATTATGAACAAATAATACATCAACTACAACATGTATTCCTTGTCCTCTTGTATTATATTTACTGAGTTTTGTTAACGCTTTTTTTTGTAAAGTTTGTTTTTTGTTTGTTTGTGGAGTTGTGCAATGATCTGAGATATAACTTTAGCAGCTATGACTTGCCCACCTGAATACGGAGTGTTCCTGGTGAGCTTTTTTAGAATCGTTGAATGTCCTTCATCTGGTCTGTATTTGTTGTCCATTAACCATAAGCATGTCTTCTCTTTAGTCATTTTACCAAACTTGAACAGAATATTTATTGCTAAAAGATTAAATGTATGACCTTTCTATATTTTTCCAATTATTGAGCTAAAAATTGTTAAATTTCACATTGACTACTTACCCGCTTCATTGCCAAACTGTATACTGCAAGACTAGAAACTTTCGCGGATAATATATTTGCGTTTTTCAAAATGTTGACATTCTCTCAACTACAAACTTTGTTTGATTCATACTGATCGTGATTTTGGCAAAAAATAAATAGCTATGGCTAGAACATAGTACTACATAGTATCACGTATGTTAGGAATACCTAACAGTTAAGTGTAATGGTACATTTATACTGTTTATACAAAATATTTCATACATAAAACTGACCTTACTTTTGCAACAATTATCTGTTCTATACAAAATTATGTGAATGAGAATGGTGTAGCCTGCGGGAATACATTTTTGTTGTCAGATTATTCACTGTTTCTTGGCTCTCAGGACGTAAAAGATGTCAAATAAAACAGTAAACAAACGTTGTGATTGATCTAAGATGTTTTCAACCTACAGTATTATGATGTTTTTAACAAAGCTGAAATTATGACAACAAATCCTGTTATTACTGATTTTCCCATTTAATTTCACCTTCTGGAAATGCATAATTGGTCCAATTCCAAACAAAAATATTGTTTGCGATCTATTTTCATTCAATAATATAGAAGAGTATTAAAGCGCTAAAAATAGTTACAGTGAGCTCCTTGAAAACTTCCATAAAAAGTAGTCATTTATGACACTAGGGTAACAACAATATTTGGCATTATCCGGTTGTTTGTTCTGCGGTACACATCATCTTTTAAAGCTTGTCTGTGTCACAAATATACTACCGTAATCAGTGTCAGTTAGATGCATGTTATTAAAAATAAAGATACTATAAATAGAATTGCCTCACCTTACTGGTCTCCTGCAGTTGATCCTGGGTACACTCCAGACAATTAAAAAAAAACAACAAAGCCTTCAAGCATACACACGTTGATTGTCTAAGTTGCTGTCTTTTTAGCTCACCTGAGCTGGCTCAGGGTGAGCTATTAGGATTGATGAATGTCTGTCGTCTGTCCACACTTAGTTCGTTAACACTCTAGTGGTCACATTTTTGCCTCAATTGTCACGAAACTTGGTCAGGATGTTTGTCCCAGTAATTACTCAGACGAGTTCGAATATGGGTCATCTCGGATGAAAAACTAGGTCACATGACCCAAAAAAGAAAAATCTTGTTAAGGCTCTAGAGGCTACTGTTTCAGTCCAAATATCCTGGAAATTTGTCAGAAAGGTTGTTTGGTTGATTTCTAGCTCAAGTTTTAATATGGGTCACCTGGGGTCAAAAACTAGGTCACACAGCCCAAATATGGAAAAACCTTGTTAACACTCTAGAGGTAACATTTTCAGCCCAAATATCCTGGAAATTTGTCAGAAAGGTTGTTAAGATGATTTCTAGCAACTTTGTTAAAAGCAGTTGTACTCGGGTGAGCGATAAAGGGCCATCATGGCCCTCTTGTTGTTGTTTTTGTTCTAGGTCCAGTTCTGGGAGTAATTTTTACTGCTGGTCTGTGGGGCCCTGATGTAGGAGTGCTTGTTGTTACTGGTCCTTGGGTTGCTGTGGAATTAGCTGCCAGAGTGGTGTTTAGTTTTCTTCACATGACCATATAACATTTTTCTTGCAATTGGCTGCCAAGGCCTTTACTCACCCTCTCTCATCTCCAAACACACTTGGCCTCACGTTAAATGGCATAATCTTACCCTTGATTTCATCTAATTAGAATATCCATTCTCAGAGTCAAACAATGGGGTCGTATACTGATAGTCAGGCTTCATATTAAGGTCAAACAGATCGCACAAGATCGAACAAGCTTCTATATTTCCCCATGGCCTGGCTTAGCCACATCACCTATATCAGGTGGCCTTCAGATTACTGTGATTTATATCCAGATACCCATCTAAAGTGGTATTTGGCATGCTTCCAGGCACTCTCAATCTGGTGGGTTCAAACGAAAATTCGAGAACCAGTTGCCTTGTTGATGTACTCCCTCTTGAGCGAGTTCTTAGGAAGTACTTACTGAGAAGTGTTAGTACTCAAGTTCGTTCAAATTGAAATAGGCTGACCAGCCATTGCTGTAGATTGTTGATCCTGACCTAACATGTCTCTGAATCAAGAGAAATAATGTTTCCCGGCTTCTGTCAGTGAGGGGGGGGGGGGGGGGGGGGGGGGGGGGGGGGGGAAAAAAAAAAAAAAAAAAAAAAAAATAAAAAAAAAAAAAAAAAAAAAAAAAAAAAATAATTTTTATTTTTTTTTAAGGAAAAAATAAAAAAAAAAATAAAAATTTTTTTTTTTTTTTTTTTTATTTTAAAAAAAAAAATTTATTTTTTTTTAATTTTTTTTTTTTTTTTTTTTTAAAATTGAAAAATTGGTGCTTTTTTTTTTTGCCATTTTAAAAAAATGTTTTTTTATATTTAACACAAGTAACAGTTGTTTATGGGACTCTAATATTTTTTTTTTTTTTTTTTTTTTTTTTTTTTTTTTTTTTTTTTTTTGTTTTTTTTTTTTTTTTTTTTTTTTTTTTTTTTTTTTTTTTTTTTTTTTTTTTTTTTTTTTTTTTTTTTTTTTTTTGTTTTTTTTTTTTTTTTTTTTTTTTTTTTTTTTTTTTTTTTTTTTTTTTTTTTTTTTTTTTTTTTTTTTTTTTTTTTATTTTTTTTTTTTTTTTTTTTATAATTTTTTTTTTTTTTGTCAACAATTTTATTTATTTAATTTATTCTTTTACTTCATTGCACATGATGAGATAGTATTATCACATAAACTATAGTAAAATAATACATATTATAAAAGAGGCATAACACTACAATGTAATACTAGTATCATAAAGAAAGCACATTTTTATAAAAAAGAAAATTAGATGCACTATGCACCTATGGATAGCGCAGTAAGCTAAGAGCTCATTTCGATGGGGTTCATAGAAATAAATAGATTGAAGAAAAGTAATTAAACACTAATAAAAAAATATACATGTATATATATTTTTGGACAAGAATTTGGTTGAAAAGGGAAGTAAGTATATAAATTACCATTGTCAAAAACCAGTGTAAACTTTTTCTCTGGCGATCAACACTCATTCTTGCAGGAGACACAGTTATGTCAAGATTGTCACCAAGTACTTCAGTTGGTTTTTCAGCACCACTATTTGCCTCTATACAGGATAGTTCTGGGTGATGTTCAATGACAGCTGAATCTTTATTTTCAGAATGATTTTTTTCTTGTGACAGAGTTATATCCATATTATCACAAAGCACATCCTTTGGATTTTCATTGTTCAGAAGTACTACATGTATTTGCTTCTGTAGCTAATTCTGGGGAATTATCACATGTCATCTCAGCTGGAGACTGTATTTGAATTTGGTGTTTTACATAATTTCTGTCAACCTTGTCAATGTTCTCAGTTCTGGGAACTTCTGGCTTTTTTGCCTTCATCTTCCCTATTCTCTGGCCAAACTTCTTCTCTTTTTGAAGCTTTGCTGCAACTCATTCCTCTGCCTGGCATTTTATTGGTTTTGTAGTTCAGATTTAAATTTTTTGCTGCTGGTGATGCTCTAGAAAATCTTCGAAAGGAAGTGGATAGGAGTTCTTCATCACCTCTTAAACTCCGGTCCTTTGCTTTGAAATTGTTTTAAATTTTATCAGAATCATACCTCCCCAAACCCATTTTCTACATGTATATAACAATTAAAGCCCTTTTCCCAGGGAAATTTTGCTCTTGCAAGGCATAGTTATTTTTCGAGTATGCTCTCTCCTTTTATATTTAACTCCGGTTTATTGTCAGGAGTAAAGGTGGTGTATTTATTTGTAGTACTGCGGAACAAACAACTGGTTCATGGCCAATAATTCTCAAAATCAACACTGATACGAAAATTTTACATGGTCATAGAGCAGGAAATTGAAGCAATATACGTCAGTTCCATGGGTAGGTATAGTACCATTCTATCAAGATATATTAGTTTGAGCTAGAAAATTTCACAATTTTGTTGTGAAAGGAAAATTTGCAGTTCTTTAATTTTGCGTTAATATACCAACTGTGAAAACCGCTTGACCATTTCTAGGTTAACAGTATTCTGGTGGAGATTAGCTTTTGGAAAGGTACATGTATATACATGGACATGTATATAAAATATTATGTAACCCCTTTTTAAAAAAGATTGCTTCTCCTTGTTTACTCGATAAGCCCCATTTTCAGTTCTAGTTTCCACCAAACTTGCACTCGGTGTGTATCAACATGTTCCTAGTTCCTTTTTAACTGTTCTGATCCATTGGTAGCAAGCATTGTTGATTGTAACCTTTTGTTTGTGCCTGCAACTTTGCTACAATGCTTCATATCCATACTTTTTCTTGATTCAGGTGAGGGAATTAGGGCCATCATGGCACTCTTGTACAACCCTTTCATCACAGAGTGAAGTGAGGGTCATGCTTGAATCTTGGGTGTATTTTTATATGCCTGTAGAGACATTATGTTATGACGCTGCTTGTCCGTCCGTCTATATGTCTGTTAGCAGTTTCAGTACCTCATTGGTAATACAGTTACAATCAAACTTTGTGCAAATGTTTTTACTACATATAGAGTTGATGCTTCTCGAATTTCATTTGAATTGCTTCGGAACAACAGGAGTTACGGCCCTTTGACCATCTTTCCGTTAGCAATTTCTGTCTAGAGCTATATCTACCATATTGGTTCTGTAATTTCAATCCAACTTCTATATACAGTTCACCAAAATTTCTTTTAACCCCTAACCACCTCTTTTCTGACAGGTTTGCACTCTGTTGTGGCCCTGAGCATCCATAAAATTGACTCATTGACAAGTATTTAAATGTTATTTTCTTAGAAAGTGGTGTCATTTTTGATAGCTATGTCCCTGTGTTTCTATTTTCAGCATAGTGATATGGGTGTAAGTATCACCATTAGCTCTGATGTGTTGTTGTTGTGTGTAACATATCTATTTTAAGTTTATATGTCTTATTATAAATGGATTCCTATATGTGTTCAATATTGCCAGAAAAGACATTTTAAAAATGAAAGAAAGAAATATATAATATATAAACAATATATTGTTTCTTTTGTTTTTTATTTAGATCACCTAGCACAAAGTGCCAGGGTGAGGTATTAGGACGGCTCAGAGTCTGGGGTCCATCCTTAGACAGCCTTTCACCATTTCCATCAGATGACTTCTCCTCTGAAACCACTTGGCCAGTGTTGATGAAGCTTTGCAGGATGTTCCTTGTTGGAAGCTACCAAAGCTCTTAAAAAAATTCAATTCAGCGCAGAACTGGTTGCTATGGCAACAAAAAGAAAAATCTTCTTCTAAAAAACCAGAAGGCCCAGAACTCAGATATTACTGGTAGGCATGCAGCATTTTCTAATGGATCTTTACCAAGAGTGTTTAAATCATGACCCAGGGTCAATTGTTCCAATCACGACCCTGGGGGTCACTTTATTTTACATAGGGGTATACAGGAAAAACTTTAAAATCTTCTTGTCATAAAGCAAAATGCCTAGAGCTTATATATTTGGAATGTAGCATGTTGTAGTGGTCCTCTACTAAGATTGTTCAAATCATGAACGCCAGGTTAAAAAAGACCTGGCCCCGGGGTCACTTGATTTTACTTTCATTTATAAAGTGAAATACTGAAAAATCTTCTCCAAAACTAGAATGACCAAAGCTTTGGCAAGAAGTATCATGTTGTGGACCTCTAGCAAGGTTATTCAACCCATGGGTCAAAATTGTTGCAGCGTCACTGGTTTTTACATTGGTTTACATAAGAAAATCTTTAAAAATCTTCTTGTCTCAGACCACAAAGCCCAAGCTTAGATCTTTGGCTTGTAGCATTGCCTAATGGTCCTGTACCAAGATTGCTCAAATCCTAGGCCTTGGGGTCCAACTTGGCTATGCCCAGGGGCCTTTTTTCCTCAGATATTTGGCTTGCCTAGTGGTCCTGTACCACAATTGTTTAAATCATATGCCTTGGGTCCAAGTTGCCCCCTCCGGGGGTCACTTTTTCCCCCTTCTAACATTGCCTAGTTGTATATTACCACGATTGTTCAAGTCACTTTTTTCAGCAATGCTTCACACTCTAGGCCTTATGGTTTTGAAGATTTTTTAAAAGGTTTTCCTACATAAGCTTAATATGTAAAATCAAATGACCCCCTGGCCTGTGTCAATTTTGACCAAGGGGTCGTGGTTTGAAAAATTGACCACACCTATGGGATTACATCGCTCACCTTTTCCTTTCATTTGACTGTATGACCTAGTGACACAGATTCAAACTTGACCTAGAAATCAACAAGACAAACATTCTGACTAATTTTCATGAATGGGTGTGGTTTCTAATGTTAACAAGGTATTTCTTTGATTTGACATTGTGATCTAGTTTTTGACCTAGAAATCATTGAGACATACATTCTGACATACATTCTGATGAATTTTCATAAGGTGCTAACCAGGTTTTCCTTTAATTTGACAGGGTGACCTAGTTTTTAACTCAATGTGACCCAGATTCGAACCTGACCTAGAAATCATCAGGATGAACATTCTGACCAGTTTTCATGTTTTGGTTTTAAGTGTGGCTTCTAGAGTGTTAACAACTTGTCAAGGTTTTTCTTTTATTTAACCCTTTGACCTAGTTTTTAGCTCTAGGTGATCCAAATTTAAACTTGACCCAGAAATAACTAAGATTAAACATTCTGAGCTATTTTTATACAGATCAGGTAGAAAATGGTCCTCTAGCGTGCTTACAAGGTGTTTCTATAATTTGACTTGGTGACCCAGTATAGATTCTCAGTAAACATGCATAGATAGTGAAAAGCATTAAGCAAAAAGCCTGTAGCATTTAGCAATTATCACAACGCAGTTAGCATTCAGCGAAAAGCATGTTAACTGAGAAATGGAGGAATGTATCCTTTATCAGATTCTGTAGGATTAATTTGGTTATTACAAAAAGCATTTGGCATTCAGCAAAAAGCATAGCAAAAATCAGTTAGCAATTAGTATGACACACCGGCCTTCCATATTTGTATGAGATTTCATCACTGTGAATATTGTCACAAAGGTTCATTAAGACTGGACTACTTACTGAGAAATAGCGCATAAATGGTGCTATATATATTCAATACGGCAGTAATTCAAAAGGCGATAGTCATGTGCAAAATAATTTAACTGGAAAACACAGACAGTATGTGCATCTCCTCTCTGTTCTGAACATCAACATTAAGTTTAAATGAATTCTTGCCACTACTTGCTGAGAAATAGCCCAGAAACGAATTTCAATACATCAGTAATCAAAGGGCCATACATCTGTGAAAATAATCAAACTGGTACATGCGGACAATATGAGCTTGGTAATGAACATTAACATGAAGTTTCGTTGAATTCCTGCCTGTCGATGCTGAGAAATAGTCCGGAAACAAGTGCGAGCTGGACGGACAGACAGACAAAGCAGTGACAAAACACGATTTGGACACAACTGTCCATTACTTCTATTACCTATTTCAAAACCACAACAAAAAGAATGAATGAAAATATGCTCTTTATTATCATAAATAACCAACAAAATAAGTTAGCAAGGACAAGTTCTGTAAATAAAATTAGACAGATCTATTACATTCTTTTGTTATGCTACATGTACAAAAATACATCAGAAGCTTCATGTATAAATAACTGTGCAGCAAAACTGAAATTTTGTCAGAAGTGCAGCAAAATTCAAGCTTTGTCATAAACGTGCAGCTTGGCAAAAAAGTGTTAGGAAGTACAGAACTATGAAGCATTACTGAAAATTGTCAGAATTGTTCCTCAGTTTTTTTAAAAATGTTTCCAGTTTGCCATCCTCCCATCCCCCAATTCAGTGGCAGGGCCCGAACCCATGACCTTCAGTGAGATATTTTTCGTTTTCAGTCAGCAACCTAATCCACTTGCCCACATAGAGGAGTTAAATTTCTTTTGGTTTTAACTAAACTTGAAATGTTCAGTCCTAAAGATTTGCTAGAACGGTGCAGTTCAACAAAAGCTTTGGAAGGCAAGTGCCATTTGTCAAAAGCTTTGGTAGGCAAATGCCACAGGTCAAAAGTTTGGAGAACAATGCCATATATCAACAAGAGCTGTCCATAAGACAGCACGCTCGACTATTGTGGGTGTTTGCTAATAAAACAAAACTTTTATCATGTAATAGCAAAACAAAATCTGCTAACTATTAAGTATAAACTAGGAAAGTTGAATCATTAAAAAGTCAAAATCTATAACTATAGATTTAATTTTTGGAAATAATGTTTGATACAAAATTTACCCCTGAACACTAGCAAGGTTTGATATAACTACCATAAGTGGTTACGTGATATGGCATGATAGTACCTTGCATGCAAAACTTTACCAAATTTTCAAAAAGTCAAACAAGGGCCATAATTGCACAAATTTAAACAACAGTTATCTGTCTTGACTGTGGACACCTCTTAAACATTAAAAAAGTTTCAAGTCAATATCATAAGTGGTTACTGAATATGTGCATGATAGTACCTAGCAGGCAAAACTTTAACCAAATTTTCAAAAGTCAAACAAGGGCCATAATAAGTACTAAATTTATACAAGAGTTACGACTTGACTGTGTGACACCCCTAGAGACATAACGAAGTTTCAAGTCAATATCATAAGTGGTTACTGAGATATGTGCATGATAGTACCTAGCAGGCAAAACTTTAACCAAATTTTCAAAAGTCAAACAAGGGCCATAATTTGTACTAAATTTTTCAAGAGTTATCTGCCTTGACTGTATGACACCCCTAAAGACATGAACAAAGTTTCAAGTCAATATCATAAGTGGTTACTGAGATATGTGCATGATAATACCTAGCAGGCAAAACTTTAAACCAAATTTTCAAAAGTCAAACAAGGGCCATAATGTTCTAAATTTTTTCAAGAGTTATAGCCTTGATGTATGACACCCCTAAAGACATGAACAAAGTTTCAAGTCAATATCATAAGTGGTTACTGAGATAGTGCATGATAGTACCTAGCAGGCAAAACTTTGACCAAATTTTCAAAGTCAATCAAGGGCCATAATTTGTACTAAATTTTTTCAAGAGTATCTGCCTTGATTGTATGACACCCCTAAAGACATGAACAAAGTTTCAAGTCAATATCATAAGTGGTTACTGAGATATGTGCATGATAGTACCTAGCAGGCAAAACTTTAACCAAATTTTCAAAAGCAAACAAGGGCCATAATTGTACTAAATTTTTTCAAGAGTTATCTGCCTTGATTGTATGACACCCCTAAAGACATGAACAAAGTTTCAAGTCAATATCACAAGTGGTTACTGAGATATGTGCATGATAGTACTTAGCAGGCAAAACTTTAACCAAAGAAGGCAGGGTCGGGGGACGCCACACACAAGTGACTGTAATAGCTCTCCATATTCTCCGAATAGTCGGGGTAAAAACTATAGTAAACAATGCCATTATGTCAAAAGCTAAATGGGTGAACAATGCCATATGTCAAAAGCTTTGGAGAACAATGCCATATGTCAAAAGATTTGGTGAATAATGCAATTATGTCAAAAGCTTTGGTTGGCCAATGCAGTATGTTAAAGAGTTAGTTGAACCGTGTCACATGTCAAAAGCTTTAGTAAACAATGTATTATGTCAAAAGCTTTGGTTGGCCAATGCAGTATGTTAAAGAGTTAGTTGAACCGTGTCACATGTCAAAAGCTTTAGTAGACAATGTATTATGTCAAAAGCTTTGGTTGGCCAATGCAGTATGTAAAAGTGTTAGTGGAACCATGTCACATGTCAAAAGCTTTAGTAGACAATGTATTATGTCAAAAGCTTTGGTTGGCCAATGCAGTATGTTAGCTTTGGTGAACAATGCCATTATGTCAAAAGCTTTGGTGAATAATGAGATTATGTCAAAAGCTTTGGTGGCCAGCCAGCAGTATGTAAATGTTAGCTTTGGTGAACAATGCCATTATGTCAAAAGCTTTGGTGAATAATGAGATTATGTCAAAAGCTTTGGTTGGCCAATGCAGTATGTAAAAGCTTTGGTGAACAATGCCATTATGTCAAAAACATTGGTGAATAATGAGATTATGTCAAACACTTTGGTTGGCCAATGCAGTATGTAAAAGCTTTGGTGAACAATGCCATTATGTCAAAAGCTTTGGTGAATTATGCAATAAAACTTGGTTGGGCAATGTATGTAAAATTGTTAGTGATACCATGTCACATGTCAAAAGCTTTAGTAAACAATGCAATGTGTCAAAAGCTTTCATGGGCCAATGCAGTATGTCCAAAGTCTAGTTGATACATGTCACAATCTTTGGTGGGTATGTTAAAAGTGTTAGTAGAACCATGTCATATATCAAAAGCTTTGCTGAATCATTAATGTCATGTGTCAAATGCTTTAGTAGGACACTGTCATATGTCAAAAGCTTTAACTGGACAATGTCATGTGTCAAAAGCTTTAACTGGACAATGTCCTGTGTCAAAAGCTTTAATTGGACAATGTCAAGTGTCAAATGCTTTAGTATGACAATGTTGTGTCAAAAGCTTTATTTGGACAATGTCATGTGTCAAAAGTAGGACAATATTATGTGTCAAAAGCTTTAATTTGACAATGTCATGTGTCAAATGCTTTAGTAGCACAATGTCATGTCTCAAAAGCTTGAATCGGACAATGTCTTGTGTCAAAGACTTTAATAGGACAATGTCATGTGCCAAAAGCCATTGTCCTTCTAAAACTTGACTCATGACATTGTCTTACTAAAGCTTTTGCCATATAACACTGTCCTATCAAAGCTTTTAACACATGACATTGTCCTAGCAAAGCTTTTGACTCATGACATTGTCTTACTAAAGCTTTTGACATATAACATTATCCTATCAAAGCTTTTGACACATGACATTGTCAAATGCTTTAGCATGACAATGTCATATGACAAAAGCTTTGTGGGAAAAAGCAAATTCAATGAATTTATATCCCCCACCAAATGAAACAAATAACTGAAAAAGATTAATTGGAAAGTGTATTGGATTGTTTCAGAACTTTTCAAAAAAAATTCTCCACCCCACTGAGGGGAGACTTTTTTTCTTCAAATTACAGTCATAAAGAACCTATTGTTGCATGTTAAATTAAATCAGTACTTTTAGTTTCAGACAATAAGAATTCTTAAGTTTCTATATAGTATAATTATATAAGAAAAGCACTACATCCCCTTGAGAGCCTCATTTCTGTAAAAATCCAGTTTCTAAATTTTCCGCTGTTAGAGAATAAAAAATTAATTATCTGTGCCAAACAAAATCAAATTCTGAAAAGTCTTTTTAGAAAACAAGAAGCATTTTAAAAATTACACCACCCTACTGGGGACTCATCTCTAAGGGATAAATCTTTTTTTCTACATCTTACAGGGATACAGAACTCAGTTGTTGTAAGTTAAATTAAAGCAGGACTATAAGTTGCAGCAAACAAAAATTCTTCAGTTTCTATACAGAATGTTTCAGAAAAGTGCAACATCCCCTTAAGGGCCTCATTTCTAAAATAAAATCCAAGGGCAGGGTGTGGATATTAGAAAGAGTGATCACTAAATCATCTTCAGCTGTTTACAATTAAATTTTGATAACAACTTGCAGAGAAACAGAATTTTAATAATTTCATATTGAATATAGAAGAAAACAACATTTAAAGGGCAGTAACTAACATGCTAAGCCAATCTTGACGAAAGGTGTGTGTGCACTGTGACATTATACTATTGTATACTTATTTTAAGTTTCATGAAATTCTATCAATTGATTCCTAGTTATAGCACCTGACATACGGGCAACCTTAAAGCAATATCCCTCTGCCTTTGCCTTTCAAAGGCTTTGGAAGAAAAAAAAGTTAAGACATGTATGAAAAACTTTGGTGGGACAAGGCAGTCTGTTAAAAGCTTTGGGAGATGTGAAAATGTTTTGTTGAATGGATGCATTATGTCAAAAGCTTGGCGGAATAATGCAGTGAGGTCAAAAGTTTTGGCAGATATTTGATGCATGATTGCATACAATGCATAAATTTCGGCAAATGCAGTCTTCACTAATGAGCAATTAACATGAGTGATTTAAACAAGAAGTATACACTAGTTTGCAGTACTATACTAATGACAGATCTCTGAACAGAAACAATATCATCTAGAGGTAACAATCTATCCTTCTATCTCAACATTGAATACAGAGTATCTTATTTTATTTGTTCATTCAAAATGTAATGTAATACCCTTTCAGTACTTAAACCTTAGTAAATTAATGCCAAATAATTCATAAACGTAAAAGTTTTGTATAATTGTACTTGACTGTATGTTTAAAGCTACCAAGTTACAGCTTGGTACCATATACCCTGGGGTCACAACCATACCTCCTCATATGACACCAGTACTCGTTTTTCCAGTAAACAGCCTTGAAAGTGACTCGATAAGCCAAAAGCTTTCGTCACAATCAAGCTAAAATAAATTTATAGTATAAACTAAATATTTTTATTATTTCCGTATTAAGTATATCTACTACATTTGAAATGTAAAGACCTAGGCTATATCAATACCAGTAAATAAGGTTCAACAAAATCTAGAGAAAACTGAATACAGAAAAACCCACTTCCTTTTGGCTATAATGAAATTCGTTTCAACCTTTTCTTTGCTACATCCCCATAAGCCAGTTTTCTTCAAGGTTTTTACATTTTTCCTTACTTCAGAGATAACACTTCTGCTTTCTAATTTGGCTTTTTTTGTATATATTTTGTTCATACAAAGCTGTGAAATGACATACCTGCCAATGTGCATGAAATTGGCAAATTGCCACAAAAATCAGTAAGTTTACACAATCTGTCCTCAGGTAGTTTTGATTTTCCCTGTAAACCTGAATATCAACATTGCAAAAACGTTTCAGAACAATATTTGGCGCTCTCAAAGAAAAGCCAGTTTTAACAAACACAGGTGAAAACTCATTCATTTGAATACACGGATATGTTCTCAAGTAAACAGCTACCATAATTTGGCCACTAACATTCATTTACATACTTGCGCTAATCAAAGCTCATGTGATATATCTGCTGAAACATTTAACTCTGTAACACACAAAAATGACAACAAGGTACATGTACATAATGTTTTGAAGCCATTAGAAGCAAAAATATGTCTTTTGTATCTTCTGTTAATTAATCTGAATATCGTAAAAAATATAACAGTAAGTATAAAATATCTTTACTTACTATGCCCTACATTATTTGTGCAATTAATGTAACTCAAAGTTTGCTCCAAAGAAAAAATCTAACTCTAGCTGTAACATGATACAATGTAAGATACACAAATGTTAATGTACTGTGTGTCTGTTTTAGTCACTAATCTGCATCTGAATGTATATGTTATTTATTTATTTATTTATTATGCATCAGAAATCGGTTTGAACAGAGTATTTTGTACTTTTCAAAAGAGCAGACAGTTCATCAACCCAAAATGAGCCTTGCTGTGTGAAAATACAGGCTTATACATTGACAGTAACAAGAGAAGGAAGTGTAATAATTGTGGAGCATTCCTAAAATTAGAAGAGCTATAATTTTATAAAGGGTTGTCCATCTTGGCGCAGTGGTAGCGTGTTCTCTCTGTCTCTCTCTGTCTCTCTCTGTCTCTCTCTCTCTCTCTCTCTCTGTCCAAAATTGATTCCATGTGGAGTGAGTCTCAAGAGTGATTAACATATTAAGTTGTAAGAAACTGCTTCACACTTGACAGTAAATAAATGAGTATAAATTAAATAAAGGTTGTTCACGATGGATTGATAAGAAAGCAACATAAATTCAAATAATCTACAAATGATCTGGAGTTATACTGATGGCAAAGGCCTAATTAATTTTCACACAGCATGGCTCAAATATGCTAGAAGGGAGAGTTATCTTCCCCTAACTTCTTCTCTAGTAGACCGCACTAGGTTAAACATTCACTGATATGTTACATGTAGCATAAATTGTCAAAAATATCATCTATCTATATTTTGAATTAGTAAAAAAGTACATCGAATACATTTAAATTGAACTTTATCAAAGATAACTAACAAGTATACTAGTATTTAATCAAAACACTACAACAATAAACTTATATTATGCAATCATTCAAAAAAGAATAGCACATACACTGAATTGTTAGCACACATAATTTTAGACCAATATATATCTTGTTCTTTTACATCTTACCATTGCTTGTCTTCACAATCTGCCTTGAATACAACAAACATTGCAACTACCAAAGATACACATACAATAGATTGTTAACAAGAGTTTTGTGACCCAGATATCACATGTGTGCCAAGTCATGCTATCAACAACTGTAGTGCAAAGCACAAGTATGACCCATCTGCATCTGAAGCAAATCCGAAGAAACACATCACATGACGTCTATATAAAACTATGTTAAACATGAGTTGACCCTTATTGTAACTTGAAACTAGAATCTTAGGTTTCTCAGACCAGTTGTTGATAAATACACACGTACAAAAAACTAACTAGAAGCTAGATTTCTAAGTGCCAACTGCATAAATCTACTATTCTGCTTTATTTTAACCTGTAAATTACAACAGTAGCAAGTTTCAAAATGTTCATTAAATCACTTTTTAATCATTTTTGCAACAGAACTTAAATTTGGTCATACAGTAACGTCATAAAATGTTTTTCTCAAATTTGACTGAGTAGTTTTTCAAGTCTACCAGTACTTATTTATTAAACTTCTGGTGCACAAAACATTACTAACTGCACAATACAATGTTTGATATTGAAACAGGGTCAGTATCTCGGCAGTGTCTGTTTATTTATACATGTATATCAAATTCCTCTGCTCAGCAGGGTACTTTTGTCTGGGTATTTCTTTCAAATAACACATTTAACAGATTTTTTTGGGGGTCAGGAATGTGTTCAAACAAGAAACAAAGAGAATGCATGCTAGACGGGGACTAGGTAGTGGAGAGACATTGCAGACCGTCTGATATAGTTCTCTCCGACTGACCTGTGTCAGTCTGCTGCATTAGAGCTTGTTGTATATCTAAAGGCAAATCACAGCGACCTTCCCAGTGAGCTTTGTGGAATGTGTGTGTCTGAAAAAATTAGTTAAATAACCATGTGATAAGATGAAGCATCAATTTATAGCAAGCATAAGGTACATGTAAAATATCATGTGCAATGAAAGGTACAGTAAAATTTGTATATAACAAACCCCTTGGGGACCATTTAAATTTGTTCTTTATATCTGGAGTTTGTTATATCCATATAGTATTTTCATATTAAATGAAGAAGGAAAAACCATCAAACCAGACAATTTGTTTCTTGTATCCAGAATTTATGCTATATCTGGAGTCATTATATATGGAGTTTAGTGTAAAATGTAACACATGTCTACTATTATGTTGACTTGTACAAAATTTTAATAAATACATGTATCACACTGGCAAAAATTCAAGAAATACTGCTTTAAGAGAAAGAAAATGTAACAAAAGTTTACAAAGAATAAATCTGAATTTACATTATGAAATTCTGACAGAAAATGTGAAGTTACCTTGGCGATATTCCTATGCCATATTTGATCACACTGCCCAGAACAAACCACACATGGTCTCTGTAAACCATAGCCTCCGCACTCTGGGCAATGTTTAGTACACTGGCTTTCATACCAACATTGCTTACATCTGTAAGTAAATAGATTTACATTTGAATATTTGAAAGGGCAATAATTTTGATGAATTAAAGTCTCTCGAAATATCTTCATAGGGGCACACTGGGATCATCCCTGAGAAATCACTGGAAAATCTGACCAATGGTTTTAGAGAGGAATAATTCAATAAAATTTTATAGATACATATAAACATGTAAGGAAACAAGCCATCCTTCCTGGTAGTCATGTTTCTTGACCGCCAATAGCAAGTGCCTTTTTGGATGACTTATTGAATTTCCACTTGGTACCAATCATTTATGCGGTCAGTGTGTATATAGAAACCCAGAACAGATTGTCTGTTTTTTCACTGGATTTGTGTTTATAAAATTTGATTTGAGTGCTCCATGTGAACTTTTACACTATTCAGACCAGCATTATTTGCAATTGTTCTTGCCAAAAAGATAAATGCGGAAGATTTTTTTTTTAATTAAAGGATTTTGGTGTCTTTTAAAAGCTTTTAAAGGCTGCTCTTTTTCACAGACATTTCATATACAGTATCATTTCAAGGCCAGTGCAAACTATATTATGTATTGAGTTTTCAAGATTTCTATCAAATCACTACAAAATGTGCAAGTCACTAGCAGCTGTTCCTGTGGAATCAGTAGTGGAAGCACAAGAGCTGTCAGTAGGACAGCGTGCTCGACTTTTTTAGTGCTTGCCAATAAAACAAAACTTTGACAGTTAAGGGCACACAAGACTTTAACTAGGAATTTCTAAGTACAAATCAAGAAAAATTTTCACAGAGTTATCTTCTTTTGCTTACAGATAGGTCTTACGATGGTACATAAGTACTCCAACTTTCAAAGTAATATCTCAAATGGTTAAGTTAACAAGTGGACAAGAATGAAAATTTTAACTGAGTTTCTAAGTCAAAAAGGGCCATAATTCAAATAAAATCCTTGACAGAATTACCTTCTCCTGCCCATGTTTGGGAATCATGATTGTAAACAAGTATTCCAACTTTCAAATTAATATCTCAAACAGTTCAGTCAAAAAGTGGACTGGTATGAAAAACTTAACCAAGATTCTAAGTCGATAAAAGGCCTTAATTTTTAAAACAAATCCCTGACAGAGTTACCTTCTCTTGTCTACACATGGGGGTAATGATGTGAAATAGCATTAAAAGTTTCAAAGCAATATCTCAAAGGGTTAAGGCAATAAGTGGATTTTACCCATATTCAATGTATTTTCTAAGTCAAAAAGGGGCATAATTCTGTCAAAAACCTTGACAGAGTTATGTCCTCTTGTCTGTTGATGAAGGTCGTGATGGTCAACAAGTATGGTTAGTTTCAAAGCAATACCTCCAATGGTTTTGAAATAAAGTGAGGTGGTACGAAAAACTTAACCAAGCTCAATACACTTTCTAAGTAAAAAAAGGGCCATAATTCTGTCAAAAACCTTGACAGAGTTATGTACTCTTGTCTGTAGATGGAGGTTATGATGGTAAACGAGTATGGAAAGTTTCAAAGCCATACCTCTAATACTTCTGAGATAAAGTGGGGTGGTACGAAAAACTTAACCAAGGTGTGACGCCAACGCCGACGCCGACACCGACGCCGGGGCGAGTAGGATAGCTCCCCTTTTCATAGGAAAGTCAAGCTAAAAATGACCACAGGATAAACTGTCTCATTTCTTCTACATGTACATGTATCAGTGTGGAATGCTAAAAAATTAGAAAATATATGCCTCAGTTTAATCAATGTGGAACACCTCTTTATTTATAAATACTTTAATGTTACTCAGGTTGTCAGTAAAGGATCAGAAGGTCCCAGGTTCGATTCCCACCAGTGCTCAAGTAGTGGTAGTGTCCTTAGGCAAGACACCGATAACTCCACATTGCCTCTCTCTCTCTTAGAGGTTGATTCCATCTGGAGTGAGACTCAAAAGCGATTAAAATGAGTTATAGGAACTTGTTTCGCAATCCAGAGTAAATAAATTTGTATAAATAAAGGATACATGGATTCAGATGACACTATGTGGATGCGCACAGAGTTGAACACATTCTGGTCCCTGAGGCCTAACATTGGCTTTTGCAAGGTGAGGCTCATAGTATATAATCATTTAATATGAAAACAATGCTGCTACTACATACAAATGACATGTGGATATCTTTTTCTGGTAAGGTTCACTTTTCTGCATCTCCTCAATTTCTTCCTTGGATATATTGACACCTTGCTGTTCCTTCTCTGTAGGTGATATTGGAACTCGGTAATACACTGTGGCACGCGGTCCATTCAGTAATTCATCTGAATTAGAAGAGATAAAGTATGATATAGCCAGCAAGAGTTAATACTGGCTTACTGCACAAATTAGTCCATTTAAATCTGAAATTTTTTTTCCTCTAATTTATAACAATTTCTCAAGTGTAATGTCTTTGATACAAGTTAAATAGATTTATAAACAAGATTATGAGTAAACAATTATTTAGAGTGTATGCACTCTATGGAAAATACTTATCAGTATGGTTTAAGGCAAATAGAATTTTAATTGCAAAAACCAAAGCAGTAAACTACAGCGACTGTAATTTTACAATCGCCTCTGTGGTAGAGTGATTCAGGTTGCTGACTTGAAATCATTTAACAATTGTACTGGGTTGTAGGACAAAGCCCAACTACCGACCTAACTCTGTGCAAGGTCTTTCAAATAGTATGGTCCGGAAACGAGAGTAATACGATAAATAACTTGCCTCGGATCACGTGACAAACATCCGGGTACCCGCCATTTTGGAAAAAGAAAGAAAATATTGAAACTTTATATCTACGTATATCTCGATATTTTACCAATCAATTTGACCAACAAAGAGATCCTTAATACAATATATGCATTCCCTTATCATAATATGACATTATTTTTTCCCGATGTTTTGGTTTAGATGGATTTACGCATTGGAAAGTTGACTTGATATGAACGTTTTTTTTCACAAATGGCCGAAAGCCGAAAACCGACCTAATTTTAGCGCTTCTTTCCTACTTGCATGGTGTTCATGGGATTGATGTTACATCTTTTTCTCATAGATTTAAGTCTAATATACGTCTGTTATGTCTTAGATTTTCGTATTTCACCTGTATTTTAATTTTCTGGGACGGTTAGATCCGATCAAAATCTAAAAAATGGCGTCACCGGTGAATTTTTTCGCGATTCGGTGATATTTTGTGCACAGTTTTTCACTGTATATTTAGGGTCAAATGATAGAAAATTGCTAATTAAAATGTAAATTAAGGGTTACATTTTGTTTGTTATGAATTAGATTTTCGTTTTTTTATTGAATAACATAATAACGTACAGTTTTGTAAGACCAATATTGCGAGTCAAATTACCATCCATCGTTAAAAATCGATAACCGAGACAAGATTATCAGTACGATAAGACGTTTATAGAGGGCGTTTCTAGACCATACTATTTGAAAGACCCTGCTCTGTGAGAAAGCTAGCAGTATGGATGGATGACAATCTAACACTGGTAAATCCCAAGAACAATGGTTGGGTAAACTATTCGCCTGTACAATGTACATAACTGAAACACTGCTGAAAACGAACTTTAAATCACTAGAAAAATATTTACCATCACCCTCAGCAGCTAGATTGGTTTCCATGGTATCATCTTCTGGGCTGTCACAGTCTGCAAAACCTTCATCATCTTTTTCAGGTACAAAATTATCATCCATTTTACCGACCTGCAATTTACACAAAATTATCATCCATTATTTTATTTTAAAGACAAAATACATGTATTAATTTACTAGGACTTTTTGATGCCACCAGGGGTCCAGGGTTAGGGTCTAAATACTGTGACATCCCGATGAATCCAGGAAGAATGGCATGTACATTTTGTATGAACATGACGAATGTTAATTTTTCAATTATAGCTATTATAGAAAATGTCTAACAATTAAGGATATGTTCCTGCATATTATTTGACAACAGACACTACTAGCCGTTTCTTCTGTTTCTAGGCGCTGCAGCCAATTAACATTAACGCTGAACCATGAAAAGTATTAAAGGTGGGCAGCCGTTTTGGTATGGTTTTCTAGTGGGTGTTGTATTTCATTCCTTTTGATTTGTTGATAGTTACAGATAACTATATGGAATCTGGACTTTGAACCTTTCAGATATATATATGAGAAAAAATTTAAGCTTTTCACACAAACCTCTGTCTTGTCACTCAAATCACTCAAATCAATGGACCACTGCCTTCCACGGTCTTGTCAACGTGTCAAAATTGTTTAGGTTGTATATTTAGCCAATACAATGTCCTAAATTCAGCATTTTCAATGAAATGTCACTTACAGATACATACAACTGATACGGAATAGCTTTTTAAAGAAAACTTGCTACAAAAATTTCATGAAATTGAAATTTGACGTTTTGCAACTGTCGTAAAGGAGTTTACTCTAAAAGACGCTATCCGGTATAATATACGGACAAGTAACAAAACGTGCTATCTCAGCGTAACGGCTGTAGTCACGGTCACACCAAGGATCTAGCTAGGGCTCTTTTCGTTCTACCGGTTGAAACTAATCTAGGAATCACATTTATGCATCTAACTCGTACATGTAGTTCTTCTTGTAGCGTAGCATTAACTGACAGGGTGGATTTTTTCTGACTAGGATAGTCAAAAAAGATTTTTACAGATTTGTTCTATAATCAATGTGAATGAAACTGTTACACATATCGTTATTTTTGGGTTATAACTATAGCAATGTTTCTTATTCTAGGATTATAAATCACTGATTAATATTTTATTTAAAATTTTGATGGTCGCTTTGAACGGTAATATATCACTTTTAACTTATAAATCGCGTAGGGACCAATCTTTTCATTTCTGCAACTCTACTTGTACCTTCGAGAAATTCAATAACTGCTTGTCATCTAGCTTCCAATCATGGCTTTTTACAATAAAGATAAGATTCCGTATGTAAAGGCACGTGCCTGAAAGATATCATTCAGACTGAAGTTTGGTAGAATTGCCATTTGATACTATTGCTGAATAGAAAAGTTTTAGGAGAGATTGCCACGGACATATATACATGTGTATATTGAACCGTGGTAATATCAGTCCTGGAGAGGACAAATACACTGGCCCCAGAACTGACTCATATGGTACCCTACTTTTCCCCATCATCCTCTGAATGGGTTCTCCCATGCAAAGTCTCCAACCCAATCAAGTAGTCTCTACCCTCATCAAACCCCCGAAATCTTTTAAATGATGTTTCGTAATCTATATTATGTCTACTTCTTGTCCATTATTTGGTCCGATTTTCTAAGTATTTTTAAGAGTAGAGTTTTTGTGTATGTTTGGTCTGTGCATTGTGGTTTTATTCGCAGTTTGTCAAGTCCGCAAGTCTGATTTAAAACTTTTCAGGGCTTTTGTTATCTATATGTTACACACTTCGAAATATATATTACACATGTACTTGACTCGCCACACTTAGCAGATGCCCCGGTCTCCATAGCAAACCTATTAGTCATTCAGGGCCATCACGGTTTTCGAGCCACAAGACGGACCTGACTCTGCGTGAGAACGTTGGTAGTTTCTTAGGGAGGATGGCTGTCCAGCGGAACGATGGTTACATAAACTGTACGCCTACAAGTAACTTCGAGACAGCAGTTTCTTTCGGAAATTTGGGTGTAGTACTGTTCCTTCCTAGGAACGATGGTTGTATATAATACTTGTTTGTTTTGTTTGTAATTGCGCTTATTAGGTCCACCATCCTCTAAAGAGACTATAATCGGTACGACCCGCTATATATAATGCTTGCCTGTAAGTATTTGTTATATACCAGGAAAAAGTAGTACTCGCTAGTAAACACTGAGAATCACAAATCTAATACATGTAAAAACGAAAGGACATAAGTTGTCTTGCATGCTGTTGATTGAGACGAAGCTCAAAGCAGCAAAATTAACGTCAGTTTTCTAGTGCACTGCACAGAATTGGCGTAATGATCTACTGATTAGCTTGTTTTCAGTTCGAATTCGTGATCTCCATTTGTTTAATCCGAATTTATAGCACTCTGGCGGTATGGACTGATTTCGCTTCCACTGTAGAGCTCGATAGATTATACTCAAACTCTAAATTCATGGAAAGTAATCATGTCTGGTAAAATGTTATTAAACATCGAAAGCGTAATCTGAATTTTGTTTTACATGTACATAGGCGATATTTAATACTTCGTGTTCTACGACGCTTTTTATGAGAATAAATTAATTGATTGGTAGAAGTTACCCGTCTCCACAATGAGTGATATAACGCCTATTACATACGACCGTGTTTGCTGCAGATCAGACAGTTCAGATTGCTCCAGCTGGTGCGATCTATTTGCCAAATTTTGTCACTCAAAGTGCTCTAATTTCAGAGTACAAGATGGGTCACCTCATGGCTAATTACCTACATACCTTTGCAAAGATGCAACGCCCATACATATCATTGGACAAACTTTGTTGGATATTGGATAAACGCTTTCCAGGCTGGGGAGCGGAGGTTACTAATTTGTAAAATTTTGACTACTGAAGTGCCTTATACCAATTTTATGCTTGTTATCAAACTTGGCCATAACATTGTGACTGTAACGGATGACGATTTTGGTCCAAAGCAAAGTGTAAGGTCTACCGTGATTTTCAATCTTTGAACACCGATGGTACGGTTACAGAGACTGTCGAGAACGAGGCATGAGTAATAAAGTTATAGACACATTATTTAACTTAGCAAACTATTTTTGGCTGCAGTTGACGCCCATTTTGTTTTGAACCATCAATGGGGCACACCTTATTTAGATCAATACAGTGGTTGATGTCGAAAACTGTTCAGATAGGGCTCATTTCCTGTCGAGTTTGCACGACTCTTTGTTCCCTTTAATACCTTTAAGCAACCCTGCATTGAATTTTCTTAAAATAGCCAAATCACAGTATACCCTTGCCATATGTCCCTCTTTAACCCACCTGCCCGGTGGTTCATTACCTCTGAAGCTTCGTTTTGACCACTTGTTGCATCTAAAGACATACACCTGACCAGCTCAAGAAACGCTAAAACATCAGGGTCAGTAAGCAGAAACCGGTATCGATCCGGTTTATATGACTTGCTTAAAAATTGGCCTCCCCCGACATTAGAAAATGTTGACAGAGACAGATGTAAGCTTGCTGTGTATGTGGAGAGAGATCAGTGTGTAAAAAGCTGACACTGTGTACATGTGGGGGAAGTTCAGAGTTTACAAAGCTGTTACTGTGTATGTGTGGGTGGAAGTTCAGAGTGTACAAAGCTAGCTTTTTATGTATATACATTGTAACTGGAATTCTACAGAGGGGCAAACCATGCACTGGAGATAATTGAACAAGTTAAACATTGAGATAATTTAGTTTTTAATATATTTTAGAAAGATCAGTTTATACACAATTACCCATATATCACAAGATAAAGAATTTATTATTTTCAAATGGCTTATTTGATATTCTATGTGCTCTATAAATTAATTCATTAACAAAATAACAGAACATAATTTTAAACAGTTCTGGAATCAACGTGCTTAAAATACAGACATGTTTGCTTATACATACATGTACTTTCAAACCCTGAAACAAACTGCATTTGGATTAATTAAGATACACAAAGGCAACCCTGAGTTATCAATCATCACAAAAGTAATACACATTAGCATTTGCAAGGCATCAGAAATAAATAACTTAAAGACAATTTCTCAAAAGAGACTTACCGGAGTTTTAAGAAGCTACCTCGAGTAACAAATATTTATAAGTTCGAGAGCAATATCTTTAAGACTGGCGATCAATGTTCTGTTTGGTCTTAGGTTGAACATTTCCAAATCATTGGGATAAACAAAAGTAATGCTGTTTTATTTGCAAAAATTTAAATAAACCTTACGCAGCTAGTCTGTCAACATTTTGCAATAAACACTTCCTTAAGATAATATCAGTCCTTTATTGCCAAGCACTTCTACCTGAATGTTTTGGATACTTTAGAAAAATGGTTGCCATGTCAATAAGTATCATCAATATTTAAGACACCTTTGATTGACAAAACAAGACAGTGTATGTAATGATTTACCATGCATTTAAAATGCAGGCAACTCTAAATCCCATTCAGTTTTGTCATGCCCTACCTCATTTAAGTTCACTTTACACCCAAGGACACTCATTGGTACTGTCCAAATTGAAAGATGGACAAGTTCTTGTTAAAAATTTACGAGGATTCGTCATAAAGTAATGGCGTTTCTTACCAAATAATCTACTAATGTCAAGTATTCATACACAGTAAATTTAGGACGATTAGTCATGTAGCACAGTAATAGCTTATTTCTTACCAAATAATCTACTAGTATTAGCGAGTGTAAGGGAATTCATGTCCAGTATCTATACACAGTAACTGATATACTTCTCCAGGTAACCCCATTATCAAATTCAGTTTCTCTATTCTTTTTTCAGTGCTATTATAATTACATCACTGACCAATACATGAAAGCTCCTCACCCCAAAAATAAATACAGTTAACAAATCTGATTACAGAACTGTACATGAAATTGAGCAAACATCAACAGTGTACTGTAAATTGGGTCATTTTTAGATGATTTTATTTTCACTATTTTCATAAATTTTCCCCTTCCTTTGTTAATTCAAAACTCTAGTGAAAGATTCATTTCACTTATCTTTTCTTCTAGAGAATTCTGTTTTAGCAAATTAATAATTGCAAATAAATCTGTCTGCTCAAAAATCACCAAATTTTTGTCATGCTAAAAGTACCCAATCTACAGTAACTCGGTGAAAATATATATTCACAACCATTTTTTGCATTGATTCTGTATTTACAATTGCTACTTCAAAACTTAAAGTAACATTCAATATTTATTGTACAGCAAATATATTCCTTCAGACCACTATACAATCTGCTTAAATTAACAGTGCTTTTATTAAAAATATATAAATATAAAAAAAACTTCAAACAGTGAATCAGCCCAGGTAACAAACTCTTGCCCACTACTGTGTATCTTGTGAGTCATCTTCCACAACTGTTCTTTCATTTTTAGACTTGAAATATTTATTCAGTCTTTTTCTCCTTCTATATGTAGGGACATCCTGTTCCTCTCCCTCATCCATTGGTAAGTCATCTTCCTTGATCATCCCTGCAGAAAACAAGTTCAATTCAAACACAATATAATTTATTTATACTAATCTATCAATTGTGAAACATGTTCTTGTCAGATGCCTGAGAGAGAAAGAGAGATAGAGGAAATGCACCAGGACACTACTGCCATGGTACTGGTTAGAACAGAACCACAACTCCGATCCTACGGCAAATATGCTACCACTGTGCCACAGAGGTTCAATACAATCTATGTGGTGTCATGCATTCATAAAACATAATTCTGTGTAACATAGTAAATGTAAGAACTCTTGAAACATAGGTCTACGTCAAATACTAAAGTGTAGTGTATTAATGTCTACTGATATATAAAACACGGTCTGTCTGATAATTGCTTTTATTACTTGTTGAGAAAGCAACAATATAAATCTTTTAAAATTTTAAGTAAACTAGATTGGTGTTCAGTAGAACACTTGTGTCGCCCTCTCACTCTCTGTCAGAATAACCATAATTTGTGACAAAGTCGAGTACAAAAAGGGGCATAATTCTGTCAAATATGACCTTGACCTACATAATCTGGCGCCATCACAAATCTCTTCTCATAAGCAATACAATTTCAAAAATTTTAAGAAGAAATCTTAAGAAATGGCAAAGTTATAGCCAACATTAAGTTTTTGTGACGGACTGACGGACAAAGCGATCCCTATGTATCACCTTTTTCTCCAAAAGGGCGACACACAAATTAAGATAACTTGTCAATCTTTTCAAGAGTTATTATTACATAATATATTAATAAACGATTCCCTTCGTAGCACAGGTCAGAAATGAGACGGTATATCAGGGGCTATTCTACCTGTATTATTTCCCTCTTGAGTTTCTATAAATCCAATAGACCAGAAATGAGGTGGTGTATCAGGAGGTACAAACTGAGCTCTGTGTCGGGAGCATTGCTGCATATGATGTTTAATTTCTTCATCTGTCCGTCCAGCAGATGTGTAATACTAAAAACATACAACAAAGCAGGAATCAGTATTAAGGCTAGAAAAGGTAACAAAGGTGCCTGCAAGTGAGGCAAAAATCAAAACCTGGTAATTATATTCAATAATGCCTGAACTGCATCAGTCATACATGAGAGAAGACCTAAACCTGGTTAACAGTATACATCAGATCAACCATTGCAACCTTGGTATGCCATATATATTACAGTTTAAACATTACTGACGGTCCAGCATACTGTTATATCTCAACATGATTGTGGATCCTCTGTGTACTGTATCTGCTGGTTTGCTCACAGTTACTGTTGTGTGGTTTGTATTCCGGCCTATGGATCCTTACTTACTTTTTAAATTACCATTTAAAAGAATGATTTTAATGTTATTTATTAGCTTTCTTTAACATAATCCAACCTGCATGCATTCCTTGCAGCTGTGCCCGTGTAACTTCTGTCTCTCGTCTCGTTTTCTCACTACTGCAACATGTGCTACATCTGACCCTTGTTTCTTTGGTAACCTGTAACAGAAAAATCCAGTCTATTGTGAACAGCAGGGAAAACAATGGCATCTGATTTCTCAGTATCTGGGACTCATCTAGTTTGGGGAAACATGAAGTTTTTCCACTTATATCTTATGTACAAGGTAATTAGATTCAGCGTAAAACGCATTCTCTCCTTATATGAAAACAGATATTCGGCAATCTATATCCATTTTAGAGAGAGAGAGAAAGAGCGAGGGAGAGAGAGGGAGAGAATTTCAATTTTTTTTTGCCACTACCGAGTTTTGCAAGTGGCAGGGAAAGTCCTGAGAACAAAAAACATTTCCTACTAACCTGTCAAAACTGTCATCTAATTTCACTACAGTTCTCCTTGGTTCTATATTTTCAACATCTGAAAGGCAAAGAAGCAGAGCAATTTGTCTCCAGGGGATGTAAAAGTTAATTTTTTTCTTCTTCTAAATTTCAAGAAGGTAAAGTTTGGAGATTCATCAACTTAATTTTTGTTATCTTTCCTTTGACATAGCATCACTTTCACAGGACACTTACCAGTAAAGGAATTACTTTTCTTCATTTCGCTGACAAAATTTGGCTTGTCATTCATAGATCAGTCTGACATTTTCTACTATCTCTTATTCATTTCTCTTTTACATTATCAACAGTGCTGAAACTTGAAACCAAAATATTTCTCAACACTTAAACATACCTTTCTTGTGGTGCTTTTTCGGTAAGAATTTGTAACTAGCTGAGCTGCATGGTATATCCTGAGTGTCATCCACTGCCAGTGTGGATGTCTTTGGTAATGAATTAACACCAGCCTGTAAGTCAGCCTCACAGAAATCTGTTAACAAAATCATACAACAATAAGGCTAGTGGCCAAAAAATATCCCCACATGCTTCAGGTATTTAAATGTTATGACTTTCTTTCCCTAAAATTGCCAAAAACTGCATTGTCTATAATCAATGTACAGAACAGTTTAGGACAAGTTCTTTAATGAAATGTTTTAGCTTCATTCTGCACAACCCTCTTTTGCTGGAACTGATCAAGTACAGAGTACCAGCAACTTTAATTACTGGTACCCATTTAGTGGTGAATAGAGGCACATGTGGAATCAGGAGTCTTGCCCAATGACACACCTCAAATGGTAAAATGACTTGAGTTTTTAACAGGAGTCTGATTGACTACTGACAGAATGCTGTTACCACTACACCACTGAGGCCTACTCACATTAGGATGGAAATAGCTCATTATAGCTGAGCTGTGTATTTTACCTGTTATTGATATTAAGCATGTAAGTATCAAATAAAGAAATCACCTAATCTGGTAAAATCTGATTTAATTTAGAAAGAACCATTACCTGTGTCAAAAGATTGTAATGTTTCTGGGTCTCTACACCACTCAGACAGTTCTGCTGATGGGTCTAAGCTTCCATTTAACCTGCCATCTCCAGCAATATTCCCACTCTGGTCTCTCATCTCTACCAGGACATTGTGTCCAGCCTTCGTTGTGTCACATTGTTCAGCCTCCTCACCCTGATTACCTTGCCTTTTCACTTTGTTCCTATCTAATCGTTTTTTCCTACTAGGAGACTTAAATTCTGGAGACTTAAATTCTGAAGTTTGTTTACTATTATTTACACTGACTGTAGTCTTACAGTACTTTTCTTCTGCATCATCACTCCTATTGTTTATTTCACTCCTTTTAGGAGGGCTGAAAAATCCCTGAGTTAGTGTTGTCTGTAGCCCACCTTTTGTTTTGCCTTTCACACTTTTACTGACAAAACCATTACCAGGCTTTCTAAAATTACTACTCTGTTGAGAAGACCTCAGACTGGTACGTTTAGATGATAAGGATAGAGATCCCTGAGAGTTGCTTGAGGAATTTTTCTTACGTCCTTTAGCTGAATTCCAGTCTACAATTTCAAGATCATCATCAATAACTTCTTTAAACTTGTCACTTTTAATTACTAATGGTGAATCTTTGTCTGAATTTCCAACACCATCTTCATATGGACCATTACTTCCAGAATTTGAACTGTTTATATCAATTACTTCAGAGAAAGCTGCAATTTTAGACCTGCCCTCTTGACCTAAAATGGAAGGTGATCTCAATGTTTCATCATTAACAGCCTGCGCTCTTATCCTTTCACCGTCAAATACATCAGCCTCTTGCAAAGATTTATTGGGTTTCTTTATACCCTTAACTTTGACCTGAAATTTTCTGCTTGGATCTACATTCCCATCCATAACTGGCATTACATTATAACAGTCAATGGTTTCAGTTTCATGATCAAATGTATGTTCAGTTGGATGGTCATCATTCTCGTCTGGGGCCATTGTGATATCAGTCTCAGTTACATCAAAGTCCGCTTCTTCATTTATTTTAGTTTCATTACTTTCTCTTTCACTGTTTTTACCAAACTTTGGACTGGTCCTGATTTTCCCATTATTTAACCTAGTTTTTGCTTTTGTAGGTGTTCTAACAGAATAATTCATTTTTGAAATCGGTTTGTGTTTTCTTGGTGATCTTCTCAAAACAACTTCACTTTGCTCTTCTTTTTTTAAATGTTCCTTTATACCCTTCTTAAATAATGGTTTTCTAGTAACAACATCCAGATTAGTTTCATCATTTGTTTTCTTGTCAGTGCCTTTACTTTCTGGTGTTTCAAACAAAGCATTCACTTCCTTCATGTTTCTGCAACAGTTTCTGGTATGTCTACTTGCATCTATTGTAATATCATTAACGGCTGTGACTGCTGACTTTGACTTTGTAAATGTTTGTGAATTTGGTAAACTGTCAAAGAAAGATTCATCATCTGAATCCTTAGCTAAACTATCACAGTCTAGATCTAGGTCACCAGAGTGTCCTCCCTTTCCTTCTGAACTGTCACTCTCAGAACCATTCAAAATACTTTTAAAACTCTGTGGAATGTCTTGAAGTTTCTCTTTTGAAGCATCTCCTTTCTTTTCTATCTTTTTGTTTTCTGAATTCCAACCAGTGTCTTGAGAATCTGATATTGTCAAATCCTCATCTTCAGCAATATCTGTCAATTCTGGCCTGAACTTTCTATCTACCTGACCATCTATTCCATCATAAACATCCTCTGGTTTAAATGTATCATCCATATCCATAGCAAGAGTTTCTGGCACAACCAACACACTGGTATCAAAATGTTTCCTGACTGCAGTTTCAAGTTCATTCTTTGGGCCTTTACTTTTCAAACTAAACCCAGCTGACACAAGCGAAAAATTTAAATCTGGAACACATGTATCAGAGACCAGTACCTTAGGATTTCCTCTACCAACTTTACCACTGTCCTTCTTCACCTTCTCTTTTCTGCTGTTTATTTGTTCGTTAAACCTTCTTTCTTTATTTAGTCCAATATTGTTATCACCGACTTTAGGTAAGGTAACATCAATTGTTTCAACTGTTTGTGTTCTTGGTGATGACTTTCTTGGCTTCTTACAATCAGGTGAAACATCCTACGAAGACAATGAAACATTAAACTGTTTAGTAAACAAAGATGTCAAAACGATCATTCCTAAAAAGGAATAGAACTGGAATCTCCTCCTCTGCAAGAAACTGCAAACTTTTTCATATGAAGTCAGGTTGGTAGTGGGGTTTAAACCAATATAACATTATACCTTTAATCAGTGAGAGGTATAGTGAATTCATGTCAACTACCTTACCACTTAACAGAGCCATTTTATAAAGTGGCCATAAATCATTAAAGCTGCTTGGTCACAGTTTAAATTTCTCCAACATGATATACTAAAACATAAAAAGTAAAAGTAACGGTTAGAATCAACAACACAAAACTTGACATAACTTGATGCACAAGTGCAACACATCGAGCCTGCCATATGTCAAAAGGGCTAACTCCTTACCAAGTAGAGATGGGTCAAAATACACCAAAATATTGGATGTAACATGCATGTTGTACCACAGAAAAGTGGTCTTGATTTTTCTCTACGGCCAGTAATAAAAAAGTTACAATTATAAGCTATTTATAGTAACAACAAAGGGAAGTAATTCTAAAAACAAGGGTAACCCATGGTGGTGAACATTTGTACAAAGTAACATCAAAATCCCTCCATGCATGAAGAAGAAATGCTCCAGACAAAGATATTCTTGACTTTGAACTTTAACCTCTCAAGTGTGACCTTGACCTTAGACCTAGGGACCTGGTTCTTGCGCATGACACTCCGTCTCATGATGGTGAACATTTGTGCCAAGTTAAAATAAAATCCCTCTGTGCATGAAAAAGATATGCTCCGGACAAAGTCATTCTTGAATTTGACTTTTAACCTCCAAGTGTGACCTTGACCTTAGACCTAGGGACCTGGTTCCTGCGCATGACACTCCGTCTCATGATGGTGAACAATTGTGCCAAGTAACATCAAAATCCCTCCATGCATGAAAAAGATATGGTCCGGACAAAATCGGACGGACGGACGCACGGACATACACCGAACCGCCAAAAGTGACAACTATATCGAGCTCACCGCAAGCAGGCTCGACAAAAATTGGGAAAAATCTGTTAAGCTTGGTTTGACATCACTGCTACACTGTATGTTTATAGAGGAATTTCAAAAGTGGCTGTAACGCTTCATTATTTGGTAGCGTATAATATCAAAACACAGAAACACTTTACAGAAGTTAATACTGGAACCATTTTATTCGATGGTTCATTATAAAATATGTTGATTTCAAACTGTTTGGTGAACCAAAATCTGAGAGTGAGCAGCTTTAAGGAAATACTTCCCATGGTATGAAAAGTGGTGTCTCCAAATTATTTCATACTATTCTTATATCATCTAATATCTAATGGGTCTTAACGCGAGTGAAATGTGATGTTAAATATATCAATATAGTGTTATGAAAATACCAAATATATTATATTTACCTCTGAATATCTGCTACGTTTGCTTCTCTTTCTATTCAACTTCATCTTTGCAGCATCATCAGGACTAGTGTCAAATACTAACTCATCATTCGGAGACATGACAGATGATCCTGGGTCCGTGCCTTCTCTCTGTTTGTATCCTTTAGGTGTTATACATGATGTAGAGTCAGGATTCTGGTCTAGTTGCCTGTTGGGTGACTCTTTTGCTGAGGTAGGAGTTTTCTCATAAATCCTGCAAAATATATAACAAGAGGGCCATGATGGCCCTTTATCGCTCACCCGAGTACAACTGCTTTTCCATATTTGGGCTCTGTGACCTAGTTTTTGACCCCAGATGACCCATATTGAAACTTGAGCTAGAAATCATCGAAACAACCTTTCTGACAATTTTCCAGGACATTTGGGCTAAAAATGTCACCTCTAGGGTGTTAACAAGGTTTTTCCACATTTGGGCTGTGTGACCTAGTTTCTGACCCCAGATGGCCCATATTCGAACTTGAGCTAGAAATCATCAAAACAACCTTTCCGACAAATTTCCAGGATATTTGGGCTGAAAATGTTACCTCTAGAGTGTTAACAAGGTTTTTCCATATTTGGGCTGTGTGACCTAGTTTTTGACCCCAGATGACCCATATTCGAACTTGAGCTAGAAATCATCGAAACAACCTTTCTGACAAATTTCAAGGATATCTGGGCTGAAAATGTAACATCTAGAGTGTTAACAAGGTTTTTCCATATTTGGGCTGTGTGACCTAGTTTTTGACCCCAGATGACCCATATTTGAACTTGGGCTAGAAATCATCGAAACAACCTTTCTGACATATTTCCAGGATATTTGGGCTGAAAATGTTACCTCTAGAGTGTTAACAAGGTTTTTCCATATTCAGGCTGTGTGACCTAGTTTTTGACCCCAGATGACCCATATAATAACATGAGCTAGAAATCATCTTAACAACCTTTCTGACAAATTTCCAGGATATTTGGGCTGAAAATGTTACCTCTAGAGTGTTAACAAGGTTTTTCCATATTTGGGCTGTGTGACCCCAGGTGACCCATATTATAACTTGAGCTAGAAATCAACCAAACAACCTTTCTGACAAATTGCCAGGATATTCGGACTGAAACAGTAGCCTCTAGAGCCTTAACAAGATTTTATTATTTTTGGGTCATGTGACCTAGTTTTTCATCCGAGATGACCCATATTCGAACTCGTCCGAGTAATTACTGGGACAAACATCCTGACCTTGTTTCATGACAATTGAGGCAAAAATGTGACCACTAGAGTGTTAATGAACTAAGTGTGGACGGACGACGGACATTCATCGATCCTAATAGCTCACCCTGAGCCTACAGCTCAGGTGAGCTAAAAAGGTTAAATACATTTTGTACATCAAAATATCCATGGAACACCAATGACATCCAGACTTACCAACAGAAAAATAAATCTTCCAACTATGAGAAAAGGTACACATTGCAGTTGAAATTAACACTTTAAATGCGAAAGGCATATTTCCCTTACTTATGGTTTTACTGCTTAAGCTTAGCTATAAAGTTTGAGGGATCACAGCCCAAATATTTTCAGCTAAGTGTTAAATGTCGTGTGTCAGGTAAAACTGAAAGTTTGCTGTTTTAGGCAGATTTTCGACTTGTTTCCTGCTAAATTGCTACCAAATTTTTTTCACAAAACTCATTTAATGATAAAATACGCCTGAAGGATATGCTATTAAGTAGTTCAGGCCCTTGCTGCCCCTGGCACATAATGGGTAGAAAAATAAATAAATAAACATTTGCAAACAAATCAGGGGGTGTCCCACCCTTCTCCCTTCTACACACTTGGTCATCTAGTGACCAAGGCATGACAATTTTCAAAGAGTTGTAACTCCTGTGCTTCTGGTTCCAGACAGACATTGCTAATAGACAGACACACAGGACCAGCACCATGACATAATATGTCCATGACCAGTATACTGTATTAATACTTGTCTGTGTTTTAAGCTTACCACCTAATACTCACATGTCAAAACTATAGTCTTTATGATTCTTTAAATATCAACATTTGACTGAGAATTATGAAAAATAATTACAGGTTAACAAATGTAGAGGTGGGTCGAAACAAAATATTGGTGTACTCAGTAAGATATCGGCCCTAGGGTCTACATGTACATGTAAAGCTATACTGTTGTGCCAATCTTTTATTTCGGCCCACCTCCACCATTTAATGAGCTTTCTATTTCATACCAACACCAAAACAATTTATTCTTAATAAAATCCACACCAAGATTACTTTACATAGTACGGTATGCAATCATATTTTTTGTCATAACTCCTATGGATTACCTCAATATTGTAAGGGGAGATAATTATAAGTATATTCATACTGTCATACTGTTTTTTTTTTAAAACTCTGACCATCAAAGCTTCACAGGCATGAATGCTGATCTGATATGCAAGAAACATGCAATTGAAATAGGGTTACAAATAGACTTCATTTATTAATATCTTTAGGTGAGCAAAAAAATTCTGACCAAAAAGAAAACAGATACATACTGTTTTGAACTGCCAATAACTGAATCCCTTCTTACTCTGTTTAATTCCTCCTCTGAAAGCAAACAACATATCAATTCAAATTATGAAGAAACAAGAGCTGTCAGTAGGACAGCGCGCTTGACTTTTTTAGTACTTGCCTATAAAACAAAACTTTGACAGTTAAGGGCACACAAGACTTTAACTAGGAATTTCTAAGTACAAATCAAGAAACATTTTCACAGAGTTATCTTCTCTTGCTTACAGATAGGTCTCACAATGGTACATAAGAACTCCAACTTCCAAAGTAATATCTCAAATGGTTAAGTCAACAAGTGGACAAGAATGAAAATTTTAACTGAGTTTCTAAGTCAAAAAGGGCCATAATTCAAATAAAATCCTTGACAGAATTACCTTCTCCTGCCCATGTTTTGGGATCATGATGGTAAACAAGTATTCCAACTTTCAAATTAATATCTCAAACAGTTCAGTCAAAAAGTGGACTGGTACGAAAAACTTAACCAAGATTCTAAGTCGATAAAAGGCCTTAATTTTTAAAACAAATCCCTGACAGAGTTACCTTCTCTTGCATACAGATGGGGGTAATGATGTGAAATAGCATTAAAAGTTTCAAAGCAATATCTCAAAGGGTTAAGGCAATAAGTGGATTTTACCCATATTCAATGTATTTTCTAAGTAAAAAAGGGGCATAATTCTGTCAAAAACCTTGACAGAGTTATGTCCTCTTGTCTGTTGATGAAGGTCGTGATGGTAAACAAGTATGGTTAGTTTCAAAGCAATACCTCCAATGGTTTTGAAATAAAGTGAGGTGGTACGAAAAACTTATCCAAGCTCAATACACTTTTTAAGTAAAACAAGAGGGCCATGATGGCCCTGTATCGCTCACCTGTCTACCATTGGCAAAAATAAAAGGTTATTAATAGCAGAAAGGATCAATTTTTACCTTTGGCTCATGATATCCTCTTAATAAGCTTATGTAAAATCAAAAGATCCCCCCCGGTCATGATTTGAACAATCTTGGTAGAGAGTCAATTATTGCCACATGCTGAATATCTAAGTTCTAGGCCTCATTATTTTGCTGTCTGATCATGATCTGCACTGTTGGCTATTCATTGTTTTGCTGTCTGATCATAATCTGCACTGTAAGCTATTCATTGTATGCTGGCTGGTCATGATCTGCACTGTCAGCTATTTATTTTTTTTCTGTTTGATCATGATCTGCACTGTTTGCTATTCATTGTTTTGCTGTCTGATCATGATCTGCACTTTCATTATTTAGCTGTCTGATCATGGTCTGCACTGTTTGCTATGCATTATTTTGCTGTCTGATCATGATCTGCACTTTCATTATTTTGTTGTCTGATCATGATCTGCATTGTAAGCTATTCATTATTTTGCTGTCTGATCATGATCTGCACTGTAAGCTATTCATTAGTTTGCTGTCTGATCATGATCTACACTGTTAGCTATTCATTATTTTCCTGTCTGATCATGATCTGCACTGTGAGCTGTTCATTTTTTAATAATTTATGGTACTTTCCAAAGTGATAGATTGAAAAGTAAGTCTTGTGATGTGAATGCAAAAATTACAACTACATTCTTTAACATGGAAGTTCAACTAGGGGTCAAGAACATGTATTGCATCATCGCTATTTAAAACTTCATCAGTGCCAATTTTAGGCCAGAGTTTTTATATTGCTTGGTTTATGGGAAGTTTTCTAAAATGTTGAGTATGAAGGACTTTTCCTACTGTATTGAACAGAGCACATATTGAACATCAGTCTACTGCACCTGTCAATAATCGTCATTTTCGAACAAAATAAACACTTTAAAATAATTACTTTCAATTATATATCCCTACTATTCTGACATTTCATTAACTAGTCTGTGAAGTCGTAACAGCGGAAATAATACAAATAAAATATCAGTTCATAATGTCATTGTTATTCATAGGACAGGCAGTCGCATAAACCAAGAGATATAAAAACTCTGGCCTTACCATAGAGAGATCCACGATGTGTACTGATTACAAATCAATCTGATGGTGTTAAAATACTGCAATAAAATTAGCAAATGAGGTGTTCAATAAACAACACACTATTAAAACTAGAAATCATCAAAACAACCTTTCTGACAAATTTCAAGGATATCTGGGCTGAAAATGTAACATCTAGAGTGTTAACAAGGTTTTTCCATATTTGGGCTGTGACCTAGTTTTTGACCCCAGATGACCCATATTCGAACTTGGGCTAGAAATCATCTTAACAACCTTTCTGACAAATTTCCAGGATATTTGGGCTGAAAATCTTACCTCTAGAGTGTTAACAAGGTTTTTCCATATTTGGGCTGTGTGACCTAGTTTTTGACCCCAGGTGACCCATATTAAAACTTGAGCTAGAAATCAACCAAACAACCTTTCTGACAAATTGCCAGGATATTTGGACTGAAACAGTAGCCTCTAGAGCCTTAACAAGATTTTTCTATTTTTGGGCTCTGTGACCTAGTTTTTGACCCCAGATGACCCATATTCGAACTCGTCCGAGTAATTCCTGGGACAAACATCCTGACCAAGTTTCGTGACAATTGAGGAAAAAATGTGACCACTAGAGCGTTAACGAACTAAATGTGGACGGACGACGGACATTCATCGATCCTAATAGCTCACCCTGAGCCAGCTCAGGTGAGCTAAAAAGGGCCATAATTCTGTCAAAAACCTTGACAGAGTTATGTACTCTTGTCTGTAGATGGAGGTTATGATGGTAAACAAGTATGGTAAGTTTCAAAGCCATACCTCTAATACTTCTGTAATAAAGTGGGGTGGTACGAAAAACTTAACCAAGGTGTGACGCCAACGCCGACGCCGGGGCGAGTAGGATAGCTCCCCTTTTCATAGAAAAGTCGAGCTAAAAAATGTTTCAGTAATTATGGACACTTCCCATAGTTTTCATATTTAACTGGAAGTGAGAACTAATACAAAATGTATTATGTTATATTCATAAAGAAAGACTGCAGTAGATCTACATGAATTCATTTGTTAGCATGAGAACACTTAAGAGTTTCGTTGACCAAAACTATAGCATACCCAACTGACTAATTCTGGTATCTTTGTCAGCCAGCATCTGTTTATATGAAGATATGACAGTATCCAGGGACTGTCTAATGACCTCACAGCAACTCCCATCTCTGCAATGTAATGTAAACTAAAGGATTAGAGTCATTTATTGAATACAAGATGTTAACTAGATGTGTTTTGATTCCATTTTGGTTTTAAGACCAGTACATTTCACCTTGGGTATAATAACGTATCGCTTTTATTAGCTTTGCAAACAAAATAATACAGAACTACATACCAACTTTAAAGTCTGCTGATCAAATTTTCAACATTAATTTTATAAGAAAAATATCACAATGGTTGTTATATGTTTTTGTCAAGATTGATAATGATTACAGTGAAACCAGCCTGCGGATGCCGGGACGAGTAGGATCATAACAAGAGCTGTCAGTAGGACAGCGTGCTCGACTTTTTTAGTGCTTGCCAATAAAACAAAACTTTGACAGTTAAGGGCACACAAGACTTTAACCAGGAATTTCTAAGTACAAATCAAGAAACATTTTTCACAGAGTTATCTTCTTTTGCTTACAGATAGGTCTTACGATGGTACATAAGTACTCCAACTTTCAAAGTAATATCTCAAATGGTTAAGTTAACAAGTGGACAAGAATGAAAATTTTAACTGAGTTTCTATGTCAACAAGAGCTGTCAGTAGGACAGCGCGCTCGACTTTTTTAGTGCTTGCCTATAAAACAAAACTTTGACAGTTAAGGGCACACAAGACTTTAACCAGGAATTTCTAAGTACAAATCAAGAAACATTTTCACAGAGTTATCTTCTCTTGCTTACAGATAGGTCTCATGATGGTACATAAGAACTCCAACTTCCAAAGTAATATCTCAAATGGTTAAGTCAACAAGTGGACAAGAATGAAAATTTTAACTGAGTTTCTAAGTCAAAAAGGGCCATAATTCAAATAAAATCCTTGACAGAATTACCATCTCCTGCCCATGTTTTGGGACCATGGTGGTAAACAAGTATTCCAACTTTCAAATTAATATCTCAAACAGTTCAGTCAAAAAGTGGACTGGTACGAAAAACTTAACCAAGATTCTAAGTCGATAAAAGGCCTTAATTTTTAAAACAAATCCCTGACAGAGTTACCTTCTCTTGCCTACAGATGGGGGTAATGATGTGAAATAGCATTAAAAGTTTCAAAGCAATATCTCAAAGGGTTAAGGCAATAAGTGGATTTTACCCATATTCAATGTATTTTCTAAGTAAAAAAGGGGCATAATTCTGTCAAAAACCTTGACAGAGTTATGTCCTCTTGTCTGTTGATGAAGGTCGTGATGTTAAACAAGTATGGTTAGTTTCAAAGCAATACCTCCAATGGTTTTGAAATAAAGTGAGGTGGTACGAAAAACTTAACCAAGCTCAATACACTTTTAAGTAATAGAAGGGCCATAATTCTGTCAAAAACCTTGACAGAGTTATGTACTCTTGTCTGTAGATGGAGGTTATGATGGTAAACGAGTATGGTAAGTTTCAAAGCCATACCTCTTATACTTCTGAAATAAAGTGGGGTGGTACGAAAAACTTAACCAAGGTGTGACGCCAACGCCGACGCCGGGGCGAGTAGGATAGCTCCCCTTTTCATAGAAAAGTCGAGCTAAAAAGGGTCATAATTCTGACAAAAACCTTGACAGAGTTATGTACTCTTGTCTGTAGATGTAGGTTATGATGGTAAACAAGTTTAGTAAGGTTCAAAGCCATACCTCTTAATAGTTTTGAAATAAAGTGGGGTGGTACGAAAAACTTAACCAAGGTGTGACACCAACGCCAAGGCGAGTAATATAGCTCCCCTTTTCTACAAAAAGTCGAGCTAAAATTTAGAGGCGATCGTAAATGACAAAACAAAAAGTATGCTGCCAACAAGCAACTCGTTTTGGTATTCTACATTTATTTATTTTATAATGTGCATTCCCGTAATATTCCAGTTGTTTAAGTGATCTGTACGAAATAATGAAATTAAATACAGTAAAACTTCAATAACTCGAGGTCGCAAGGGGACGAGTAAAATGCTCGAGTTATCCGAGGTCTCGAGTTATCCGAATTATGGAAAGTTTACAAGTTTTTCTACTGTGACGTACATGTATCTTATAAACAAAGTGTATTTGAGGACCTTCGTGTTGTATTCATTTATTTCATTAACTCACGAATCCTGAATTTCCATTTTGTATCTATTCGATTAAATCCCGTCTGTTTGTTTACATACATGTATATCAGTGCAATTACTAAAAGACAACTGATTAATGGTGAAATGTTACTTCGCCCAGTGTATTTACCGGTCACTTTTTTAAACTGTATTCCTTTAAATCCAGACGACTTGTATGCTAGACAATACCGGCCTAAGCTTATTATTATATAAGCGAATAGTGATTAGTCACTCACACTAGTTATCATTTAGGTACAGTACCGGTATTAGTTATAACACATCACTCATGGCATGTCCAAAAGTACTCTGACTTGACAATTCGAAATAGAAAATGAAGTTTGGATTTTATGTCGTGCTTTATCATTAATATTTTACTCAGACTCGTAATTTTCATCTCATCATTAAAAACTCGCAAACATACTTTTCGTTAGTTTCTTCTTATTCAATAGAAGTGATTGGCGGCTTTAATAACATAAATATATTGAAGACGATTAAAATGTGCGAATAACATTTTATACACTTTGGCCACTGCACTTCCGATTAATCGATAATAAACAAACAATCAATAAACAATAGATGTTTTTCAGCTGACGTGTCACAATAATTAATATTGCGCCCCAGCGGAGGTGAGAAAAAAATCTGAAAATCAGTAACCTCGAGTTATCCATGGTAATTTAGTAAGAATTCTACCTGGCGGGACCACAGGTATTCCTCGAGTTATCCCAGGTTCTCGAGTTATTGCTGCTTGAGTTATCCATGGTGATTTCTAGTTAAACATATAGGAAAAATGGCCGGGACCGACAGGAGTCCTCGAGTTATCCGGGGTTCTCGAGTTATTGATGCTCGAGTTAACGAAGTTTTACTGTATAAAAGAAAGCATAATTCACAATAAAGAGAGGTCTCACAACTGAACCTTGCGGGACACCAAATATAGCCTACGGTAGTTTTGTTTTGGAAACACAACATCCGGAACATTTTAAATATAAATCAAGATTAATTTTTTGCATTGACAAATTAACGAACTTGGGATAATAATTTTACATTGCCTTTCTCTCTTCATGATTGATACCATTTGGAGTGAGTCTTAAAAGAGATTTTTTAAGTTGTAAGAACTTGCCTTGCAATTGTGAATAAATTTGAATAAATTGAAACAAATTTATGAAATAACATCCATTCCAGCAGTGTTCATTGTTTAATAATACTGATAACAAAAAGTTACATTGGGTGGTTTTGACATCAGAACTTTACTGTACAGTAGTCGGAACGTAACAGTTGTCACACGGAACGCACGATACACGCACGATGTACGCACGATACACGCACGTTACACGTACGGTAAATACACGGTACACGATTCAGAACGATACACGATATGAACGATATACGAGGCGCACGCTGCACGCTACACGTTAGACGGAGTACACGTAATACGATTACTTTAGACATTTTACAGTTTTCTTAAAGTTTGATTTTTTTTCTCCACCAAATCAGTTTGTTTTGATTCTCTGTTACAATCTGTTGTCCTTATACCGTTTAATGAGACCAAAAGAATAAGACCAATTAATTACAGGCTTCGCACCTACACAATATCAAAAATACTTCGGAAAGTTTCATATGTCTATAGTTTAACTAGGTGCGAAATAAATTACCATAAGTGTCAAATGTGTATTTTGATATTGATCCTGAGGTGCAAGAAATTGGGCGGAAGTTAATTGCTGTCAACACCTTTCTTGAAAGCACCACTACACGAAAGAGTGACACCGTCCATTTGTCTTTTTAAGGTCAACATAATTATTTTTTCATTAAATCATTCATAGTTTTTGTGTTATTCAAGTGGCGATTTTTTTTTATAACCATTACATGGATTATCATAAACAAGATTTCTTTTTACTAAGGTACTGTACAATTGTCTCGGACGTTAACTGATTTTGTAAAACAATCGTTGATTCGGCGATTCTTCATATTATTTTTATTTACCAAATAAATATTTAATAGCTTACCTTCTAAAGTAGCTGATGTTCCCTGTCCTGTTATAATTCCGACTAAATTTCCTTATTCTTTGTCTACTGCGCTTAAATAAATGATGTGACAACAACAGTTTTGAACAAAAATTATGTCCTTTCCGTCGATAAAATATGATTTAATTTCGGATTTCAGGTGTAAACTGTCTCCCGCCTGTGCCGGAAGTCATAATTGCCCGTATTGCACTGGCGAATGAAAAATAAAACAATGCGAAGACAGCACTTTATTATTTTGTTTTCGGAGATGTACACGCTTAGTATAACAATTCACGACTGATTAAAGCATCGAATCGTATAGGCCTATCGTGCACCGACAATCGTATATCGTGTATCGTATATCGTGTATCGTATATGGTGCACTTTACCCGATGAATGATACGATATGATACACGATACACGATTGACAAAATACACGATGAGCGCACGCACGTTATACGCACGTTACACGCACGATATACGCAAATTTTGACAACTGTTACGTTCCGACTACTGTAGTAGGATACAAATCTTTGTGACCATCAACATGCTTCACTACTTAGTTTAGTGTATTTCATTTTTAGTTTAGTCTGATTTATTTGACATCAACTGTGAAACAAGTTCTTGCAACTTATATTATCTATTCTCTATGACTGCTTCCTGGGGTTCTGACCAGCACTCATGCTGAAAGAAAGGATTGTAGAGGTCAAATGACGCTGCCAGGATTCAAACCCACGACCTCTAGGTTAGGAGTCCAACACTCTACCACTACATTACAGCACCAGCTTATCTAGTTTGCTACAAAAAGAAAAACTATTCACCTGTTTTGTTTTGTGGTGGTTATAGCAGTACTCAACTTTCTGTTCTCTGACACTAACTCTTCATTGTTCTTCTGTAACTGCTGGCACTTGTCTATAGTTCTAGAAATAAAGTAAATTAAATACACATGTATCAAGGTTACAACTTATCTAAACATTTTTAACTTTCCACATCAAATATCATTTACAACATTTTACCTTGTTTACATTGCATTGTCAGTGATAAATGGTTTACCAGTAAGTTGGCTGAAATTGAATTTTTTATAATACTTCTCTATTACGTGCTGAAACACTTGACACTTAGAAAGGAACAACAGCCAGCATGAAACCAAGTCTGTCCTCATAGGTTTACATATGTTGCAACAACATTTCAGTTACGTTTTGTTCATGAGAAGGACTAGCATTAGACTACAATCTTTCATAAGAAAGTGAAAAACTGCCAACTTTCTCACATAAATACCCAGGTTGGTACCAGGACTCAAACCTATGACCCCAAATCAGTGAATGCTTTAGTAATTTCAAGTAAACAACCATGACAATCCATCAACGAGGTATAAATCACTGTTTCTAACAAGTGAAGAACCAGTTCCCAATTACACACTGTTTGATTATACAATAAACCATCCAGAATACATGTACCTTACTATCTACATGTACAACATACAAGCCACAAGTCTAATCTAGCAGTTTTTGAAAATTGATATAAAAACAATACTTACTTGTTATATGCTGCTTTGTACTTAAGCAAGTTAGAAGTTACCCCTGAAACAAGTTAAAGACATGACAATTTAGTTTTGTAAAGTGTCAGTACAGTATGACTGTTAGGGGAGTACTGTAAAACACTTTAATTTGATGTTTTTATTAATTCGCGTATTTTTGAATACGCGAAGTTCAACATTCTGAGAATCGAAAGTGACATCTTCATTGGATAACCTTGGTTTTTAACTTAGTATACATTTGCGTCGTATAAATTAACCCAAAGCCGAAATTGATGTTCCCTGTAAACAATGTATAATCCTTCTTGTATGTTTGTTGAATTAATCACTCGTACTACATACATGTATCACTCGCTTGACATGCACAAACTATAACAGGTTTGTAATTGAATGATTAAAGTTCAGGTAAGCCAACAACCAAAGATGTGCAAACAAATTTTAATTCACACGGTTTACAAGTTATTGTCAAACAAACAAGATCAGAGATCAGCTTGTAAAAACTTTATTGACACCTGTCATCCATAATTGTTTTAACACGTCTGTGTAAATAGACGCTTAGACAATGATCAATTCACAACCTGCCATGTTGTTTATTTACGTTTTCGAAAATGGGACACACAAAACGAATTGGGAGCAAAGGGGTGAAACATCTACCTTGCAAAAGGTACGTTTGTAAGTACTGCAAATTCGGATGAAATTTAATTTAATTTAAGGAATTTTTCACAACATTCTTGAATTCGCGAGGTACTGAAATCGCAAATATTAGCGAAAATTAAACGATTGCGAATAAAACCTGTTTTACAGTAAATAACAAAACATTTTGTCCTCTGTATAGTTTTACCATTTCACATCACATTTTTTAACCATATTTCTACTTAAACAGTCTCTCACATTTTCAAACCATTTATCTAATGTACTTAAACATTCCAGTAATTTCGACATAAAAGCTTTAAACCAGCATTTATTAAAATTAGAGAAACATGCAAAAATTTACAAGTAATAAAACCATCAGTTTTAGGTCATTAAAGCAGCAGCTGTAGTATTTACTACTGATTGAGCAAAGTTGTTTTTTTTTAAATATTTTTTTTTTTCGATTAAGAAATTAGGTTTTAAAACTTCTATTAATCCCTGTTGAGACTCGCTCCAGATGGAATCAACCTTCAAGTGTGAGAAGAGGCAATGTGGAATTATAATGTTTTGCCTTAGGACATTACAACTCATTAGCACTGGTGGGGATTGGACATGAGAACCTTCCGATCCTGAGGCAAATGCACTACCACTGTGCCAAGGAGGCTCCAAGCATCCATTTTAACCATTAAAAGTACTTCCCACAATGAAATTATTGAAGATGGCGCAAGATGGGCGTGTCTATTTCACAAATGAAACAGAGTAAGGGATATCCAAATAGTAAAAATAGTTTTACGAACCTTTTAATATATCTTTGTGAGCTGCATAAACTTTCTTCAGGAGTTGTTCCATCCCTCCACTTGTATGCTGATCTGATTCTTGCATGTTTCATCAAGTGTCACAGCTGTAGGAAAAGTAAAAACGTTCGATATTTTGGTTATAAGATATGTAACCTAGGGCCTGACTGGACAGTGTTGGTGACGTTCTTTGATCTCATGGCACCTGGGGCTTTATCGCTGATTGCAGTACTAAACATTTTCATGATTGCTTTATTGGGCAAACTAAAATAAAAGACAAGAGCACTGCCTGCAGGTGCCGGACGCTGCTTGTCTGATTTTATCTATTTTTATGGTTGATTAATTACCTTTTTTTAGTTACAGTGTCCTTCACTCCTTGACCTTAACCCCAAAATTAAAATCCCACAAAAGGTTTGCTTAAATAATTACTAGACACTAAGTTTGGTCACAATAATTCAATTGCAAGTAAAGATATTGTATTTTTCTCTTTTTAAAAAATCCTTGACCTTGACCCCATGAGCCGCAAACTCGCTCCCAATAAAAGTCTCTATTTATATGTAATACACACTTAATAAATCTAGTTACATTTATTTATGTCAGTTGTAACTAAAGATATTGAATATATTACCGGTTTTCTCTTTTTAGTTATGATGACCTCGACCCCAGGAGCCCCAAAACACAACCCCATTAAAGATCTTCTTATACACTTACAACAAACAAAAGTTGGTTACATTATTTCAACTGTAACTTAAGATATTGAATATATTACAGTTTTCCTATTTTTAGTAATAGGGACCTTGACCCAAGGAGCCCCAAAACACAATCCAATTAAAGATATTCGTAAATACTTCATATAGGGGGTATTTTTAAATGACAATCAGCAGCTATAGTCACTGTTTATTTTATTGCATAGAATAAAGGTGAACTATTGCTTTTACACTATGCAATCTGATGCCAAAAGTGCCGTAATAAAAACAATATATCGCTCACCTGAGTCACTGCCCGAGTACAAGTGCACTTGTAGTGGTCAATTTTTACCCAAGAGTCATCACGCACACACAGAGCATGCGCGGGCGTTTTACCCAACCCATATATTCAAATTAATTCGTTACGTTTTTGAATCAGTATTACATTTTTAATCCCGTTCTCACTATACATAATAGAAGTGTGAGTATAAATGAATATGTTCAGAGTAAATAATAAATATTTCCTACTATGGCGGAGTTTCGATCTCTGATCTCCCGCGTGTCAAGTGGGAATACATGGCACTGCGCTATCGAGGCTTTATTTGATAGAGCGTATAACTTCGTTTATCACCAATACAGACGTTTGTTTCTGAATGGCGGTACAAATTTATGTAAACAAACGAATTTAACTTCCCAGACACTTTTAATAAGAAGTGGACACATTATAAACTTGGTAGTTTCATAAAGTATATTCAAATATCTATTGGAAAAAAATTGTCTGCATGTTCAAAAAAATTTCAAAGTTGATTTAAAAGGCTATCTTCAGCCGCTACCCGGCGACAGAATCTCGGTCGTTCCGATGAATACCTGAACTTTATAACGCTTGTAAACTATCAATCATTGGTCAGTTTTTATCATATTTCTTTTATTTATCATTTAATATGCAATCAAAAACCATCAAGTTTTCTTACATGGAAGAAAACTGTTAAACGTGGCGAGCTTTGTAAACGGACATGTGTCGATTTTCAGCGCACAATAGCGCGCTTACCTTAATTCTAATATGGAGGTTCATTTGCATAATTTATTCATAAACGCAGGAGCATAGAACTTTGTTAGTGCAAGGAACATCCATGCCAAGTTTCATCAACATTTGCAAAGTGTTTTCAGAGGAGATGTTGTTTGAGGTAAAATGTTGACGGACGACAGACAATTATCTATCGTAAAAGCTCACCCTGGCAAAGCCAGATGAACAAATATCAGTAATAAAACTATGTAGATTTTTTGTTGCAGCGACCAGGTGACATTAACAGGAAAACAAAACAAAGTCTCAGTTGGTGCCTCTTTTTCCTTTAAAAAATTGTAAACGTCATCAATTTCTGTTACTGATAAACTAAGGATAGCTTGCGGTCCTTACTGTTGGGCAAAACACCTTGCGTAAGCATCGCGAAAACTAATGACTTGATAAAATACTGGCGTACGAAGCTGTTCCAAGGTCAATATAGAAAGAATATTGAGACGAACGCAGTGTAAAAAATTATATCCAGCTGATATTACATGTTCATAACATTCTCTTCATGATTATTTTCTCTCATTATTATTTTTTTCAAAACTTTTACGAACTTCAAGTTTCCCGGCCATCGCTCAATACAATATAAAACCCGGCACGGTCCGGTCACATTCCGTCCGAAAATTATATGAAAACTTGGTAATTGCTTTTTGCTAATTGTCTTTTGATAAATGCTTGTTGGCCGGTGGATAATGTAAATTGCTAACTGCTTTTTGCTTACTGTTTTTGGTCGGTAATTGCTAATTACGGTTTGCAAATTGCTTTTTGCAAATTGCATTTTGCTAATTGCTTTTTGCTCATTGCTTTTGGCTAACTACATTTTGCTTATTGCTTTTTGGTCGGTGGATCTTTTTAATTACTCACTGCGAAATGCTTTTTGACCAATAATTGCTAATTGCTTTTTGCTATATGCGTTTTGGCTGGTGGATCATGTTAATTTGTTTCTGCTTTTTGATAAAAGTTGATTGCTGAATGGTTATTGCTATTTGCCAAATGCGTTTTGATTAATGCATTTTTCAGGTCAAAAGGCAAAAATCAATCAGCAAAATACAATTAGTAAAAAGCAATTAGCAAAGGCTAAAATCATAAAGAAGTTCCTTTTTTTGCTTTCGTAGTAAGGGCTTTGTATCTGTATAAATATGTTCATTTACTCCAAACGTTTTATCTTGGCTGTTTTTCCACAATGTCTTGTATTCTGCATTGTATAATTCGTTTTGTATTTCCTTTATATACATAAAATCTTTATATAAATTTGCGTTATATATATATTGCCTTTGCCTTGTAGCATTGTGTGAAGTTTTTTTGTGGCATTTGCTTTGTTTCTGATGTGTTGTATTCTGTCCGTTCCTTATTTGTATAATGTGTGCTTTATTTGTTTATTTGTTTTTTTCCTTGTTTTGTAAAAAAGGGTGCTTTGTTCTGTACTTTCTGTATCTGCATATTTGTGTTGTATTTTGTATTCTCTTCACTTCTTTACTAGTTAAAAAAGCCTACTCATCTTTATAGTGGAAAAATAAAATCAATCTAAACCACAGGTACTTGACAAATATACTTTTTTGGCATAAACTTATTATTATTTGGTTATGTAATAGGCATATATAAGTAAAACAAGTATGTGTCAAGTACCCCTGCATCGAACATTTTACTTCTCTCAATTTCAAGTTCATGATATGGACCAATACATATTTGGGATATGATTGAATACGACAAACGTCTTGCAAATTATGAGAACTATGTCTTAATATTCCTTAATTTTATCACGCTGTACAATTACTTGAAAATATAAAATTGACTTTGATCATTTTTAAGATTTCATTATCTCAAAAAGTTGTCGGTAAAATTGTTTCCGTTTTTCTTATATTGCAGTTCAAATATTACTTATAAAAGTTCCATAATCAGTAGTGATGCCCTTACTCCGAATCTTTTGCTACACTCTTGTAATTTTACATGTGTGATATGTCTCGGGGCAAAATTAGGCAAATTTTATCCCCTATTTTTTGGCATTATTGCATATTTTTGTTACCCGTGTTACATCAGTAAACTTTTTATACACGTTTTGTAATTCTACAATACCTGCACTATTTTTTGTCACATAAGACAAAAATAAAATAAATACCGTCAAACATACCTATTTTAACTATACAGGGTACTTTTAAATAATGCCAGTATTTCTTAAGTAGGGTGGGACTTCAAAAAAGGATTAACTTTTTAATTAAACGGTATTCAAATTACATACTAGTCAGTTAAAATATGTATATTATGAAAAGGTTACATCCCAAAAGCAGTATTGTAATCTCGTGAGATACTGACCGAAAACCTTGTAATGTAAGTCATGTATTAAGCATACTTATACCTAAACCGAGGACGTCTCCAGGTATGAATACTGCAAACGTAGTCCCTATTAAAATATGGTGCCATTTTCCTCCGTGTTTAAAAGTAACTTTCATGGCATATTGTCTTGTGTTTGGTGTTCAGTCGTTAAAAGGACCCACATCAGGTGATTTTAATCCATATTACAGGTTTCTTTGACCAAATCTGAAGTGTCTGCTCAAACGAAAGTGACTGGGTATTCTTGCGCTTCTACTATCAGATGTATTTTGTTTATAGCACATGTTCCATTTAATTGATCAGACTTTCTTGCATCATGGTTAAAATGCTGTTTTTTTCGCTATTTTTTGTTTTTATACAGATAGATTTTCAAAATTAGGGTAGCCGCGCAAGACGTGAAAGACTGGAAATCATGGCAAATAGTGGCTGTATTCAAGGACTATGTTATGACGTACATTTGAAATTGCCTGTGTACGTTACCGCATGTGAATTTTGAAGAACAGGGACCTTTCTGGCAACTTCTGTCTGATAAAACGGATGTCTGACAATCAAATAAGTACTTTGACAACAAAAATAAAATAAAAAGGTATAAATTAAAGAAATACCTAAACCTTTGCTTTTTAAAGTCCATTTTTGGCTCAGTTTTCTACAAAACTACATAGCCTGCACAAAAAGAAATCACCATCACTATGTAATGTAAACATCCGTGTAGATGCAACGAGCCTTATAATTATTTGTTTTACAAATTGCACATAAAGTCGCAAAAAGCCCTTGTAAAATTTATACCAATCGTCAACATACATGAAATTCAAGGTTTTCTCATAACACTTAATACGAAAGTATGGTGTCAAAAACGGATCAACAATGCTGCTAATGAAGGAATAAACAAAACATCTTTAACTGCATAGGCGTTGTAGACGTACTTGAATAAAAGATTCACCTCAAGACTTATGATTATACAAGTGCACTGGATATTTGCGGCAGTAAAATATTAACAAAAGTATGATGAAATTGTGGAAACAAAACTCTTACTTGACACGAAAAAATGAACAGCCGTTTAATTCATTCATCTGAATATTTATTTGACGGCCGATATAATCATGATAAATAAATAAATATACAGTTATATACTCTTTTCATTTCCCATTTCTGAGATACATATAAACATAATGTAAGAAACAATTGTTCAGTGAGAAATTTGACGAATGAGAGCATTCATCAATAGGCTTGAATCAGTATTGTGTCGGTATGTTTGGCGCAGATGGTACACCAAACTTTCGAATTTTGTGTTATGTTATAACCTTGAATTTCGTATATTTTGATGATGGGTACCTCTTTTACAGGGGCTTTTTGTGACTTTTTGTGTTATATAAAAAAAATTAAGTCTCATTTCATCTACACGGATGTTTACATTATATAGTGATAGTGATTTCTTTTTGTTTAGGCTGTGTAGTTCTGTAGAAACGGCCAGAAACCTGTGCTAGAATGGACTTAAAAAACCCAAAGTATTTCTTTAAAAGTTCATTACTAAGACCAAATCGAATTTTCTTTTAAATTTGGAATTATAACACGCGTATTATCACAAGGAAAAATATGACATACTGCATCGAATGTAAGCATATTGTGTTGAAAATTTGAGTTAAACAAAATAAATAATAAATTATATTTTGCCTTTTCAAAAACAAAAGTAGGTTTACCAGTTATCAAATATCTTTGTAGTATACTTTTTTTCATAGTTAGACATCTATATTATCTAACAAAAGTGGTCAGGTATGTTGGTGTTCTTCAAAATTCACATGGGATAACGTACCCATGCAACTTTAAATCTACGTCCTATCATAGAACTTTAGACGATTTTATATAGAAAACAGTAGAAACCACATTTATAGGATTCTAACCTCCAAGGGAAACAAATCATGAAAATTCTATGACAAATCCAATCAGTGCTACTTTAGACCAGGAAGTAGAAAATACCTTCAGAAGCTGCTATTTAAAACTTCTTTTGTGAGCTTACTAACCACGTAACGGAAGATGTCAGTTGGTCTACATTTGTAAACAACTTGGTACGGATCATTCTTTACCGCCATATTTTGTTAGTTGTCGGACATGCTAAATTTCGGACAAAAACTAGACTTTAGACCTCGATCTGTAGACAAGCCCTTTCATCAACACTTTTAAAACTGACTGAATGATTGGATTTCTCTGTAGCGACTGTTGTCATATGACCATAACACTTTTTTGTGCATTGAACTGATAATTACCCATCTTTTTAGTTTTTACGTTCAGAAAAGGGTCATGAAAATTAGCTTAATTATCATTTGAAAAACATTGAATATGAAAAAAGCACTTCTGTTGAGGTGTAAACAAACATTTAGACCCAGGTGGCAGACCACAATCACCAAAGTTATAAGCAACAAAGTAATAGAGGATACAAGAAACCAGAGATGTACATTGATTGTTGGCTTAGCTGGGATGTCAACTGGTCATTTGTCATATAGTACAGATACCAACCAGTTAAACTGAACCAAATGGATTGTCACATTGCATCGATTTTCTCTATCTATCTTCCAGTTATGTCAAATCTTTTACAGGGATGTAGACATTTTCACTTCAAGCCATGCGACTGTTAGTAATTAGTGTCACTATTTCTACTTCGAAGGCAAACCGATTTTACAGGTTGACAGTTTAGAGTTGTCCGCCTTCAGGTCTACGTTACGCTTTGATGTGCAAATAGCTGAGACACATCCGCAACAAAATTCTGTTGGGCACTTATAAAATCCAATATTTAAATGTATATATGATTTAACATGATAAGATTAAGTTTAAAAAGATGCTAACACAATTCCAAGTTACATTTAACTATCTACACACCAATATCAAATGGTGAAATATGAAAATAAACAGCGTATCGTGCCGTATGTGTAAACTTCATGTTTAGGTTTAAACATTCAGATTTTTATAAAGTGTTGAGATTTTTCATAAAATTTCAGGTTTTCATAATTCTCCATTTTAGAGTGTAAAATTGTTATTTGAACTAGGCAAATTGTGTGTTATGCGCCAGTTGTACCTAATATTGAAACCACACTTTCCACTTGTTATGGAGCACATTGAAATTAGGCGTAAAGGTGTGACAGTTATAAAATATCAGATCTGTGAAAGGGGTCACACTGAAACGCCAAATTAATTAGGCTAGTTTATAATATAAGAAATGTAATAAGAAAGTGACAAACATAATACATGATGAATATCGAAAAATTAGGTGTGGTTTAAAGATAAAAACAAAGCTAACGTACTGACTAGGGTGAGGCGTGATCAATGCACCGAACTGTCTGTTTCAGGGAGGGATAGAATGTCAAGGGGAAGGCTGTTCCAGTGGTACATTGTCTTGGGGGGGGGGAAGGGGGGAAGGAAAATTTGTAGTATAGTCAGTGGTTGCTGAGATTAACCTTTAGCATAATAGATGGCTATATCTAGATTGATATGAGGGCAGAGTAATCTTTTACACCTTTAGGGGGTTACAACCAGGTTGTTTATCATTTTGTAAATTAGGGAGAGATTGATGTTGATACAGTATATCTGAGAGGGACACAGGTTTAAGGGCTCACTGCCGCTGTAACTTGTTTGTCACACTGGCTGTATGGGTGTAATCTGACTTGATCTAGCAGGCTGCTAACTGGTCAATTTCAGGCTGCGTATGAAATGAACATACTTCAGATCCATACTTGAGCTGTGTACATGAGTCTGGTATGCTGTGGAAGTAGGGGATTCAGATTTAGCCTTTAGATGGCGAAGAAGAAAGCCTAGGGTTTGAACTGCTTTCTTTGCTGATCATTTTATATGGTTGTCCAGTGGTTTATTTTTGGATGATTTTATAGCCAATATTCGGCTGTATTCCCAATTGGAAATCAATTGGAAATCATATCTTTTTTTCCCAAATTTTGGCTCCAGATATTGAACACTTGAAAAAAAAAAATTGATTATATACAGGAAGCACGTTTCAGTTTGAGTACAATTAGGCACAGGCACGCGGGTGATCACTTAGTTTTACATCTGCTTATATAGGAAAAACTTTAAAAATCTTTTTCTTTGAAACCACAAGGTCTATAGCTTAGATATTTGGCATGTAGCATTATCTAGTGGACCTCTACCAAGATTGTTCAAATTATGACCCCTGGGTCAAAATTGACCCCGCATGGGGGGTCACTTGATTTTACATAGGCATATATAGGAAAATCGTTAAAAACATTGTACTCTGAAACCGCAAGGCCTAGAGATTAGATGTTTGGCATGTAGAAATGCCTAGTGGACCTCTACCAAGATTATTCAAATCATGACACTGGGGTCAAAATTAAACCTTCCATGGAGGGAGGAGGTCACTTAATTTCACATAGGCTTATATAGGGAAAACTTAGAGAAACCAGGCAGGCAGGCAGGCAGGCAGGCAGGCAGAGCTTAGATATTTTGAATGTTACTTTATATCATTGTGTATAGGACCTCTACAGATTGTTTTAAAATCATGACCCCTTGTATTATAGCCAATGGTAGTCAGGTGAGCGATATAGGGCCATCTTGGCCCTCTTGTTTTATTATTAGTAGCGTGTTTGTGGAGAAATAAATTGAAAATAAGCTTGTTTGCAGACACATTATTGCTGTTTCTCGGGACCGTTTATTTATCAATGAAACATAATTACTAGTTGCGTTTTAATTGTTTATAGACAACAGAAAAAATAGCGGCGTTTTTAAAGTGCAGTAACTCCAAAATTAACAGTTTTGTTGCTAAATTACCACTATTTTTCTCCAATGATTACGAGATAAAGAGATAAAATCACTGTTTATGATTAGCTCACCTGAGCACGAAGCTGAGATAGTGAAGGTGAGATATGGTGACTGTGTTGTCTGTCTTTTGTCTGTCATCTGTCCACACATAACCTTGTGTATGCAATAGAAGCTGCACTTTTCACTGGATCTTCATGAAACTTGGTTAAAATGACTACCTTGATGAAATCTAGGTCGAGTTCAAACATGGGTCATTTAGGGTCAAAAACTAGTTCACAGGTCAAATCAAAGAAAGCTTGTGTATGCTATAGAGGTTGCATTTTTCATTGGACCTTCATGAAACTTGGTCAGTATGGTTGCCTTGATGAAATCTAGGTCGAGTTTGAACATGTTAGGCTCTTGTGCTAATTTCTATGTTAGGCATGGTTGGTATATGTTGACCTGATGCAGTATGTTGGGAGCCATAGATTCATTTAGTTTTACCTTACACAGGGAAGCCAGACTAAGTGGTGACTTTGAATTAAAAACTGGAAATCCTAATATTTGTTCTGACCTCTAAATATTCAGATCCAATATAGGTATCCGAGTATTCGGTATATGTGGCAAAAAAGCAAAAATTCATTTAAAATTTTATTAAAAACCTGAATATTTATATTTTGTTTTCATGGTAACATTCAATTTCAATTACAGCCGATCAAGTGTCAGTTTACGATACATGGTTGTCATGGTGATGACACTTTCTGTGGTCAATCTTTAGCGATAGACAAAAGCGATTATGCAAACAAGATAATTACAGTTTCTTCTCCGTCTATAAGTAGCGAGCATTCTGATTAAGGATAGTTATCTTTTTGACATCTTTTGTTACAGAAAGTGCGAAGTCATGACACTGCAATTATTAAGAGTTTTTCATATACTGCGCCGCATGCAACAAACATTAAATAATAAATGTACGTTCTCGGGGGTAGAATATTTGCCCTTAGTTATAAACTTCTATTAGTAAATTAATCTGTTGTCGCGAAAATTTGCAATAGATTGATAAAAACATATCAGTTCATAAAGTAAATACCGATCGAGTATCTGGATATTTGTTCAGAAGGCTGACTGAATATTCAAATACCGATTTGGATATTCGTTTACATTCCGAATTGAAACTGATGATTTAAAGCTGTTGCTTTGGATATGTCATCCTTATAAAGACCTCATTTGGTAAAAGGTGAAAACCCTGTGTTTACAATAGACTCATAATATGCAAGCTTGAATTAAGAAATGGTACCAGTTTTAGCAGTGCTCAATGTGCGATTAACAATGATTTGTAGTTCTGATGCACAGTAATGAACTATGAAGACTGTTGACTATGTTATAAGCAGGTGAATGACAAAAGAGTTGTTTAACAAATTTATGTGCAAAGCAGAGACTTCTGTTTAAACGAATTTATTTGATTGAATCTAACACTTTGGAACACTCACTCCAGATATCTACCACGCTCTCGCCAGAGAGAGACAGCATTTTTTTTCATCACTGCTGCTCATTTACAGCTGGTTGGACGGAGGCATGTGTGGTTTTAAGTGTATTTGTCCAGGGGCAAACCTTGTGCTTTGGCTGGGATTATTACTCTTTTGATAATTATGTCTCTGAAGAAACGTAAATCATTGAGTTGAGTTTAAAGTGATTTTGCTTGTTAATCTACTTTTGCAGGGTAAAATATTAAAAAATATTGTGTTTTTGTACTGCACTTTATCAGGTTGTGAATTGTCATTTTTTTTTATTCATTTTGCCTGCTTTTAGCCAAAACTAGGGATTTTTAAATGTTCTTACAAGTTTGAGAACTGTGTTTAGGATTTATTGAGCATGTTGAGCTGATCTAAAGTTTTAAATGTTAGATTATAATTTAAGATTAACTATGCAAATGACCTGCAGGCATTTTATAATTAACAGGATGTTAAATGGATTCAATACACTATAGGCTTTGGTTGAAAAACTTGAAACTACAATATTTATACCTCAATGGCAAACAAAATTAAAGACGGTTTTGTGGGTTTGTTTGGCAGGTAGTTGGTTAAATGCGGTATGTTGCAAAATGTTGGTTGCTTGAACTATTTTAACTAGTGCAACTATTTGTGAGATATACCGGTAGCTACATTGTATTGTAGAGAGCACATCAACCCTTGTTATCACAGTATGGATGGAAGGAAGGAAATAAACAAAGATAGTGATAATCTTTCCTGCACACATGAAGGAAATAAAGAATTATCTATCTATCGATCTATCTATCTGTATTTTGATCTCGTTTAAAATATTGTTGGAAAAGAATTTTGAAGATGATTTGAAGAAGAGTTTCCGGTAGTAATGGAAGAAAATTTGTATTTGATTTTAATCTCTGTTGAATGATTTGCTTAAACTTGTTGTTGTGTAGTTACCTATTGTAAAAAGAAAAAAGAGTAATTTGCAATAATATAGTAAATTGACACAAGAAATATGAATATGTAGCAGTTATCTGTAACTTAAGATATATCTACCCAGCTATTATTTCTTACTGTCCTTGGTCAATGAACTTAATCTGCATTTTAAATACAACTGCTGTTAAACTGAGAAAAAAAAATGAGGTCAAAGGTAATACGCATTACATATAATAGGATCTTGATTTTATCGTTGAGGGACTGAGTTTATAGGTTATATTTAGCTCTGAGGTATGTTTAACGTATTTTTTACGTCACAATTTTAAGTGTTATATACTCTGGTTACTATTTTAAGCACGTAATTGTTACATTTGATTGTCAGCCCTGTCATGCATGAAGTACGCCCTGATGTCATTTACACAATCTTTCAACCAGAAATGAAATTGTATTTTCCTCTTGTCATTATTTCCATAATAGTGACTGACAAACTTTCAATATATATTTTTAGGAAAAGGACTTTTACCAAAACTGTAAGGTAAAGTCATTTATATGGTGGGATTGCTTTACTTTGCTGCAAAATATTTTGTTTAAAGATGCTTTGGGTGTGCTGACAGAGTTAAGGTGATGTATGGTAGTCAGTTTTGCGTTACCATACATCCTAGAGTTAAGGTGATGTAGTCAGATTTGTATTACCGTACGTCTTACTGGAAGAATGGTGCCTTTAGCACACACATTCAATACATACAATACTAGGTTGCAAATTTATATTCCTAGTACAATGTATTATTTTTTTTAAACACAACTGGAATGAATTTAAACACTACTGTAATGAATTTAACCACTAATTAGTTTAAATACTACTGTAATGAATTTAAACCCTACTGTAATGAATTTAAACACTAATTAGTTTAAACACTACTGTAATGAATTTTAACACTACTGGAATGAATTTAAACATTGCTGTTATAATTCAAACACTACTGTAATGAATTTAAACCCTACTGTAATGAATTTAAACACTAATTAGTTTAAACACTACTGTAATGAATTTTAACACTACTGGAATGAATTTAAACACTGCTGTTATAATTCAAACACTACTGGAATGAATTTAAACACTACTGTAATGAATTTAAACACTAATTAGTTTAAACACTACTGTAATGAATTTAAACCCTACTGTAATGAATTTAAACACTAATTAGTTTAAACACTTCTGTAATGAATTTAAACACTAATTAGTTTAAACATTACTGTAATGAATTTAAACACTACTGGAATGAATTTAAACACTACTGTTATAATTTAAACACTACTTTTATAATTTAAACTCTACTGTAATGAATTTAAACACTACTGTAATGAATTTAAACACTACTGTTATAATTTAAACACTACTGTAATGAATTTAAATCCTACTGTAATGAATTTAATTGTTCACTCATTAGTTTAAACACCACTGTAATGAATTTAAACACTAATTAGTTCAAACACTACTGTAATTAATTCAAACACTACTGTAATTAATTCAAACACTACTGTAATGAATTTGTATCTGAATGCAGCTGTAAGTGTTCATGAACAAATATTTTATATGTAGATGTTGTTTTGCAACTACTGAGGTGCTGGTAGAACAATGTACATGTTATAGTACATTTTGTATTTTATTTTTTAATTCATTAAGCATTTAGAATTAACTTTAGTTAGTCAATTCATTTGTTTACCTGGTAAACTAAAGCGGTTGTTCAATGTACATTATAAATTCGTTGTTTCATATAAGTAACAATACAGTTTTACAAATTATATAGTTTAGGCTGTCTCAAAATCTACTATTTTGATCTTGTGTAGAATGAAAAAGACATTGTTTTTACAATTAATGCTGGTAATTAAAAAAGTTTAAATTGCGTTTTGAATGCTCTTGTGTGTACATGTACATGAACAATGATCAGACTAGTATCCATTGTATTTTTACCTAGTACTTGTCTCATTTCAGGGCATGATTAGTTTACAACAGTGATCTACCATGACTGAGGAAATATTAACACATAAGCCAACAAGAACTGCTACAAGATATGTGAGTGAAGCATTTAGCTTTCTGAATTCTGAGGATGTAGGAGACACAAATGAGGAATATGTACGTAATGATGTACAGAAGGTAAAAGGAAACAAAGCTGCTGAGACGAATGGACTTGTTAATGGAATAGATAATCATGATAAGGTGAAAGATGATGAGTATAGAATTATAACATCGGTTCATGATGGGGAACCTCCTCTTAATGGTGAGGTAGGGATGGACTACAAAGCAAAAATATCAGAACATACTATCAGAGACACTGGGACAGAGTTTTCTATTGTGACATTTGTAGAAAATGGTGAAAATTTTGTTCATGACACCCAGGAACAAGTTCACAAATTTAGAAGAAATAGCAGAGACCTGATTGAGATAAATCCTGTGTATGAGGTGATAAATGACAGTGAAGGAGTAAATCAGGGTAATAATGTAACTGAAGGTCATGGTCAAGGTGAGAAAGATGACAGTAATAAAAAGGAAGGACTTGAAAGTGGGAAATATGTTAAAAATGAAGATCATGATAATGCGAAGAAAGAAAATCAAAGTGGGAAGAATGAGTTTGCTGAAACAGCAGAACACCATGATGAAAATGGGGTTGACAATAACAATGACACTATTACGGAAATCAGTACAAATGTTGGGGAAAGGTCATCTGTTCTTGTTGAGGGCGAGGTTGTTGAACTAAGAAAGTCTCCAGGCGAAATAAGAGAAAGAAAGTCAAGACAACCAACCTGGAAAATCAACCAGCATGTCGTTAGTGAAGCATTTGGGTTTCTAAAAGAAATTGAAACAGAAGATGATGTCAGAGACAGTACTCAAGTCAGTGACTTAAAATTAGAAAACTGCAATTTGTGTGGTCAGCCATTACCTACAGAGATTGAGGTACCTGAAAATCCTGAGGGACCATTACTTTGTAGACAGTGCGATACAAATAACACGGACAGTGAAGCAGTGAATACTGAAACAGATGAGATTGGAGAACTGCCAGAATCTAAACCAGGAATTACAAGGCGAAGGAAAGCAGTAGAAGATGATGGGAACTCATCAGATGAGGACAAAGGTATGTTGTTATTTTTCCAGTTGACTTTACTCAAATGGGATGAATGTAATTATTTTAATGTGAGATCAGGTTTATCCTTAATTGTATATTAAAGAGTCTTGATATAGTGTTCATAGTTATTACTAAGGATGGGAACGAATATTCGAACATTCGAATATTTGCATTCGTTCCGAATATTCGAATGCAATTTTAGGATTCGAATATTCGTTAAAAATTTTTGTATTTTTTTTCAACTTTTAAACAAAACGTTGACAAACACACGAAAGCCTTACCATATTTCATCAAACAACTAATTGCTTAATAGCCCCGGTCGGTGTTTTGATAACACGTGTCATAATTGCAAATTGCAGATCCTAAATTGCTAACAGTTTTTCAGTTTGTTGTTTTAGTAATTCACACATGGAGTCATTATCTAGCGTCTTTATTTCATGTTTTGTAAGGTGCGAATCTTAATGTTTTGTTACAATAATTAGCCATAAATTCGGCGATGTAACTCAAGTCTATCGCCTGTAACAGATAAACGTCATAGCTTTAAATAAAAAAAAAACAATCATGTTCGATTACTCAGTTGAAACCCAAACGAAAATCATTACTCAATAAAATGCAACCAATGGTATTTTGAAGAAAGAGAGATTGATGCGCACTGAATCCACTTTGCATCAAAGGCCGATTTATTAACTTTACTTACGATCAGATCTGATATTATTTTCAATCTTACTACATCTAAAAACGCTAAAATATTGCTAAAATGCCTCCAGCAACTACATCAGGTGCATGGAAGTTTTTCACGCGCTCAATGTTTCAAATCCCTAAATGTTGAGAATCATGAATTTAATTGACAATTCCCGAATAGTTATTAATTAGTAATTGGCGAACTATACATATATAAACTATTTTACATAATTTCGGATAAATACTTTTCGGATAGTAAAACATTCGGAAAAGTTTTAAAATTTGATTCGAATATTCGAATGTATCCGAATAGTTGATACGAATATTCGAATACTAAATATAGTATTCGTTCCCATCCTTAGTTATTACAGTCTGTATCACAAATTACATGGTGATAAAATGTTAATAGTCATAAAATAGTAAATATATCATGTATGTAAGTACAAAATGTAATACAAAAATTAAAACAATCATGTAAACTAAAATGTCAACAAAATTATAACTACATTTTAGGGGTTTATAGGGAAAGTTTCCGCAAATCCACGTGGCTTTATATTGGTGACAATGAAGAAATTAAGGAGAGCAAGAACCAGGCCAACTATATCTCACTGTCAGATCTAGGTGTAAATACATGTGATAGTGGTAAGTTCTTTCTAGTAGTGGCTGCTAAAATGTTAATGCTTTTTGCTGTTATTGGTATTATTAAATTTTCCTGATTTTCTTTTTAATCAGCTGTGAAATCAGTTCTCTGACCTTACACTACTCGCTGTAGGGTCAGTGCCTATGATGAAAATAACCACTTAACTACCGGGTATGGAAGAAAGTGCTTGGTACTGGCACAGGTTTGCAGATGTATGCACGTGTGGGGCATTACATGTATGTAGGTCTTACCTTGCCTCTGTCAAGTAATTCCTCTTTTGTGATTGGTCAGTGTAGATCATCCTACACCTCTATGCAGTTTTATCATGATGTGCTCTGTTGGCTATTCTGTCAATAAATTTAAAGCGAGCACCCTTATGAACAATTATGGTACTGTCAAAATAAAAGATATACAAATGGAATATTGTATACCTCTGTATAAATACCCCCTTTCCAAGCTGGCTAGGTTTTTTTGGGATCATTTGAGAAGTGAAGCAATGAAAAACTAGTATTTGCTCCATGTAAGGAGATGCCTTGATAAAACTGTATTCTGTTTGTTGAGAGTATCTGGATTACTTTTTACTGATATAGATTCCTAGCAAATATTTAGGAATAATTTTTTTAATAAACTTAATATAGAAATAAATAACTTAGTATTTCTGAGGAATTTTAAAATGTGTATATACATACCTACATTTACAGACAGTGTGTTTGGTGACGGTGATTTGGCTGTGCCGCCACTACCAAATTTTACTCATAAACGTAATGACTCGACTGCAACAACGCTATCGGAGCAAGAGTTCAGGAATAAATATGCCGCTGTCAGCAGACGCGTAGTGAAGAGAGCGGACAGTCAGCAGGAGTACAAGAGAAAAACAGCCAGATCCTTCGGTACGTTTGATATCATTGTGTCTTCTGCTAAAATAATGTATCATAAATCATAAAACTCAAAGTCTAAATTCTGTAATTGAAAGGTGCTGTGGGGTAGGGTTTGATCAATAGACTTCTAATCTGAATGTTGTTGGTTTGAATCTCTTAAGTGCAATTGACGCCGATTTCAAAGCTCTTTCTTTTCAGAGCAAGTAGCAACCAGTGCAGATCATGATTTGAATCAGACTGCACGGATACTGGTTACAGTCATATAGAGTAGTTGATATATGTTGCAAGAACGTTAGGCTATGATCAGTGTGAAATAAATATTCACATGACTTGCAGATGTGGTGTATTTGTATGACAGCTTAACTTCCTGGTACAACACAAAAATTTCAGTAGCTTTTCAACCTTCATGTGGTATTTTAACTATGCTTTATAAATATCACCTATAATGGAGACAAGTGCCTACCTGTAACAGGTAGGTCTTTCAATGAAGAGAGAGACAGTGTTGAGAACAATGAAAGTATTTTCTTTCTTATTTCAATACACCCTAAGGATGTTATGTTAGAACTGAATTGTCTCTATCAATAAGCATTCTACATAGAATTTGAAAAGATAGAAATAACTGTCATCAAAGATTATTTTGAAAAGGCCTGATCAAAGGGTTTTATGTGGTCAGAATGCATTTCTGCATGAAGGTTTTTCATTAAAAATGAAACTGATTGTATATATTTGATATGATCAATGTATTCAATGTATTTGCATATATAAATGAAAATGTCATGGTGTTAAAGTCTGACTTACTTTACTGGTATGTAAAGTGGCACACATTAGGTTCAACTGTTACAACATCAAATTCTTCAGCTCAGTGAACTGAAAAATGTGGAAAATTTTATTTCATTATTATTTTAATTTCAAAAATTTAGTCATGAAAACTGAAGTTTGATAACACTGAAAAATTATCGGAAATTTGAATTTAACCAATAGGGCAATCAGGAAGATTATTTTTCCCATGACAAGCAAGTTTTTATAGGTCTGTTTTTCCACCAGTTCTCACCCAGATTTAAAGTCATTTAAAAAGAAGACTAAACCCTGTTGAAGGCTCGTGAGAGTCGAAACATTGATTGTTGAATAAAAGATGAATACTTCCCTGAGTTAATTGTGTGTTCCACTTACCTTCTTTATATATTACATAGTTCATTTTAAAAGTGATCTAAGTCAGTCTGGTTAGCTCAATCAATAGAGCACGAAACTTGTAATCTCAAGGTAGTGGGTTTGATTCCCGGGGCTGACCAACTAAAATTACTAACAGTCTTTCAGATGAGACTTAAACCGAGGTCCCATGTAAGGGTGCTATACAACTGGCATGTTAAAAGAACCAGGGGTGTCTCTGGAAAGGGGACGCTTTCTGTATCTTGCACTATCCTCAGAAAACCTAAAATAACTAACCTATTCTGGGGGTGTTGGTCATATGAGAAACCGGTTCCAACGATAATACCTTAATATACAATATGAAAAAATGATCAGTATTTTGGGGAATCAAACAGATACGAGGGAAACAGTTTGCCATTGATCAATGACTTGTTTTAGATTAATGAAATTCTTTAAATACATTTGGAAAAGAATAGATTATTTGTCAGATAATTATAGTGTCCACAATCTATTTGATTTTACGCTCCACCTTGTCAGAATTGTATAGTATAAAACCATTAATTTAGTGGCAAACAAATTTTCCTTGTTTACATAGGGGAGTGGTCCCTTTAAAAGTCTGCTTTGTCCAAGAGTTGAAGACAGTTAAAAGTTGTAACAAGAACTATTCTAAATTTAGATTGGGGAAAACCCAAACCAATAAAACTAATAATAATAATAATAATGATAAAAACTTTATGTTATGAAGGTAACATATAAGACATATAAAGAATTACAAAGTAGATTAAAACATATCTTTTTTCCATATGGCCTTCAAAATAATAATAAAAAAAAACAACAAAACAAAACAAAACAATAATTTAAAATCTCTCTCTCTCTCTCTCTCTCTCTCTCTCTCTCTCTCTTCATGCATGGACTAATTAGATATTATTTATCTATATATCATATACTGGCAAACAGTTGTTATTAATCATGTCCTTCAGATTTGCTTTTCTCAGGAGTAAATTTTCATGTTATCTTTGAATGAACTTCACATGAGGGGATATTCAAGTGATTGAAATACCAGTTCAAACTGGGCTTTATCTAGGTTATAAAGATACACATACATTTTGTGGAGAAAGTTTCATTGAATTCTTTTAATACAATGTTTGCAAATTACTGTAGCTCGAAATGTCAGATGAGACTAAAATGTTACTGTGCAGTTATACTGAATGTAGAAGCAGATATCGAGGGTTGTTTGCAAAACTGTTGTAACTTATATGAAATAAAGAAGAACTTATTACAGTTATACAGTCAACCCTTAATAAACAAGAACTTTTTAATCAGTTTTCCTGGAGCAATTGCAAAAAGTCAACGCCATGAAGAAAATGTCAAAATACCTAAAAAGATGGGCATATTATGTGGTAGGGATGGGTCAATGTGTCCTATATATTGGATTTTATAAAATTGAAAGTTCAGTAAAGTTTGATTACTGTTGATATGAAACAAAATAAATCATGAAATGAAATAATAAGTCATTTGCTCAGACTGTTTTAGATTGAACCTTCTGTATCAAGAGATTCCGAAAAGTAGTTTCAGAAATGCATGTGGGTGTATAATGAATATAAATCCAGATTTTGCAGCTCTAAAGGGAAGCTAAATTTAATAATGTAGTATTACATAAGCCTCTCCTTTCCCTGTGCACATATTTACAGTGTCAATTTTGTCATTTCAACATTTTTAAAGAAGTAAAGAGAAAGAAAAATGTGTGGGGAGTTTTAAAAAAAACGAACCACACTTTGGATCTGAATCAGGTTTTATAGGATTGGTCCTTCTTACATTAATTACAGACAAAAGGCATGCATGCTGCACATTTCAGATAATTCTACATTAGCCCTAGTCTGTTTGTAATTTAGGTTGTTTATTGTCCGGGCAGACCCTAGCTCTTTACGAAAAGACCACTCGGTTCTTTAACGTGCCTGGTATATGGAATCGCTACATGCCAGACTACCTCTGGGTTTCTTACCAGTTCATCTCTAGATGAGTGGGAAACATTGAAAAGCGTTTATGAAATTTTTCAGTGCCCTGGCTGGGATTCAAACCAGGGACCTCCAGATTGCTAGTCCAGAGCATAAACCACTCAATTACAGTGCCACCACCTAGTTTGTTTGTTTTATTGCAAGAGCAACATACTAAAAGGACTGGCTTGGTCATTGATGTTGCAGTAAAATGTAGATAGACGATTATGGAAGACATTTTATGACTTTTTCAGACAATGTGAAGTCATTTGTTATTGAACGTGATTCAAGCACAGAGTTTGGCATTCATGTCCTTGACAGCAAACCAGCTGTCATTTCTGGAATCGATGCAGGTAATATCTCATAGTTCTTGTACAAAGTTAGGCATTTATGTCCTTGACAATAGAGAAGCAGTCATACAAGGAATTGATGCAGGTAATATCTCATAGGTCTTATACAAAGTTAGGTGTTAATGGCCTTGACAATAGAGAAGCAGTCATACAAGGAATTGATGCAGGTACATTGTTATTTAGACTTCCAGTACAAAGTTAGGCATTTTTTTCCTCAATAGCACACCAGCATTCATATCTGGTAAGTAATTTATACTCAGTCGTTCTTGTACAAAGTTAGGCAATCTACTGTTTGATGGCAAACCAGCAGGAATTGATGTAAGCAGTATGGCATATTTGTACTAGACAGAATGCTGGCAGCCATATTTGCTGTAATTAACTTTTAGACACTCGGCAGGACAGAGTTTAGCAAGTGCTTGGTTCTTTAGGTAACTGAGAGCACTTGCTAATTGCTATCATCATTTGTCTGAATAGACAGAGTATTAGCAAGTCTGATATCTTGTAAATTTTGCATTTCATTGTTTGCTTTCAAGGAATTTCTCTTTTTGAATTTACTATGAATAATGATCAAAGAGCCATGTATGTGTTAGGTTTGCAAAATCAAGTGTTTGAATCCAGAAGTCATTACTGTGTTAAATCCTTTTTTTTTAAGACAAAGGAACTAAAAGTTTCTCTTGTACAGTAGGTAAGGTTGCTGGAGTTGAGCGGGTTAATGAAATTTCTAGGAATTCTTTATAAGATTTACAAATTTGTAAAAGACTGGCAAGTTGAAGCAAAAATATTGTCTTAGAAAGGCACTATTCTCCCAATGCAAGTCTACATTTTGTAGAGAGACATGGCAAGGGCAAAGACCATACCTTACTAGAATTTTTGCCAATTCCTATTATGTTCCCATTGAAAAATCAATGGCTGTGTTCCAATTTTCATTTGTCATTCTTTAAACAAGATCTGTATTCATATAAGCCTTTAAAGGGCTTGTTTACAAATTCAAATACAACTCATTAAATTTTGTGTATATTATTGTTTAATGTTTGTTTGTAAAATGTCATACATTATGTACTATCTATCTTGAAATGAATACTCTTTAAACTGAAACTATAAGACAGTAAATATTGATGTCATCTGAAATGTATTGTTTGCAGGCAGTGCAGCAGAGAGTGCAGGCTTGAAAGAAGGCCAGATTCTTATATCTGTGAATGGGGTAAATGTTCTAGAGGCGGACCACAATGAAATCATTGGTCTTGTACAGAGAGGTGAGAAATTATTCAAGCAGCTATGTTTTACAAGATAATATTTGTTCTTATGGCTCAGTTTGTGAAGGAGGCATTAAAAAAGACACGGAGAAAATATGTGCCAAACCTTGAGAAAATATGACTTTTAGATTTTTATAGTCAACTTTCTTATGGTTTGATTAACTAGCTTATGTAAAAAACATTTCCTGAAAATGTCAACAGTTACACCAGAGATTAATAGAGATATGGACATTGTAAGTCACCAGTATATACAGAGAAAATAGGCATGTCCTAAATGTTAGGTCAAAGGTAGTTTGACTCACTGTGTCACAGTGCTGAGTGGTAGCCTGTTTGCCTCTGGGTCGGAGGGTCCCAGTTTTGATTCCCACTAGTGCCATGGCAAAAGTGTCTTTGGGCAAGACACCGATATTTTTGCATTGCCTGACTCTCTTCGAGGTTAATTATACCCCTGAAACGAAGTTTTGGGGGGGGTATATAAGAGTCACCCGGTGGTCGGTCGGTCGGTCAGTTAGGCGGTCTGTTACATTTTCCTTGTCCGGAGCATAACTTGAAAACTACTGGTTGGAATTCAATACAACTTCATACAATGGTCAAGCACATTGAGAGGAAGTGCAGTGCACAAGAACCATAACTCCATCTTGACTCATTACAGAGTTATTGCCCTTTGTTACTTTTCCTTATCCGGAGCATAACTTGAAAACTACTGATTGGAATTCAAAATAACTTCATACAATGATCAAGCACAATAAGAGGAAGTGCAGTGCACAAGAACCATAACTCTATCTATAGTAATTACAGAGTTATTGCCCTTTGTTACATTTCCTTGTCCGGAGCAAAACTTGAAAACTACTGGTTGGAATTCAATACAACTGTATACAATAGTCAAGTACATTGAGAGGAAGTGCAATGCACTGGAATCATAACTCTTTCTTGACTCATTACAGAGTTATTGCCCTTTGTTACTTTTCCTTGTCCGGAGCATTACTTAAAAACTACTGGTTGGAATTCAATACAACTTCATTCAATGGTCAAGTACGTTGAGAGGAAGTGCAGTGCACAGGAACCACAACTCTTTCTTGATTCATTACAGAGTTATTGCCCTTTGTTACTTTTCTTGTCCGGAGCATTACTAGAAAACTACCAGTTGGAATTCAATACAACTTCATAACATGGTCTAGCACAGTGAGAGGAAGTGCAGTGTACAAGAACCATAACTCTATCTTGAGTATTTACAGAGTTATTGCCCATTTTTACTTTTCCTTGTCGCAGAGCATAACTTGAAAACTACCTGTTGGAATGCAATACAGCTTCATACAATGGTCCACAATGAGAAGAAGTGCAGTGTATAAGAACCATAACTCTATCTTGACTAATTACAGAGTTATTGCCAAGAACAATATCTCTATTTTAGTTGTTTTTTTGCAAGGTATTCTGTTACTACGAACTTCCTCAGTTTATAAAGCAGTCTTTCGGGGGCATTAATCACATTTAGTGATAGCTCTAGTTCCATCTAGAGTGAGTCTTGAGAGCGATTACTCTAAGTTGTAAGAACTTGTTTCACAATCAATTGAGAATGAATAAATTAGTATTAAATGATAATACATAAATGTGTAGTAAAATATAAATGGAAATAGAGAAAAAGTGGTCTGGGATTATTGGAGAGCAGGCCAGAAATGTTTTCGTTTTAAATAATTTATCAATTTTTCAGATTCCAAAACACTGACGGTTGAGGTTGGCAGTGGTGATACGGCCACCATTACAGACCTTCAGATCCCTGTGATTACAGGGTATCTCCAGAAACAAGTTTCATCAACAATTTTCAAAACTTGGAAACGGAGATACTTTATTTTAAGGAGAGATAACTGTCTGTACTACTACAAGAATGAAAATGTAATTACATGTATAACTTTTTGCATATCAAAATTTTAAAATAATTGAATGTTGTTACTGATGCAGGCTGGGAGTTATGGGCCTTTGAAGTATTAAATTAAAAGTTTACTTTGAAAACTTTAATATTTGTTGGACACTAATTTTCATGGGTGGAATAAACTGTGAATTTTAGATCCACATGAACACTATTTATGCCATTTGTTTTGACTTACATATGAAGTGCTCAAATTTATGTGGGTTTTCAAATTCATCCCAACGAATATAGATGCGTTCAGAATGAATACTTTTGATTTCATCTCTCAACTTAAGCAAACAAAGTACATGTATTGCAGAGTATTCCTCATAATGTGTTCCTATACATATGTATTGTTAATTCCACAGGAGATCGAATCATACCCCACCCACCTTGTATTACCTATATAGTATATTATATAGGTAATAGAAGGTGGGTTTGGTATGATTCGATCCCCTGTGGTTAATTCTGTTTTATATTTAATTGATTTTGATACATTTTGAAGTCACAGAGTTATTGCACGCGGAAGGAGTATTATCTATGATTACCTCATGTTTATACAGGAGACAGATCCTCTTGGAGCTATACCATTAAATGGTTATACTGTGTCCAGACATGGTGATCACAACAAGTTTGGTTTCAAGGCAGAGAAATACAGTCACAAGACATTCTACTTCCTCGCTGAGAGTAGAGAACAAATGACCAAGTAAGTAGGAAAGTTGGGAGTACGGTATTTCCTTCATTTTACATATGGGCAGGTTCCAAGATGAAACCAGTACTAGATCCCTGTTCTGCATTAGAAACTGTCAATTTCTTCACATAAAAGAGACATGGTTGGTAACAGGGCTTTAACCCATGAATCTCAGTTACTGACAGGTAACAGTAATTTCGAGTGGGCGACACTGGCCACTTGGTAATGAAGGCGGATTTAAGCAGTAGCACACTTTATGCTAACTTGGTCTTAAAACACGCTCTATATTTATTTATTTACTACATGTATTAAGTTACAATATATTTCTAATCGCGGAACTTTTTACTATAGACTGTCAATGTAGGTATTACTTGATGAGTTATTTTGTTCTCAGGCATGCTGAGTTATTTCACTTTTTGTGAGGCATTCATGCTATTCAGTTACTGAGGCATGCTGAGTTACAGCCTATTGATGTGAGTAATGATATCTCAAGTGTTTGAAGGTATCAGTCGTATCCAGTGAAAGCTTCAGTTTTATAAGCTTACAACAGAAAGTGTGGCTTTCTTTTCTTGACAGAAGTAAAAGGTCAAAAAGAAAAAATGTACCTGTAGTTTATACGCCATTGACAAAATTATTATTTTTTATATAAAGAAACAAAAGCATGTCAAGGCAAGTTAAACCCTTATCCTACTGGTGGCAAATGATATTAATTTTGTGACCAGTGCAGATCATGATCAGACAGTAAATCCAGGTTCTTAATACTTGTTGAAAGTGCTCTGGTGAATAAGTAATTTATGGATTTGCTGTTGTGAAATAAGTTGACCTCAGTTTTGTTTGTATGAACAGTACTATATAAAGTTTAGATGTTCATGTATTTATATTGCAGCTGGGTAGGTGCTTTGAATGATGCAGTTCAGAAAGGAAAAAGTAAGGTAAGATTCGTTTGATAAAACTAAAGATGGGTTGATCTTTTCATGGTTGCAGCCTCGTTTCCACCAAAACAGTTACTCTTGGTGACGGATATTACTATCTGAACTAAATGTTTCAGGATAGACACTATTTCTTGCATACCATCTTGCATTTTAAATCAGATTTCTAAATTCAAACTTATCAAAATGATGCATTATCATATAAAAAAAAATAATATTCAGAAGTTGTGTTTGGGAAAGTGGCATCACAATGTTTATAATGTTACGTTACAAATACTTACTGTGAGTCGTCTGGCATTGCATGGGTGCCAGACCAATATTTCCAACTTAGGTAAAATAACTGGAAATGGTGATCTGATATGCAAGAAATTACTGTAACTCACTGTAAATTACATTGCTCTGTTGTCCAAGTTTGCAGTCGGCAATAGAAGTAGAATTAACTGTAAAGTAGCTTGTTCCTATCACTTAATGAACAATCATGATGATAATGATGATGCTATTGTTTTATTGATGATGATTATGATAACAATCTGGAACAACAGAGCCAACTCGAACACAGATCAACTGACCATTTATACGAAATAGAAATTCTCATTTTGTATAAAGAAGAATCAGGATTCCACATTTTGTCAAGGATTAAAAGAGCTGTCTCATACTGGTATACAAGTACAACACTGACTTACAAAAAGTTCCCATTGATTAATTTCATCAGCCTGTTTGATAAAAGCAAATTGTTTGTTGTCACAGGATTCCTGGATGGATGTTACTGCGCACAATGTTGGTTTACCTGCTCTCAATATTCGGAACCCTGACTGCTCCGGTTATCTGTTCAAGATGGGTCGAGCTACACGACGTTGGAGGAAACGTTACTGCGTTCTTAAAGACGCTTGCATTTACTACTACAGAAACGCTAACTCAAAGGAGGCAGACGGTAACTAGGCATTTCTGTCAGTTCAAACTGTATCGTGTTTCAACCTTATAGTTAATGTGTATCATTATACATTACAGGCAGATATGTCTGTATTGTCGTTGCATTGTGATTATTGTCTGCATGAGGTAAATTTTCATTCAACACCACCATGGTAAATAAGTGGTACTGACAAATTCTAGAGGTAGTCTAGTTGTTTTCAAGTACTTTGGTGTGTCAGGATAAATTAAGAAAAAATTTTTTTGGTTTTTCGGTCACATTTTGGGCTTCAAAAATCAGTGGTGGTGAGGTTTAAGAACATGGTGGTTTTTCCAATTAAATGAGTGAAGATGTAGAAGTGGCTACCATTCATGAAAGCCATCAATTTAAATCAGCCAGTGTTTTTATTGCAGTTTATTAATAACTAATTCTGTCCATTTTAACCCTGAAGAATATTCATTTTCACTACGGATGGCAACAAGTACCAAATTTGATATTCGAATACTCGGTCGTTCTTCTGGGAAAACGATCATTCACATGATCAATGAAACATCTTTGACTATGTTCAAATAGCCAATGATATTCCTCCTTTACCAATTGCCTTGCGAAATTTTCAAAGATGGACTGGTATGTCTGTCAGCTTTGATAGTACTTGTTCCTTGAAAATTAACTGACTAATTTACAAACAATAGAAGAGATCATGATCAGACTGCATGTATGTGCATGCTGGTCATGATCTTCATTAGTCGCAAATAAAGATCAACTTGCCTTCAGCATGTGTACCGTTAAGTTTAAGGGTGGGCGATGGTAAAGACGTGTCAGCAAGGCTAGCATTGGCCCATTTTTCCTTTGAGCCATTATTTCCATGTGGTGCTGTTTGCGTAGCACACAAAACATATTCTTTCTTTAAAAGTTGTAGCCAATTCAATTTCTTACAGCCAATTGATGTTTTTTGAAGCCAATTTTGGCATTGGCTAATGCCAGAGCTAGCCCTGTACAGTGAGGGTCTATAAACATGAATACCAGAGCACAAAATTGTCTTTGTTGTTATTGTTACTATGTAATACTTTTAATAACCGCACTTTCATTTCCACCCTTTGCAGGTGTTGCACATCTCCATGGATACGTTGTAGAAAATAACTGTGTGTCGGGAAAGAAGTTCAGTTTTAGTTTATGTCCGCCAGAACCGCAGATGAGGAAGTTTTGCTTTTACACAGACAACGATACTGATAAACTGAGGTATGATCCAGTTGGTAACATATAAATCTATTATCTCTTTTATTTTTATGCCCCCGAAGGTAGGCATATTAAAATTGCACCGTTCGTCTGTCTGTCTCTCTGCATTCAAAATGTGCGGGTAATGTGGCTATAGCAACAATAGGTAGCAGTTAGTTTTTCTTTGATGTCATTCATTCTGTATGTCTTATGTGGCTAGGTTTTGGCTTATGTAGCTAAAAAGTACAATAGAGAAAACAAAGCAATAGCCACATAAATGCCAAGTTTTAGTGCAATCAGTGTTTGTTCGGTGCCATAACTTAGGAAACAATGAATTATTGCCCTTTTAATTGTTATTTTCTTCTGTATTCAATATAAAAACATTAAAATTCTATTTCTCTGCAACTGGTTATCTAAATTTAATTGTTATTGGCTCAAATAATCTAGTGATCATTCTTTCTAATATCTACACCCTGCCCTTGGATTTTTAGCTCACCTGAGCTGTAGGCTCAGGGTGAGCTATTAGGATCGATGAATGTCTGTCCGTCGTGGTCTGTCGTCTGTCGCCCGGTCCAACTTATTCGTTAACACTCTAGTGGTCACATTTTTGCCTCAATTGTCACGAAACTTGGTCAGATGTTTGTCCCAGTAATTACTCGGACGAGTTCGAATATGGGTCATCTCGGATGAAAAACTAGGTCACATGACCCAAAAGTAGAAAAATTTGTTAAGGCTCTAGAGGCTAGTGTTTCAGTCCAAATATCCTGGCAATTTGTCAGAAAGGTTGTTTGGTTGATTTCTAGCTCAAGATTTAATATGGGTCACCTGGGGTCAAAAACTAGGTCACACAGCCCAAATATGGAAAAACCTTGTTAACACTCTAGAGGTAAGGTAATTTTCAGCCCAAATATCCTGGAAATTTGTCAGAAAGGTTGTTAAAGATGATTTTAGCACAAGTTCAATATGGGTCATCTGGGGTTAAAAACTAGGTCACACAGCCTAGCCTGAATATATGGAAAAACCTTGTTAACACTCTTGAGGTAACATTGGGGTAACATTTTAGCCCAAATATCCTGGAAATATGTCAGAAAAGTTGTTTCAGATGATTTCTAGCCCAAGTTCGAATATGGGTCATCTGGGGTCACAAAACTAGGTCACACAGCCCAAATATGGAAAAACCTTGTTAACACTCTAGAGGTTACATTTTCACCCCAGATATCCTTGAAATTTGTCAGAAAGGTTGTTTCGATGATTTCTAGCTCAAGTTCAAATATGGGTCATCTGGGGTCAAAAACAAGGGCCCAGCCCAAATTTGGAAAAACCGTGTCTAAACACTAGAGGTAACATTTTCAGCCCAAATATCCTGGAAATTTGTCGGAAAGGTTGTTTTGATGATTTCTAGCTCAAGTTTCGAATATGGGTCATCTGGGGTTAAAAACTAGGTCACAGAGCCCAAATATGGAAAAACCTTGTTAACACTCTAGAGGTAACATTTTCAGCCCAAATATCCTGGAAATTTTTTGGAAAGGTTGTTTTGATGATTTCTAGCTCAAGTTCGAATATGGGTCATCTGGGGTTAAAAACTAGGTCACAGAGCCCAAATGTGGAAAAACCTTGTTAACACTCTAGAGGTTACATTTTCAGCCCAAATATCCTGGAAATTTGTCAGAAAGGTTCTTTTGATGATTTCTAGCTCAAGTTTCAATATGGGTCATCTGGGGTCAAAAACTAGGTCACAGAGCCCAAATATGGAAAAGCAGTTGTACTCGGGTGAGCGATAAAGGGCCATCATGGCCCTCTTGTTGTAGAAATGAGGCCCCCAAGGGGGAGTAGCACATTTCTTAGATATTTTATTATGCAAACTTAAGAATTTTGATTTTCTTAAACATATAGTCCTGATTTAATTTAACTTACAATGACTGAGTTCTGTATGACTAAGATGTAGAAAAAACAAACACCCCTCAGAGATGAGGCCCCATTGGGGTGGTGAAATTTTTAAAACTTCTCTTTCCAGTTGATGTACAAGAATGAAATAATACATAAACATTTTACTGCTATTCTAATAAAATAGAAAACTACATATTATTTTGTAGATGGGTGCGTTCATTGAATACGTCTATCAAGAAATGGGTAAAAGTTGATTGAAAGGACTCAGAGACAAGACATGAAAACAGGGCAATCCAAGGAATGACAGCATTACACAGTGTACAGTACCTTTATATGACATTCATCATGACAGTTTCTCATCATAACCAGAAATGCTTTTTGTATTGTTGTTAACCTTCTCATTTCAAACATTTCTGATCATTTAATTCTTTTTTAGCATAGCAGATAAAAATAGTTAAAAAACGTTTTAAAAAAAATTAAGTACTGTTTTTACTTTTTCTCTATATGTATGGTTCAGTATATAGAAAGAAATATGAAGCGTTTTGGTATGTTATAATTTATAATGAACTTGTTGACAGCTTTCATAAAAATAAACCTCATGCTCTGTATGAATGTGGGGTCACTGTGTCTAAAGTCAAGGTCACTGTGTCTAAAGTCAAGGTCACTGTTACTTAAAAAAAAGAGTAAAATGTTTCGAACTTCAGATGATAGTGGGGTACCTTAATGATTTTTTATGAGGTATCCCTTTGGAGTTTGGTTGTGAAGAGCCGTCCAAAAAGGTTGCAGAAATACTTAGAAAAAGAACTAGATACAGTTGTTAGGGATTATTTGTGGTATCTGTCTATAAATATTTTGGTGATTTGTTTTGGAATTTTTACTACTTTGATGTAAAGATTTCAGGCTAAAAAGAAGATTCTTAGAGTTTCCAAGAGGTTCTTTAGTTAAAGGTTCTTAGAAGTTTAAAGTATTAATCAGTTTGCAAGATAATGATGTTAGAAATATGTACCAAAATTAAGTACTTTACAAATGTCTACAGAAAGTTAAATGTAGAAAAAATTAGTTGTTCAGTTACAAATTGGTACATTTTAAATGTATTGTTTGAAATGAAAGGGGGTTATGTTGACATAATATTTTGTGTACTTCTATGCTAAACTTGATAAGTTTTAATGCGATTAAAACTTGGACCATAAGACATGTATTTGCAAATATTGTAATTATTTCTTGTTAATCATGTCGCATCATGCATATGTCAACGGGTCACAGTGCAAAGTATTACGTTATGATCAAAACACAGACTGTATCATTTGCAAACAAGTCTTCATACTTATATTTCATTTCAAAAATGTTAACTTTATACAACTTTATAGATAAGCATAATAGTTTTCTCTTTTAAAGATATTTTATAGGTATATTTACATTACATTTGTACAGGCTTTACTCAGTGTCATTCTGTCTATTCAGTTTCTCCCATTAACACTGATTCTATGCATGATTTCTAGATGCACCATCGGTAGCGGAGTCTTCATTTATGCCTCTGATATTTTCATGAACTCTTCATTCCTTTCTTCGTTTAGATTGTTTATAGTCCTACTCTCTGTTTTTCCGATTTTCATGCTGCAAATTATTCCGTCAAGCCAAAGTGCAATGACAAACTTCATTTTTACGGTTGTGTCCTTACTGATGTTATCACACGATTATGATGGCTTTCTTGTCTTTAGGAGAAAGCTGTCATGTTCTAATACATGTACGGTATTCACTTTTCAGTATATATTTCATGTTAAAAATCATTTACAGTCAATATGAAATCAATTAAAAGTCAGGGACTAAAATATGTTTATTCTTTTATAGCATTTTTGAGCTAGACACAAATATTAATCCGTGCATGCTTTTCCAGCTCAAATTATTTGCCGCGAGTTGCTTTTCTTTAGTACTGCTACTAGTTTTAAGCATGACACTGATAAATTCCTGAAATGGACTTCTCCATCTTTCAATTTTGACCATACCATTATTCATTCAAAGGGTTGTTTTGAAAATTTGCTGACGGAACAGCTAACAATGCAGACCATGATCAGAGTGCATGGATTAATGGACTGATTGTATACCCATTGTACAAAGTAATGTTTTTCTCTAAATCTTTTGTATAGAGGGTAATATTTTGGTATGGTTTTTTTTTTGTGATTTTTATTCCAGTGTGAGTTTTGTACCTTGAAATCAGTTACATTTTTTGTACTCAAGATACTTGTTTCAGGGGATGTAAAATGCTTGCCTTAATTAGTGCAAATCTTGTCTCTTAGAATATGTAATTTTGATGTATAGAGTAAGTATAGAAAAGAAAGAAAACTAGATATTGCTTTTTGTTAAGATGCGTTTTATAAAATGGACTCATTGGTTAGTTTTTTACTACATGTATATTTGTTATAGATATATGGCATATTTTTGAACAATTAAATCACTTATAAATAAACTTATACAAATGACACAGAGCTACTTTCAGCTCATCGAATAATTTTAGGGTTTCCTCATGCATATTAAATATAAGATAGATTTGGAAATAGACGTGTTATATAGAAGACATCATTCTTTTACATAAAATAACGTGAGGCAAACTGACGTTTGACAAGTTTTGAAATTTTTAGGGTTTCCCGATAAATATTAGCCCTAAAGAAGATTTTGAAATTGACAGGGAATGCAATAGACATTATTTTATTTTAGTAACTCAAAGTATTTTCTAGTAATACCAGGAAACATTTATATGGGACAGCACTTAAGATATAAATTTTTTAGGTATAGACATAATATGTCAGTAAAAACTTAATTTGTATTACATAGGAACAAACTAGAACCCTGTTTGTATAATAATATCGAAGTTAAAAATATACAGATATCGTTTTGTAATTTGAGCTATTTCTATGTATTATATGCCTAACATTGATACATATGTATGCAAAAACTCGCCGACAAATCCGTCATTACGGATCAAGTACATGTAGATATCTGATTTAGTATCACCACACTACCAAATTCGGCAATTGTTTTGTAAGTGTGTTTCCCATTGGTCCATAGAAAAATCTTGCATGTACAGGACGATACTAACATCGCTTATAATTGGATAGTTGCGTCTTGTTTATACAATGACGTCAAACAAATGATGACGTATACAACACATATTAAGTGCTTATTAGAGTTTATCTTCTATGTTATGCTTAAAGGTCATTTAAAATTTATGTATTACTGTTGGCAAGTACTCAAAGGTATAAAATACAAGGGTCATTATCATAGAATTGAGATCCAGAAGTAGGATGGGCTGTCGTAGCATGATAGTCAACAATAAACAATTTATTCTTGAAGTTTCTGATGAAAATGTAGCAGGAATATTGTGGAAATAACTTTTGAGCTTCTGTGTTTGATTGAACTTCAGTCAGTAGGGATTTCATAAACACCTATTTTGATACTGTTCTGCTAGAAATTATTGACCATATGAATTATTAATTGATTAAGGTCCTTTGTATTGTCAGTAGAAAGTAGCTATAGACATAGCATTAGGTTGTACATCACTTTTATGAAGCCCCTTGAGATTTGTAGAATACGGTATGGTGCTTTAGATGTCAACAAGAACTGTTTGTTGTGAAGTGATTTCTGTGATGCTAATTGCATTTTGTCCAGCAAAATGTATAAAATGCTTTTTAGTCTGGCATAAAATGCCATTTGAAAGTTTACGATTAACCTATTTCAAGATTATTGTGGATTTTGTTTTTGTTTGGATTTAGTTTCAACAATTTATACATTTACTATCGTTTTTGTTTTATCAATGTTTTTTTTTATGCTCAAGTATATTTTGGTTGTGATGTTATTTTTAATCACCAGACTATTATAAGAAAAGCATATACAGTTTGCATGTATAATTTTTACTAACCCTTATAATAAGTTGAAAGGAATGATGTAAATTTACTTTGTAATATTGTATATCTATCATAAATACTTAATTCTGATTGGCTGATAGCGATCATGTGCCATGTGCAATGTGTGTGTAGACCTGGAAAATAACATGTAGACCTGCTTAGATTTTAAGACATCATTTCCGTTATATTTTCACATATTTTCACTACTTTTTATGAGGTATATGATAATAATTTTACACTAATGTTTTGGTCAATAGTTTTGTGACCCTGTGGAAAAATTATATTGACCTCAGACTTTGTCTTTGGTCGATATCACTTTTTAAAAGGTCCACAAAACTATATACTACCCTCAACTGTAGTGTATAACTGTACTTGAATTAATGTATAAGGGAAATTTGTGACTTAGAAGTCAATAAAACCAATGGTGTTTGTCCCAATTTATCTGTAATACACATGCTTTGTTCACAAGTTACTGACTTCTAGAGCTAATGATAATATTTTTTTTTTAGTTTTGAAAATAGCATGATACTTATGTGTTTTTTTATACATATCTTACAAGCGTTAACAGACTTTAGAACTTTCACATGACCTGCTGTGCTTTGGTTGCTGATCAAGTTACTATACATGTAGATATCTTAATGTTTTTTTTTGCTGAAAAGTATTACTGAGTCAGTTCAAAGATTTTCACAATGACAGTATTTGTAACCATGACAGTGTGCTTAATGTGTGTGTATCTTTGATTTTCAATGTCATATTGGTTAAGTGTTGTCTGTGTTTTTACGTTCCACCCTGCAGCCAAAAAGTGACATCTTACAATACTCTGTAAAGCTATGTGTTTTCTGGGGGAAATATGTTCCGAATGTCAAGGATAACCCATTACATGGAACCTGGTTCATATGCAAAACACCACTATGTATTATAACATTATGTCTGGATCTGCATAGAACTGCACAGTTACTCCCCTTGAAGGTGTAAAAATACATAATTGTAACAGTTACTCCCCTTGAAAGTGTAAAAATACATAATTGTAACAGTAACTCCACTTGAAGGTATAAAAATACATTATTGCCACAGTTACTCCCCTTGAAGGTGTAAAAAATACATAATTGTTGCAGTTACTTCCCTTTAATTTGTTAAAATACATTATTGCCACAGTTAATCCCCTTGAAGGTGTAAAAATACATTATTGCTGCAGTTACTTCCCCTTAAGATGTAAACATACACTATTGCCACAGTTACTCCCCTTGAATGTTTAATAATGCATTATTGCTACAGTTACTCCCCTTGAAGTTGTTAAAAGACATTATTGCCACAGTTATTATCCTTGAAAGTGTTGAAAGACATTATTGCCACAGTTAATCAACCTTTAAGGTGTAAAAATACACAGTTGACACAGTTACTTCTTTTGAAGGTGTAAAAATACATTATTGCCCCCTTGAATGTTTCAAAAATACATTATTGCTGCAGTTACTCCCCTTGAAGGTGTAAAAAGACGTTGCTACAGTTACTTTCCTTGAAAATGTTTAAATACGTTATTGTTACAGTTACTCCCCTTGAGAGTGTAAAAAGACATTATTGGATCTGATTTTACAGTGTAATAACCATTCTTGCCAAATGATAAGTTTACACATGTTAGATGTGCCATATGAATTATGACTGTTGCAAATTTGAAAGCAAGGGTTGTGGTAGTTAAGTCATTAGTTGGTCATGTATTGGTTGGTCTTTTTGTGTTTTGTATAAAGACAGACATTTATGAAAGTTTGTAATGTTTTTACAACTGATGCTCATTGTTTTTCAGTGTACTGCTATTTTGTGTAGGAATTTTACAGAAGTGACAGAAGTATTTTGGGTTGAGAGTATTTATAGGCCGATTTGATTGTATCACAAGGGTAGCTGCCTAGCACAAGTTCCTCTGTATTGTCAAGGAATAGTCAAGGAACAAGTCCTTATATGACAGTGATTTTCGTCTTTGGCATTTGTTGTCTGTTAGATGTTGTGTTTACTACATGTTTGTGCATTTTGTTAATTGTTGTGTTTTCTTTGTGCATTTTGTTAATTGTTGTGTTAACTTTGTGCAGTATGCTACATTGTAGCTATGTTCTTTGAATTTTGTACGTTTACATTTTTGTAAATTGAGATATTTATGTATGTGCCATAATATACATTTGCAATGTTGTAAACAATGAAAACAGTGTTAGCAATAGATTTAAGACTGACATGTGTAATATATTTTATAATTAAAAATGTTTTGTCTATTTCGTATTACATTTATAATATAAGTTGCATTTATCTGCATAAAATCTGTAAAGATTTTGTAGATTGTATTATTTGTACATTCCTCTTTATATTTTCAGTTTATTATCTATATATTAACCAGCTCATTCGTTGTCAAATTATTTCATAGTTTATAATGCATTCCTCTTATGTTGTTTAATCTTCATTTTATATAATCTTATAGTTATAATTTTGATTAACTTTTGAATTTGTTACTGATTTAATTAAACTGAAGGAACAGTAAGCTTGTAGATTCTGTTTTTATTATCTCAGCGACACAGTTCTGGCTTCATGTGAAGTGTTTGTCTTCTCCCCTTGAGGTTGAATGAAATGGAGCCAGCATCTGGGGGTACACTTACAAAGTGATGGGAATCCAGATTGGTCACTTTCAGACTTCTGTGAGACTCATTCACTGCTCCAATCTTTCTTCGTCTGTTTATAAATAGATATGAGGCCCAATTATTCTATGTCTGTCCATAAACAACTCGTTGCTCCTATCATTCTCCATCTATAAAGAGCTGTGTGACACATTCATTGCTCTGATTGCTCTACGTCTGTCGATGAACCACTGTCGGGTACAAATTTCATTACAAGATGTTATATCTGTTTCATTTAACCTAAATGGTAAGACATAAAGAAACGCAATTAGACGGAGATCCGGGTAGTACATAGAGGCATTCGTAACTGCACATTCAGCAACTTCATGTATATGGTTGGTGAGCAGTATGTCCATTGCAGATCCAAGTTCATGGGTTGCATAAGGTAATTACACCCATACAGTGTCCAGCGTCCATCTGACCATTGTCAACATTTGCTTTAAATTTTTTCTCTGTAACTGCATATCAGACTTTCCATAAGGTTCCCTAAGATTACATTGACCTCTTGCTGAAACATCACCACTAACAACAACTAGTCTGCATACATAGAGACCACAGTAACTATATTAGTAAAATGTTTAGCCTCACCAGGCTTGCTCTGTAGCATCTTTGCCATGACCTACTAAAATGAAATGACTTCAACTTACTGCACTAATGCAGAGATCTGTAGTTCATTTCCGATGCATCCGTTCTGGTCGTTCCAGAGACTGTTTGAGGTCATTAAGCCTTATTTGCAACTACCATTCATTAGTTAACTAGTACCAGGGGAAGTTCAGGAAAATGAAAATTCTATAGCAATGTCCCTATAAGAAGCCAATGACGTACATCCAAATCCAGACATTGCACCTACGAAAGAGCGTTCTTAAAAAGAAATCGTGTCAATTGCCAGGACTAAATCTAAGATAGCACATTTAACGCCCTTACATCCCAAAGTGCGACAGGTGTACAGTAAGTCACAAAACGGTTTCAGATGGACCATCTTTTGACCACCTACACTTGTACGCACATACATGTAGTAAACATCCAAAAAACAAGAACACAAAATTTGCACAACTATGATATTATGTCCTGCGTTGGAACATGTATCAAATTTACCAGTCTCTAACTCGTCGACAACCTGTTTGACTGAAGATTTTCAGAATACTTATGGCGTCACTTGTTTATAACTACAGGTATTGACCATTCTATCAATCAGTTATAGTATTACTTGCTTTCACTCAGAGGGTTGTTTTCCTAATGATGAAATTAATGAATAACTGGTACCAAAGATGTTAACCAACAATAAAAAGAATGACAATGTATGCAAAGGGCAATCTGTAACCTCCCACCGATAAAAGATTTCCATTTAAAAAAACTTGTCCTTAGCACAATATTCACGCAGACATATCATGCAGTTAAACACTTTGTCCTATAAATCAGAAAGTGTGTTGAAATCGAGAGTGGATAAACTAAGCAGCTAGTAATTATGTATACGCTAACATTGCTACGCCTGTTTTATTTTCGTGATCATTGTAGCTTTGTTGGCTCCAGAAAATTAAGCATTATGAATAATAATCTCAAACAGTAGTCTTCAATGAAATGTACATGTATCTGAATATCGTATCAAACACTAAAAATGAGCGTGTCCTTTTTAATGTCAATAATGATGCATGAACTGACCGTGAAAGAAAGACGTTAGAAAATTATCAGTAACTTAACAAAAAAGCTGAAATATACTTTGAGCGTCATTGTTACCTAACTAATGTTAAAAATGTTTTTATTTTACAAAATTCTTCTGAAACTGTCGCAAATTTCTCACTAGTTTCTACCAATATTAACTCGCTGTCATCTGCGTGATAACCGATTTGAGATCCATTGACTGGCAAGCAATAATTATTACGAATCAGTGGGAACACATTCATTTTTTCCTAATTCGTATATAAAGAATCAAGTGGTCTTTCAAAGTATCTTTTCAAAATATCTCAATAGTCTGTACACTTGTCAATATTACGAGTCAAATTTGAAACATGCATCCGTCGTAATCTTTTGCCTGAAAGTATTTCAAACGGTTCAAAACACAGTCAAGAATATTCCAATTCTTTATCATATGGCGATCGTGTGAATGATCGTTTTCCGAGTACTCGATTACTCGATCGGAAGAAGGACCGAATGCCATCCCTTCTAAAAACGTGTCTTCATACCTTATTTCATACATACGCCATATGTCATAGGCTTAATACATTTGTCGTACTAGAAGTTCTGAAGGTTGCCCTACTGGACAACAAAGACTTCAATGTAGCACCTTTTAAAACTTTTACAAGTAGAGGAACAGATGCTATTGCAATAACTGTTCCTAACGTAAATATGACGTATTTTTATTTACAGGGATGCTAATTTTTGTATCTTTGATTGCCTTAGCTCATTGAATGGCATTTTAGTGTAAACAATTCAATTTTTTGCCATAAAAAGAACATAAACTCTTTTATGTTATATTATAAAGGCTTCACACCATTTGCAGATAATCATAGTATTGGAATGACATTTTGAGTAGTTTCGTCAAGCCCTTGACGTCTTCTGTCACCTTCAGACCTCTCTGTTCTTACAATTAATACCAAATTGGAGGGCTCTTCATATATTTTTTTGACATTTGAATGCTTCATGCGCAAAGCTTACCGATGACATTTAGACAACGTGATAAAAATATATCTCTCATCCATCTTGTAATGGCCACTGAAATTAATTTTCCGCACTCTATTTCTTCCCACTTTTATCACCAGGGCAATAAAACAGACTTTCTCAATAATATAATATTGAACAAATCTTTTATCCCGAATTTATTCATTGCACATTAATCACCTGTTCAAGCGTTAATCTATATTTGCTGTTTTCTAGAATAAATCTGTAATGCCGTTTTCCTATCTATATATTCGGTTATTTTGCACGTACCAACACAGCTCTGTTGTGTACGTGCTATTGTGGAAACATCTTATTTCTTTCTTAAGAATCCAAGATGCCTTTATGCTATCGACATAACTGTTGTTAAAGAAACTCAAATCTATATCACAACCTGCATGTAAGATCTATATAACAACCTGTATTCGAATTGTCATCAAACATAGCACAGGCTGATGCTAATTATCGTTTATCAACTTATGACACACAAGCTGCAATTGTTCAACACATCAAGACGGATGTGCACGTTCCTACCTCAAAGGCCAAGGTCATACTAAGAGTTTGAAAGTTATAGAATCCTGTATATATGCACACATGTGTGTCCGGGCTGTAACTTTGTCATGTATTGATTAATTTTAAAATAACTTGGCACAAATGTTTAGCATATCAAGACAATGTGTCGCATGCAAGGCCCACGTTCCTACCTCAAAGGTCAAGGTCACACTTAGAGTTTAAAGGTAATGGAAGACTGTATGCACGGTAACTCTGTCATGCACCTCTTTCGGGGGCATTCGTCACTTATGACGGACAGCTCTTGTTCTTTCTGAATGAAATTTGACAGTTATAAGAGAAAGACCGAAACTAGATTGCTATTCATTGCTGTCTAAGATTTGACTGGAATAGGATTTTTTAAACGATTACCGGGTACAAGACAGCTCGAAATCCTCTTAAAACAAACCATATTCTGAAAAGTAAACAGTAAAGTCGGACTTTTTTTAATTTTCTTAAATTACAGAGCACTAATTGATGTTTTTTTATTTCACACATGCAAAATATATCGGGTGTTTTTAAAGGAGCAAATTGAGCTGATGTATTTATAGAAATGTCTCAATCAAATAACATGCAGCTTATAGATGTACAATAGTCATGTGAGTCTGGCCAAAAAGCAAATAAATAAATTGTCATTGTTATTGTCATAATAAAGTCGCATCAGTATTATATGGGATATCGGACTTATTTATTTTGGTAAATTTTCTTAAATTACATAGCACTAATTGAAAAATAACTAGTTTCTTAAATGCAAAACGCATTTAACCAAAATAGCCGGCATTTTCTAAGGAGCACGCCGTCTTCGCGATCAGTCCGAGTGAAATGCACACTGTCATAAGTCTATACATTTAGTAACTTTCTTTTGATGCTCGGAGTCTCGTGATCATTTGACAATTGCTCATATATTTAATTATTCATTAACTGATAACTCTAAAACAATTCATGTTAAAGTGTGTCCAATACAATTTCATTGAAAAAATACTGTGTTATACTTATAACATGTCATTTGCATTTAAAAATGGTCAAGTTCGCATGTAAAACATAATGCTTGGTGATAGAAGAGCTCCAAGTAATTGTAACATCTAAAGTTAGTTCCTCCTAGACCTGATCGGGGATGATGGTAATTGATTGCTTGAACATATTGATTTGATTGAGCAATACTGTCCATTTTCATTTTAGTATATTTGCTTCAGGTATCATGCTGAAGGGATGGAACATATAGTGGCCTCTTTTGCCTACCCGCCTTTTACTCTTTGTCAGCAGTATAAGTTGATATTTTCAAACACTGATAAAGGTATTTTAGATAAATTGCAATTACTCTAGCTTACCCCCAATTTTCTAAATTAGATGCTCCCTTTTTATAACGCTTGTTCGGAAACAAACTCCCAAAGTATTTAAATAATGTACTAGATATTACACACAAAGCTAGACGGAATTGAAAGGACAACCATAGTAACTTTCCATTTTTCTGACGTCACCATTTTCTACAACTAAGAGGTCACATTAGGTCACTTTTACCGACATTATTTTTAGGACAACCCGAGTTACACCCCTTTTCATCCTGACGTCATTTGTAAATATTATGAACGGTCATTCTAACCGACTTTTAAGACAACTATCTTTCTGACGCAAATAGGGGAGGTCACTGTTACAGACTTTAATAATTGGACAACCGGAGTTACCTCCTTTTTCTGATGACACCATTTGGAACAATTAGGGGAAGTCATACCTACCGACCTAAACTTAACGACAACAATTATGTGAAAAAGTTGGCAGTCTGTTACGGAAGAAAGGAGTCAAGTACTGATCCTTCAATTATACAAATCGCTTGAGCATTCTAAGAAGATTAAAGAGCGTAAAGGTCTTGCAGTACTTGGATTACTTGTATAAGTAATTCACTGAACTTCTTAATTATGCTGTTGAACAAATCATGTATTTATTCATACACATTACATATATAACAGACATTGTCAGGCTGTATGCGTTAGCATGAAAGACATACCCCTCATTTTAATATAACTGTTTGAAACAGGACAACAGTACAACGGCAGCATCAACAAAAACACACATGCGTGTACCCCTTAGGGAAATCAGTAAGCAAGTGTCTTCCATTCTAAATCTTCAGTAGAAGTTACAAATGCGTTACGTGGGCATATATTGGCTGATAAAGAGTGTGTGTGGCTTTCTGTAAATTAATATTACTGAGAAATTATAACTCTCAAGTTAAGTTAAAATCTAATACGTGTTGCTTCTGGACGCCTTAACTCAATCAAAGAAGTATCAAAAATAAGAATTTTATCCCAACATTCCCTAACATACAGTGTCAGAAATTTGGCTATAGTGTACAAAATGTTTCTACAATTCACAAGTATGGGCCACTTCATTTTCAAATATTGCTCATATATGAGTCATTCAAAATATCAGTGTAATAACTACATACATATAGTATGCAGGTCGGCAAGGAAACCAGCCGCCACTAATTGACATTTTCCAGGCTTACTTAACGTGTTTATATAGTTTTTATACCAGTCTTGGCATTCATTAAACGGGAAGTGATTCAGTTACAGTTCAAATTGTCTCATTAAGTCTCTATAGTATATGTTTAATATAAAAGCACCATTCCCTTAGCACATTCATCATCATAAAAGATGAGTTTATAATGTAAGGTTCAATTCATAATTAATATAATTTAATAATTTAGAGCATTTGTCTTCGGTGTATAGACTAATTTAGCCATAAGTACATATCAAGTTATTTCTATATTATTCTACAATATCTCCAAACTAATTTAACGTTGAATCGTTTAATTCATGACGTTAATTGTTTTCCAAATTAGCTTACCAGAACAACACTGATATTAACTAGCAAAGATGTGACAATAATGTTTACAATGAGAAATAAATTTTAACATATATGATGTGCCATTGTGAAAACATTTCATGTTACGCGTTCTTAATTACAGTAGAATATACATCAAAACAACTTTGATCGGCAACATGATTTATGTAACTTTCTAAAGATAAGTTCATATAGTATACATAACTTTACCTAAGACCTGCAGGTACACCAATAAATGAAAGAATATGTCAATTTTGTAATGTATTAGAAGATGAATATCACTTCGTTATATAATGCAACTTGTCCAGTGAATAAAGGCAAACATATATACATTTTTTTTGTACCATCAAACTATTGGAGAAGGCCAAATATGTATAAGTTTGTTAATTTGATAATGATAACCAAATGATTGTGAGAAATCTCGGAATTGTTATATACAATGCTTTCAAAAAACGAACTGAACTCGTGTACGGTAATAATTAATACAAATTTTTAAATTATAATATTCCGGCATCTAAACATAATCTCCCAATTATTAAAATCTGTTGTTGTTGTTGTTTTTTGTTTTGTTCTTAAACTTTCAAGCATAACATAAAATTAAGTATGGATTTATAATCGCCGGTTAGTTAACCTTTCGGTTTCGTTTCGTGAAAGGTTAACGTTAAAACTTGAATGGAGTATATATGATATAACTGTATGTGAAAAGTTGTAAATCCTTATGGTTAAGTAATGTCATGTCATATTATGTATCTACACTGTTTTTATTTGCTGTTCGCGATATGTGTGCCTCATGGGCTTTTTAGCCTAATGGTTTCGCTTGAAATAAACTTCTTCTTTTTCTTCTAAACTTCACAATAGTCACGTTGACTAAAAGGGAGATTAAAAGATTTAAAGAAGAACGGCAAAACCAAAAGCAACAATCACAAAAACTCAGAAGAAACAACAAAAACAAAGAAAATAGAATAGGGACGAAATATAAAGTTATTGAAAAATACATCTCACGGGAAATCTAGGTACCTGTCAAATGTATGTGTTATATTTTATGTCTTAGCATTTAATCAGTAAAATATTTTGCATGTGACACGACAACAATATTTTCTATGAGTATTAAATTTTAACATATGGTGATATGGTGTGGTGTAAAACAACAATAAACTCATTGATATTATGAAAATATTTAATGCTAGCCTAGTGTTCTTTATTGCAGGAGAATATACATCAAAACAACTTTGGTCGGCACTATCATTTATGTTACTCACTATATAAACAACAAGACGATTTAGTTAATACACTTATGCAGTGTATTGCGTAACTTTACCTAAAGTACAAGAAAATGTATACAATTTCCTATCATTTGTGGTATGAGCGAAATCTATATCTAAATAGCTGATGATGATGCTGATGATGATGATAATTATTCATCATTATCACTATTAAAACTAGTTTGATATGATATTGAATGAGATAAGGCCAGTCACATGGTGTCTCACTCGTATGAAACCTATAAACAAAACATTAGCAAACTTAAGACTTCTTTATGTTTTTAGGCGTTGATGTCGTCTGGTCTATATACTGTATAGGGTTAAAGTTACTGAGCACCTAAAATACCGTGGATGTAAACATTTATGTCTACTATGACGAACATTAGTTGGTCCAATCATATGCCGTTAGCCACCCTGTTTGAATAAAAGGAAGATAAGAATATTAAGAAAGCAACAACTACAAAACAAACAAAAACTAGGAAGAAATATAAAGCAGTTGAAAAATGTATTTCATGTGGAATCTATGGAATCAACTCTGTTCATAACATAACCTTATATTTCCTATGTTGCAAGCATATTGGATCTTTAGGACCCGGTTTCATGAAGTAATTACTCAGTAATTTAACTTGTTAGTTAGTCCCTTGCATGTTTATTCATTTCAAGTTTGTCAGAATAGTATTTACCCGTTAATTACATTAAGATACACTTGTCATTATATTTGTAGAAAATGGTGGTTTATTGGCAAATAATTTACTTAAGTAAATTCTAAAAAATCTTGAGTTTACTCAAATGAGTGTGTTGCTATATCTAACTTAAATTTGATGACCTACAACTGTTTTTCCCTTTCAGCATGTTAACTCGTTGAAAAGAGACTAATGTTAAAAATGACAGCAATAAATATCTTTATTTTTAGTGACAATACAACTTTAAAATACCTTACTCAGCTAAGTGATCACATAAGTTTGTTTGTGAATTTGGGACCAGCATAGACTCGCGTCTGCTCGACAATGATAAAGTTGTCGTTTACAACAGGCCTACAAACATTGTATACAGACTTATAATTTCAGGCAGCTGTTTCATGTTGATGGTAAAATATTGAATATTTCATGCAAATACCACTCAGTTGTTGCTTTCAAAGACTCCAGGACTGTATAAACTAATAAGTAAGTACTCAACTCTGTGTTGTTTACTCTCTAATTTGCAGACGACATGTCCTGTTATTCTTGAAAGCTAAAAAGTTACACAATCTAAGCAAACTCCGAAGTCATTTTTCATTTACCTTTTACTCTTTTGTTCCAGATAGCCTAAATTATAGGGAAATAATTCCATCAGCAAGTTTCACATGTTGACCTATTTGCACTTTGTTAAATTTTATTGTTTTCTGCAATCTGCTTTCATTTGAAATCTTCAAACACAAGTTCAAAATAAAGATGTGAATTATGTTATCTTTTTAGGGTATTGCAATAAAATAGTTTTACTTCGGTGACTCAAATGCATTTTCGTAATTTTGTCCTATTAATTGCGTCTTCTGAGCTTCGTGTTTTGCATATTTTCTAAAAGATCAAAGATCTGGTTCTGCATTACACCAATATTAAGTATCTTTTATCTGCATTTTAACTTTGTATTTTGAATATGAAGGTGTTTGCGTGTTACGTGATTAAACGACAAAATAGATCCGTAAACATATGATGCGCAAATTATGTTTTTTCAGAGTGAGCTTAATATTTTCAAAAAAGGATATAAAATGCAACAAAGATAAATCCAAATTGAATTCTTAACCACACGTATAAATATTTGGTCTTAAAACAGTTCCATTAAAAACACAAGAATCCGTTCCAACTTAATTTGTGTATTTAAAAAATAATATGTTTAGTAGACGGTCGATTTCAAACTCGAGAAAGTTACAGCTAAACTGACCGGAGTCATCCGTTGAGCAACCTCATACGGCTTATAAAATGTAGTTCGTACTTTTGTGAAGTACATCCAATTTAATAGAATGGCATAGTCTTGTAAAATGTATGATCAAATTGAGTGTTTTACCTTCAATATGATAAAACAACTGTTCGCTTACTTGGATTGTTTGTAGTGTTTCACTTAAGATAATGAGTTAGGGATGATTGTATAAGTAAAGAGTTCCTTTGGGATAATGTGACAGTGACGTCAATGATACATGTGCTTAAACAAAAAATTACATCAATTGCATGAATATGTAGATCATGTGTGCAGGAAAGGATTTATTGCCTTATCCGTGCAATTGACGTCGCACAATTATAATAAAGGATTCTTCTGCGGCATCACTGTCACATTATCCTAGATGAACTGTACTTGCTACTACAAAACAGCTGATCAAAAACATAGCAAAACTGTTAAGATAAAGACACGTTATTATTTACACTTAATTGCTTGAAGATTGTATATTAATTCAATTTATTTGTTTTTGTTTTCAGTATCTGAGTTGTTGACAAAATAGTGCGCATGTCTCAAAATGTACTTCCATTAGATGTAATTGACATTGGCTTCTTCTTATCGTCAAAATCTATAATGAATTCAGGATAATATTAAAAGTGGTTACAGCCGAGTTTTCGAAAGGAAGAAATGCCAAACTGAGTTTTGCACTGGACAGCTATCTCTCTCCACCAAAGAAAACCCGGCTGTGAACTCTGAATACCATCTATTTTGAATAAGAAAAGTAGCTTTGAAGAATGGGTTCTATGAATTAACACTATTTTGAACCCTTGCTAAAGCTTAAAGCATATAGAATAATTCCTACCGTTCGTGTTATTGTTAAAAAATTGTGCAAATAGAACGTGTTTGCAGAAAAAAATGCCTTTTTCAATTAAATTTATTGAAAGTATATGGAAATACAAGAGAAAGGTCGAAACTAGAAACGTTAGTGATTACTGCTCAAGATTAAAATAGACAATCTAAGATTTAATAAAATCATTTCCGAAAAATGAAAATGCTTACTGGTCCCCAAATCATAATGGAACCATAAACGTAAAATCGGAATTTAAATACATGACTTACATGATCTGATCATTTGAAATCGAAAGCACATAGCCATTACGTTGCGACATACGAAATAATGATCCACATAGGGATAAAACTGCATTCTGTCTGATGGATAAGCATTGCAACTTTTGAAATTCTCACGAGAGCTATCAGGAGGAAATGTCGTTAACAATATCCTATCAGTACCTCATTTCTTGTGCCATTACGGTATTTCTAGCTTTGCTAGGCGAATAAAATGTATTAGTCAAATGAAGTATATTCCAGGAAAAGGACATTGTTGAAATGTGAATCAGTAAACGAATTATCCTGGGTTTAGTGTTCTTTTACGGTTCGCCTACATTTTCTTTGCACAGTTATGAAATTTATTTCTTGAGTTGGAACAAGTATCAAATTGATGAGTCTTGACCTATTTCTTCGAAAACCAGTTTCACTTAAGACTTGCAGAATAGTTATGGCGTTACTTGTTTTTAACTACAGGTATGAACAATTCTATCATCCAATCATGAGATTACTTGCTTTCAATAAGAAGGGTGTAAATTTAGCATTATCAACACGGGTCAGTTTCATGGTCATCAATGAAATATGTCATAGGTTTAATACATTTGTCATACTAACATTTCTGGAAGTTGCTCTACTGGATACCAGAGACTTAAATATTGCACCTTTTCGATCTAAGACCTTTTTAAACTTTAGCAAAAAACTTTTACAAGTAGAGGAACAGTATATACTGCAATATCTGTTCCTTACGTAAATTAAGACACAACAGAAATTTTATTTACAGGACTGTTTTAATTATTTTAGCTCCTTGATTTGAATAGAAACACTTTACTACTGCTCTTATAAAACAGGTAAATCTGATTTGCTTCCTTAAAAAAACCCTATTTTTACTTTATTATAGAGTCTTCACAGCTATGGGAAAGACATTATAAGTAATTTCATCAAGCTTCACCTTCAGACCTCTCTGTTCTTACGATTAATACCGAATTGGAGGTTTTTAAAATTTTATTTTTCTGACATTTGAGCGCGTCAGGCGCAAAGCATACCGATGACATTTAAACAAAGTGATATCATATCTCTCTTATCCGTCTTGTAATGACCACTGAAATTAATTTCCCGCCCTCTATTTCTTCCCACTTTAATCACAAGGGCAATACAACAGAATTATTTCTGTATTACATTCAATTTACTTCAAACAAGCATTATATTCAAGAAAACATAATTATACTTTCCTAGTATCAAAATGGTATTAACTTCCCTCTAAATTAAAAAAAAAATGAATACCGAATCCCCATAATAAGCAATAATGTGAATGTTCTTTATTTTTCAAGATGGCTCGAATCTATCTAAATTATACAAATAAGGAAACATTTACACAAATATATATCAAAACAAGAATCATCAATTAAACTGTAAATACTGTATAATTATCCAATGACACTGGTAATTCAAAGTTAAGCGGCAAGCCAATATTAAGTAACAAGGCCGGAATTGACGAACTTAACTTACGCGAACTGATTTGATTATATGTATAGATATGCATGCAACACAATTAAGGAAATTGCATTCGGTCTGATGAATAAATGTGACAACTTCGAAATGCTGACGTAAGTAATCAGAAGAAAATGACGATGACTGTACTTGATCAATAGTTTATTTTTTTGCGCCATTATGTATTCCTGTTTTGCAAATGAAATGTATCAATAACACGGCTTACATGGGCATGATGTCTTTGCAATTCAATAAAAGAATTTTCCGGGTTTTTACAACTATCTGGAGTTCGAATTTGCAAGTATTGTGAGAACAAAGACTAGCATGCTTAGTAAGGATTAAAATCGGTACGTAGGAACTGTCGTTACCAGTAACTGCATATTTCAGTCTTTCTATCACTCGATTGTAACAATAGTTTCTTTCTGTCAGAAATATGTTTTACCTGATGAAACACTGAATCACTGACGACGCGAAATGAAACTAATAAACATGGAAAGGAAAAACAAAATTGCAGAGAACAATTTATCTTCGTATAAAAACTAAAACGTTTGCATTTAAAGCAGAAGAACTTATACATGTGTCCCTCGTATAACCATGTCTGTTAAGAACAGAACTACAATACAAAAGCTTCATCAACAAAACCCTTTATGCATGTACGTACCCATTTGGGAAATCAGTAGGCAAGTGTCTTCCATTTTGAATCTTCAATAGTATTAAAACTGCGTTACGTGGGCATATATTGTCTAATAAGGAGCGTGTGCGACTTTATGCTAAGTAATATTATAATTAAAACTCTGAATTTGTAATTTAATACCATACTTGTGCTTCTAAAAGTATTAAACTTCTAAAAGTATCAACAATAAGAAGTATTTCTTTGCCTTCTTTAGCATACAGTGTCAAAGAAGTGGCTATAGTTTACAAATTGTTTCTACAATGCACGTGCGTCATCCTCTTCATTTGCAAGTAATGTTCATATACAAGGAATTTGAATATGGGTAAGACAAAATATCAGTGAATAATTATAGTATGTTGATAGGCAAGAAAACCAGCAGCCATCAATTATTTAGAGTGTTGTTATTGTATCAGTCGCGGCATTCATTGAACGTGAAGTGATTCAGTCACAGCTCAAATGATCTCATATAGTCTCCACAGTACATGTTTCACAGAAAAGCCCCCATCCCTTAAGACAGTCGTTATCACTAAAGATAACAATATTATGTAAGGTGTTATTTATGTCTAATATCATCTACTAATTTATCATATTTATTTTCGGTGTATTCAATTAGTAAGCGGTAGGAACAAACTTCTGAGTTGTTTATTTCTTTTTACTATAGCATCGCTAAACTATTTCAAAGAATGTTTTCCATTATCATTAAATATTAACATAGAGGGTGTGGTGTAAAATAATACACTTGTTGATAATACCAAAATATTTATGTCATCCATTGTAGAGTATTAGAGAATTGGAGAATAAAGATCAAAACAATTTTGGCCGGCAATATCATTTATGTTACTTACTAAATAAAAAACGAGACGACTTAGTTCATACAATATTCCATGTATTGCATAACTTTACTATAATACAATGCAAATGTAAACAAATACTCACCTGAATAAATTATATTGAATGAGGTAGGTCCTTATGCATTACGCCAATCATTTTGTGTCTCTCTCGTACATAGTTATATCAGCATTGAAACTCATAAACAAAATACCAGCAAACTTAGAAAATTCTGCTGGTGCCTTCTTGTCTATAGATTTTATTTGGATTAAAATTACTGAGTACCTCTACTATGATAGAACATTACTTGTTCCAATCTTTAGCTTTTCCTTTTATTGTATGTCGTAAGTCATCTTAAAGCTACACATACTTCAAAAAAAAAGAAGAAATATTTAAAAACAGTGAGAAAATATAAAGTATTTGAAAATTGTATGTGACGGGAAATCTTGGTACCTATCAATTGGATATATTATCAGTTATTTCTTGGAATTTAATCTGTAAATTATTTTTTGTACTAGACTAGATGACATACTCTTGTTTAGTCTCGTTTGCAGACGACATGTCCTGTTGTGCTTGAAAGATGATAAGAGCTACACAGTCCAAAGACTATATCACAGTCTAAGCAAAATTTGACCTAGTAGCTCGTTTGCCTTTTACTCTTTTGTACTGCATTATGATTTGTTGCATTCTGCTTTCGTCCCAACTAGCCTTAGCAATATATAAATTACACGAAATATTCCAAATTTGCACTTAGTAATATTTGATTATTTTCTGCATTCAGCTGTCACTTTAACTCTGTCTGCAAATAAAATCTTGAATAATGACGTGCATTATGTTATCTTCGCACAGTATCGCAATAAAATACTTTTATTTCGGTAAAGCTATTTATGACTTAAATGCATTTTCGTAATTTTGTCCTATTAATTGGGATTCAATTAATTTTATTAATTCGGTCTTTCGAAATATGTGTTTAACATCTTTCTGAAAGTTGAAGGATCTGTTTTGTTCATGAAACAGCTTTGAAAGTTTGCATGACACTAATATTAAGTATCTGTAATCTGCATTTTAACTTTGTATTTTGAATATGAATGTGTTTGCGTGTTATGTGATTGAACGACAAAATACCCCTATTTTGAAAATAAATGATAAAAAATGCAACAAAGATAAATCCAAATTGCGTTTTGAGCCATAAGGATATTGTGGTCTTAAACTGTTCCATTTAAATAGATAGGAATCCGTTCCGTTTATTTTGCTTTCACTTGATTTGTGAACTTCAAAACTAATCTGTTTAAGGGGGACACTGGTGAGGTTTTGGATTTTTGAAATTCCGAAAATTTACATTTGTTATATTTGAAAAATGATGAGTTAACTGAAAAAAAACAACAATTATGCAGTACTAAACTTAGGCACAAAAGGAATATTTCAGTGAAAAAAATTGAACGTTTATGAGAAAACGTATTTTAACCTCACATTTTGTGATTAAATTGACAAATTTTGTGATATGCCAAAATGGAGGTAGGGGTACAAATGTAGCCATTTCTCAAAAACTGTTTCCCTCATATCAAGAACTGTTTAAACTATTTACCTAATTCAAACTTTATTACAATAAGTAAGGATATAAAAATACAGTAATAAAACGTTCCTTTTACAATTCTTTGTTACAGACCTATGCCATCATAAATCAAACCTCGTCGAAATTTTTATTTTTGCATTCTAAAACATAGGTTTTAATCAAACTGTAGGCAAAATATCTAAAAACCAACCTTGTAATTCCTTTATCATGAAAATATTCATTGATCAAAAATTGAAAAAGATGAATTTTAGTAAAGTGGGTGGGATTATGATGAAGAACGTAATATTTATTCAGATGATGATAGAAATACCACTATCTTTTCATTCCTGACATACTACATTAGAAAATATTAAAATTGATACCTATTCTGAAAAACACATCACATACATAAACCTCATAAACCTTTACATTACAAAAATTCTGTATTTAGCACCTTGATCTGATAGTGTATCACTAAAGATTAACATTGTGAAAAAGTTAAGTCATTGACCCATCATTCTTTTCCCAGAAATTAACTAGCAATATGTTAGTCTCCATAAAAAAACAGGGTCAATAAAATTTCTTGTTATTTTGAATTCCAGCAGTGACCCCCTTAAAATTGACAATCGATAAGATAAAGCTTAACTGACATCCGGACATCCGGCGGGCAACTTCATACGCAGTATTATATGTGTTGCATATTTTTGTGGCGTACATCAAATGTAAGAATGACTAACATAGTCTTGTTACGTGTAATACGATAAAGACACTTTTCGATTAAACTTACTTGGATTGTTTATATTGTTTCACTTAAGATAAGGAGTTAGGGATGATTGTATTAATACAGAGTTCATTTAGGATAATGTGAAAGTGACGTCATGGATACATGCTTACACAACAATTTACATCACGGACCTACATACAAATGGATTAGCAACTTCGGAAAATCGATAATGCGATATCGGAGTAAATGTTACCCATCATGCTTTGCGCGCGCTCGGTGTTTTTCGGAAATTTTCGGAAATTTTCCGATTTGTGATATCCGGCAGGTGCCGCCAGACTTGACAAAATTTTCAACAAACAAAATCGATAACAGTTACGCCTTACGAAAAAAGATTTGCTTGAAATAAGACAGAAGTTGCATAAACAAAGAAAAATACAAACTATTGAGCCATACATATTGAAGTAGACACGATTCAATTTGATTTATTGTTTACGTTTTTCCCCGATACGTTCCAAGATGGGGACGGCGAGCTTCATTCTACATCGCGCTGACAAAATTTTCAACATACAAAATCGATAAAAGTTACGCATTACGAAAAACAGATATAGGTTGGAATGAGACTAATGTTAGTTAAAGAAAAAAAAACTATTGAGCCATAAATATTGAAGAAGACACGATTAAATTTGATTATTTTTCAAAATGGAGGACAGGTGGACGCTGGGAGTTTTCGATTTCGGCAAACCTCGGATATTGTCCATCGATGCTAAAATCTCGCATAAAATCTCGCCATCCGCGATAAAAAGGTTGAACTTGTATAGAAGATAGGAGAGTTGCCAATCCATGTGTATATAGGTCCGTGTTTACATCAATTGCATGAAAAGGTAGATCATGTGTGCAGCACGGATTTAATCTCAACATTATCCATACAGTTGTATTTACACAATGATAAATGATTTATCAGCGGCATCACTGTCACATTGTCCTAAATGAACTGTTCTTGCTACTACCAAACAGCTGATAAAGAATATGGTTAAACTGTTAAAATATAGACACGTTATGTTTTACATTTAAAATGTTTTATTTCATAATGCCACTTTTATTTCAGGTTTGTTTCTTTTTTCTTTTCTTTTTTGAAGGTCACATTGAAAATAAGTTAATGTTTCGCATGTCTTAACGTGTTAACCTTCAGTAAATAGATATATTATTATTATTATTATTATTATTAAAATAGATATAGAAAGTTGCTTAAAGGTCCATTACTAACACCAAATCAAATTTTCTTTTAAATCTGGAATCGTAACGGGCGTCCTCTCAGAAGGAAAAATATGACATACTGCATTGAATGCGACAATACTGTGTTGAAAATTCGAGTTTAACAAAAGATTTGATAAATCATATTTTGCCTTTTCAAAAACGAAAGTAGGTTTTCCTGTTTTCAAATATCTTTGTAATTTTCCAAATATCTCATAGAGAGAGGCTGTAAGTAGGTTGTACATATATAAGCATGCCCATTTTGAATTATAATTGAAGAACTTTACTTCCAATGATGTGCAAAGTATATTTTGACTGTTTACAACATTCAATAAAGCGTAAGTAGGACAAAAAGACCACTCAATCTAGGTCAATCTAAGGTAATACACAAACATTCACTCATTTTTCTGCAACAGTATTTCAAACAGGGAAAAACTCCACGGCTATTGTAATATTTCAGAAGCGAGTTTCAAACTGTATCTCCCTGTTACAATTCCAGATTTAAAAGAAATTCGATTTGGTGTTAGTAATGGACCTTTAAAGATTGTATATTAATTCAATTGTATCGATTTTTTTCAGCATCGGAGTTGTTGACAGGCTCAAAATGTACTTCGATAAGATACAATTGGCATTGGTCGCGATTCCTTTAACGCTCCTTTTTCGTCAAAATCGGTGATGAATTAATGACAATATTTATAGTGGCTATAGCGGGATATCGGAAGGAAATAATACATCATATAGTTTGGCACTGGACATCTATCTTTTTTTTCCAAAGAAAACACTGCAGAAACGCTCTGAATGACATCTATTTTGAACAAGAAAATGAAACTTTGAGGAATGGGCTCTCTGACTTAACCCCATTTTGAACCATTGCTAAAACTTAAAACCGTTCGTGCTATTGCTTAAAAAATGTGCAAAAAGAAAGCGTTTTCCGAAAAGATATCGAAAGTAGAAACGTAAGTGAATACTTCAGAAGATTTAAGTTGACATGCTTAGATGAAATAATATAATTTCAGAGTATGAAAATGCTTACTAATCCCTGAATCATGGAGTCATAAAAGTTAAAGTTAAATCTGAATTTAAAATGCACGACTTACATGATCTGATAATTTGAAATCAAATGCGCATTGACATTATCGTTCTGCACATACATAGTAATGATCCTCAAAGGGATACACTGCATTCAGTCTGATAAATAGACATGACAACTTTTGAAAATCTCACGAGAGCTATGAGGAGAAAATGTCGTTAACAATATCCTATCAGTACCTCATTTCTTGTGCCATTACGGTATTCCTAGCTTTGCCGGGCAAATAAGATGTATCAGTAAAACGAAGTATATTCCAGGAAAAGGACATTGTTGAAATGTGAATTAGTAAACGAATTATTCGGAGTTTAGTAGCATTTTACGGTTTGCCTACATTTTATTTGCACATTTATGAAATTCTTTTCTTGCGTTGGAAAGATTATCAGATTGACGAGTCTACAGCTCTCTCGTCGGAGACCATGTTGATTGAAGATTTCACAGAATATTTATGGCGTCACTTTTGTTGTAACTACAGGTTTAAACCATCTTATCACGCAATCAAAATAGAACTTGCTTTCAGTCAAGAGGGTTGTTTCACCTAATGAAGAAATTAATAAATAACTGGTACCAAAGATTAAAAGCTTAAAAACAATAAAATCAAAGACAATGTATCTAAAGGGCAATATGTAACCCCCAACAGCAATTAAGCATTTCCCTTTCCACTATATGCGCGCAAAATTATCATAAAGTTAAATATTTTGCCCTGTAATTCAGAAGGTAATATTCGAAATCAATAGTCGATAAACAATTTAGTTCCTCTTTAAGCAGTAGATAATACATGTTATGTATATTTCTATGCCTGTTTTATTTTCTTGATCATTGTAGTTAACGCTTTGTTGTCTCCAGAAAATTTAGCATTATCAGCAAGCGTCTGTTTCAATGTCTTCAATGAAATGTATCTGAATATTGTGTCAAACACTTCAAATGGGCGTGCCCTTTTTCGAGTTAATAATGTAACTGATCGGTGGACGTGACGTATCAGCGAACGTTCGGTCGCATAGAGAAATATGCAAAAAACCCGTACATGTGATGGGGACTAGGGTAGAGTTAAAGACACAAAGACCCATTCAGGGTTGAGTATACTTTTCACTGAATAGATCTGCTGCGTCTTAGGCTCTCGGCTCGTTACAATAATAAACTGATCGAGAAGGAAATACGTTAATCTGTTTTCGATCGTCATTTTGTAGGTAAAATTAGTATCTTAACATCAAAGCTTCAAGAAACTGCGTTATTACATTACACGTATTAAAATCGTCTCTTTTATATAACTGTCGCAAAACTCTCAATAATTTCAATAAATAATGCGTGGTAACCGATTTGAGATCTATTCATTTGCAATCAACAATACACCGGGTAAATTGGAAAATGCTAATTATACCTGAATATGTGTATTTACACCTGCTTCTTACATACGCCATGTGATATGGAGGTCGCTCTAATGGATACAAAGACTTAAATATAGCACCTTTCTAATCTTATGGCAGAAACCTTTACAAGTAGAGGGATAGATGATACTGCAATATCTGTTCCTAAGATAAAGTAAGAGGTTAAAGAATTTTTATTTACATGAATGTTAGATTTAAACCTAAAATTAATTTAGCTCATTGAATGGTAGTATTCTATTTGAATGGAAACACTCCACTACTACTCTTATGAAGCACTTAAGTATGATTTGTTGCCATTAAACGAAACTCCCTTTAGCTTAATAATGGAGTCTTCATACCTTTGACATATATACATTTTGAGTAGTTTCATCAAGTCTTTGACGTCTTCTGCCACCTTCAGAGATCTCTTTTGGTACGATATATTCCGAACTGGAGCGTTCTTCATTTATTTTTCTGACAATTGAGTGCTTCAGGCACCAAGCTTACTGATTGTATTTTAACGAAGTGATAAAAATATATCTTGTAGCCTTATTGTAATGACCACAGAAATAAATTTACCGCCCTCTATTTTCTTTCACTTTTCGCTAGACCACTAAAACAGACTTTCTAAATTAATTCATTTTGAACAATATGCCGAGTTTAGTTGTTATAAATTGATCCCTCGTTAAAGCATTAAACTGGATTTGCTATTTTCTAGAATAAATATGTCCTTTCTCTTTTGGCTAGACTAAGTACTGACACAGCTCTGCCATGTAGGTACTACCGCGGACAAATCTTTCTTAATTTCTTACCCTTTAGAATCCAAGAAAGCTTAAACTATCGACCATTCTGTAAGATCTATATCACATCTGACGTAAACTTAGATCTAGATCACAACCTGCATGCAAATCTCTGTCAGTCATATCATTGCGATTATTCAGCTGACGCTTATTATCTTTCGTCATATTTTGACACACACACACGCACGCACGCACGCACGCACGCACACACACACACACACACACACACACACTGCAATTAAATCGCCGTTTCATAACAAACTTAGTCACCATCTATCGTATGAAGAGTCGTAGTTAATCAGATTGTTGTTTTTTTAACATACCCAACAGCCTAAACGTGCAAAGAGAAACGATGATTAGTAGTCTTATACACAATATATCACACATTAAGTTTCCTTATTGCAGAAATAAAACAAAAAGTAAATTTTAATGTTATTTCGTGTTTTAAAATACACTGTACATATTCAGCGTCTTTTGCTATTAACAAGAAACGCACAAAACAGAGTCTACCCGGAAAGACTAGAACAAATACTTGATTTCTTTCTGAATGAAAATTGACAACGGTAAGAGAAAAAATCGAAACTAGACGTATAATTGACTTCAGCTGTCGAAGATTTGACTAAAACGAGAAAATAAACAACGATTTCCGGGTAATAGAAGCCCGAAATCCACTTAAAATCAAACCAGATTCTAAAAAGTAAATAGTAAAGTAGGAATTTTACAGATTCCATTAAAGATCAACGCATAAAATTGACCTTTTCAAACGGTTGTAAATTTGCAGTTAATCGAATAAGTAAACGTGACACATTATGGAATGCTCACGAGAGTATTCAGGAGAAAACATTACGACAATCATACCCCGTTAGTACATCACTCTTTCCGTCATTTCGAATTTTTATTTTCCTAGCTCTGCAAATAAAATGGATAGATAAAAGGACTTGCTAATAGTGTAGGAGAAGATATTGTCCCATTGTGACTTTGGTAAACGAATTATTCGGATTTGAGTGAGTACTTACGACATTTTCCCGGTTCATAAATGATAAAAAATCCAATGAAAGATTGACAACTCTCAAGCCTTTTTGAAAAAACAACGTTCCTAGAACTATTTGTGGAAGACTAAGAAAAAGTCGTCTGAGCCATTTGTATATATCAGTAAACCGTGCAACAATATGAAACAAATTGAATGCTGCACAGGTCTTAGTGTCAACGAATTCAAAATTGTATCAACAGTTCTCTTTTCCGAAGTACCAATTAAATTTAAAAGTCGAGATTTAATATAAGACTAAGTAAATAATCAATAAGCGCAATTCAATGCACATTCAAGGTTTATGTCGATGAAAGGTTTATGTCATTGTTTATGAAAAATGAAAAAGTATGACCCACTTGAACAATGAACATTTTGATACTGAGTAATAATGTTACATTCTTTATCTTTTAAAATGAATCGAAGATGTTTCGTCAATCTAAACTCATTTTCATAAATAGGAAATCACTTACACATAAACACACATTAACACAATACTCATCAATTTAAAAAGTATGTACATGTAATGAACAATTGTCCAATAACATCTATATTTAAAACATACAGTAAAATTTATGTGAGTAATTAGTGATTCATAGTAAACAATAAAGCCGAGATTGACAAAACTTGACTCTGGCGATCTGATTATTGGCAAAGGCACATGGTCATCAGAAAGGACAAATCGCATTTCGTCTAATGATGCAGCGTGACAACTTTTGAAATGCTGACGTAAGTAATCAGAAGAAAATGACAGTAATGATATCATATCACTTCATCATTTCTAGCGCTATTACGTATGTCTGTCTCTGCAAATAAAAAGTATCAATAACAAAACTGAGATATAGAACTGAGAAAGGACATTACCCCTCTATAAATCAATAAAATGACTTTCTTACGCATTTCCGTCATGAATTGTATTTCTTGCTTTGAAATAATTGTTAGTTGAACATTCGATTGTTTTAAAATATGCTTTCTGTCAGAAGAATGTTTTACCTGATGAAAAAATTACTGAACAAACAGTGACGACGTTAACGACATTATTAGACCACCATGAAAGAAAATAAAAATGATGTTAAAACCATCTTTAGTATTGTATTCCAATTTAAGACAGACGGCTTTAAGTTGAAGTATACACTTTGTCTCCAGCGTAGAACCATATTATCTTGCCTTTTTCACATTATTAGAACATTGTTTCGAAAGTTTTACATTCGCTTATGTTCCATATTTCTGGGCAAAAACATCATGTTGTTTATCACAATACTTTGGACTTTGTAGACTCTCAAAGGTAACAGTCTTAAAACTTTTTGTTTACCATTTTCTGCAATGTCACATTTTACAAAGTTGTAAAAGTTTCAATATGTAGTGTAATTCTCTTATGTGAGTAACTTCAAGTTAGTCATATTCAGCCTTCCGTGTCTCTTTAATATGTTATCTACGTCTTGAGAAATAAGACCTGTCGGATATTCCAGATTCACACATGCACAGCTCATTAATCCACTGATTTCACCCCATTATTGCGTTTGGTGTTGACATCTCTACAAGATCAAGTTGAATAATCAGGATATCAGTCATTTTAATGGAAGGGGATCCTCTTTTTCACGATTTCAGAAATATATCCTGGAGCAACCAAGGGTTTTTTCAAGAAGATAAAAACAGTGATAAAATCAAAAAGAAATTAACCATTTAATTTCATGATCAATCTTTATCCTTTCCAGCAGCTACTGTTTTAAGAATGAAGTTTACCGATTCAGTTAAGACATATGGTGTCAAAGTTCAAGTCTGCAATTTTGGAATGCCATTGTGACGTCACTCATGATCACGTGATCAAATATACAAACAGTTTGGTAATTTCATTTAACTATTTTGGCTTAAGTTATTAAGTGAAAGCAGAAACTTTCTGTTTTTGTACTTTTCAAAGAAATGGTCAAACAGAGCATCTATTTCCTAAGTTTTGCACTTATAGAGGACGCTTTTCACTGGTCTAGCTGTGTCAAATTGACTTCCATTTATACACTTTGGGAAGCAGACGGTCATAGAAAATTGTTTTCATCAAAGTATAAAATGTTGTAGTAGTTTGCAGCCTTTCGTTCAGGTAAGGTTTTTTTTCAGCAGAATTATGCATTGTTATTATCAGGTGAAAACCAGACAAACATACATAATAGCGCAAATACTGTTTTCCTGTAGATAGAGAGCGTGTCTCATTCAAACGTTGACCGAACACGTTCAAGTCCTTTTTCGACAGTGGTTGTTAATGCATAAACTTATATTTCCATTTCTTTTTATCGAATTGAATACTTCTTTCGTTCTTGAAAACTCAGCATCGTTAACCAGAGTGTGTTTAAAGGGATTGAATTAAATGGATTTGCAAACATTAGAATTTGTTTGTCATTGAAATATGTTTCCTTTTTGCGGGTGTTGCTAATGGATAAAGTGACTGTAAAGAGAAGACGTTTAACTCAGTGTTCGATCGACATTACGTATCATCATGTCGAAGTTTTAATTATATCGGCGCCAGACACATGCTGTAAAATGCATTTACAGGTCGTAAACTTTATCATTGGCAAAGTACTTCTATCGTGTCTAAATATTCACACCATATTTAATAAATACGCAATATATCATGGCTTAAGTATTAATACGCCTGTCACACGCTAGAAGCTTTTGAGGTAGCTCTACTGAAAAAAAACAAAACAAAAACAAACCAGCAACAACAACACCAAAGTGTGAACAGGCAGGTCAGCCTGTAATATTCTATGATAAAACATTCGCTTTTACAGTCTACTTACACAGTAGGAACAGTTCTTAAATTCGTTAATATTGTATAGTATTGTTACTTCAACAGAGAAAAAGTAACGTGTACTTTCGTTAACAGAATTTCGTATTAAGAATTACAGCCGTTGACAGGGCATTTTTGACAAGGACATTTGAAGCAGTTCAATCAAAATATGTCACTCCTCTATTCTATCCATTGATACTGAATTGGCGAGTATTTAGTGCTGTGTGGCGAAACTAACACAGTGTTAAAATCATTCCACCCTTTAATGTTTACCTCTTAAATGATATCCCAAATTGAAACGATTGAGATAATTAATAGTGCTTAGCAACATATATATTTTACCAAATACGTTGCGTGTTCGGATCGTTTCCGTAATGAGTCACGTCTCTATCATAAAACGATTTATTTTGACAAAATTCTGACTGCAAATGCATTAAAGTATGCATTTCTATGTGTTTGAATTATGACGTTTTACTGAATAAAAGTCATTCGTTATTTGAAGGTAATAAACATATTTAGAATAATGTCAACTACAAATAAACTATTTGATTATTACAACATGTTAACTAAGACAATATATAGGGCGATCGAGCAATGGCCTCATTCAAATTGGATTACCTGTTGCATCATTTACATAGAAACGTGAGTTGCTTACAATATGACAGAAGACCAATGCAGCTGATTAAATATACTGTTTACAACAACAACAACAACAACAACAACAAAAACAACAATAATAGTGATAAATCGTTTATTTGAACTGGAGTGATACATAGAACAGTGTTTTCAAGAATATATAGTGAATAAACAACATATCATGACAGAAAACTAACTGTTGGCGAAACAAACATATCTTAACATCACAAAGCAAATAGGATAAAACAGATTTACTGATTGCTGTCGCACTTTTGACTGGAATAAAAAAGTCTCGGGTATAGAACAGATTTGAAGAAAGTAAAAAAGTAAAGTTCAAATCTTAGAGACTTGCCTTTACAATATCTCTAGTGATTGGTAATGTGCTAATACTTGTTTTCAGACATCTGATCCGTAACCGTAGATGCAACAAACATACGATCACCAAAGGTCGTAAACTTGCATTTAATCCAACAAAAAATCATAAATGTTTTTGATTGCTCATGAGAGTAATCAGGAGAAAAAAACGAGGACAATTACACCATATTAGCACTTAACTTCTTGTGATATTTTGACATTTATTGTTCAACCTCAGCAAATAAAATACATAAAATAAAACCATGTATATGTATTGTCCAAAAGGACATTATCCTCTTGTGAGTCTATAAGTCAATTATTTGGGGTTTATGAGGTTCTCCTTCTCTTCTTGATGTAATACTGAATTATATACAGTCTAAGATTAATCACCTTCGTGCCATCGTTGATTCTAAGACATTTTTATTACCCAGAAGATATTTATGAAGAGTGTCAAGGCTTAACAGAAGATCCGGCACTGAACATCGGACAAAATTATAGAAAAAAAAGAATAACACTAGAAGAAACTGAAATTTAAGAAAAATACCATTTGATGTTACATTAGCATATCATTCCGCTTCCCGTAAAGTAGCATACATGTTTTTATTCAGTACGAATCTTGAAAACAATAATAAATATTGAAAGCTTAATGTTGCAATATTGCAGAATACAACAGTTACAGTTAACCAAAACTAAAATGTTAAAATAATTAAATTATTGAATAGTTATCATAAATTTAACATGTTTTAAAATATAATCGATAGTTGGTAAATGGAGCAAGATATGCTAATGCAAATTTGGTAGCGTCTCTGGTGGCGCATTGGGTGATCTGACTGCTCTATGTGTTAGGCTTACACGCATTTTGACTAGGTATGTTGCTTCTTGCATTAAAACATCTTGAGTTAGACGTGTTTGAATTAGAACTATTTCGTTGCAATTTTGGAAATTCAAGGACAATTCTCAAACTGTCTAAAGTGACCAAATTTGGTCAAGATTAGTATTTCCTTCAACATTGTAAACTATGTTTAGTGACAACAATTATTCGAGGTAAAGTGTGGATAACGTTATTTGACCGTTACACACCTCATGTCTGCAGACGATATACTTATGATATTACAGTACATGTATAACGGTAACCACAGACAGTAAAATGCTGCTTCGACGATGCGATGATAGCGTTTACATTTGTTATTCGGACGTGTTTGCTGGATTCGTTAAGGCTAGTCTGTAGGAATTAATTACTAGAAAATTCTGTTAGCCACACTATCAGTAGATCATTTTCTGTTAGCATTCTACAGAAAGGAGATTTATGAGATGATAATTCACTGGACTTTCGGGATAAAGTTAACGAAATCAATCAACAATCCAACTGATTGCAAGTGTTGTCATGCTTCAAATACAATTTAGAAATAACCTTGTATTCAAATGTCTCAAGTTTGAGATTGACGATTTATTCCCCTAGTTTCATTGTACAGTGTGTAAAGATAGACCTGCTGTAGTTTATTTTTCAAAACATTCTAAACGTATTTAGTATGTAACGTTTGAAATGTACTTCACTGGTAAATAACTAATTATTAGGTTTTGTTGATTCTGAATTTGAATTTATTCATAGCTTTATGAAGAGCTAATTTCGTTGGTTTACTGAATAAAATCAAAACTTAGTATTTAAGAACGTTGTGTTGTTTTTAGACAAATATTTGAAAATATAGAAATCCATGTTAATCAATGTTATTAACCAATTCATGTGAAGATTTATACATGGGATCTTCTGACTTCCGATTACGGCAATTCTATTACATTCAATAGGGGTGTATTGCGGACTTATGACCCGAAAAAGTAACAATTTGAATCTTCTTTAAAATTTCTAAAGGATTTACATGAACGGTTTAGTGCACTGATTATATATTTGACATGTCCGGTGATATGTCATGATTATTACATAAACGCAGGACTCAAAAATAGTTAAAGTGCGGATATATAAGAAATAATCTCTGTAAGAAATTGGTAAAGCTATTGTTAATGTGTCGATAACAATGACCACTAGTGCTGTCATTTATGAGTTTTCTGTGGAGACACCTGACTGGCACTGATCATGGTAGTAAAAGATATGTTATGTGCGAGTGTTTCCTATATTAAAATCGACAAAAAATTCTTATTCATCAGCGACAAATACATATTTGTAAACTGATTGAGGTTATCAAACTTTCAAATTTATTTAGAAAATGGTATCAGATAAACTTCAAATACTGGGTGGTTGTTGTCAAAAGTAAAATATTTCACACAAGAAATGTCACATCATGATAATTGTGAGTGGATCAAAACCTAAATTAAGATATGCGGTAATATCTAGTTTAACATCGATTTCTATGTTAGAAGTCCCCAAACAATAGACAAAGATTATTTTTGAAATAACTGTGACGCCTTTGCTTGTATCTGCAATTGTTATACAACAATATCAGCATCAGTCAGCGCAAGATTATGCAAGAATATTTTCTAAGGTCTATAATAAAACACAAATTTCCAATATAAATGTCACCAACACGTCTACATAAAAACGTCTACATAAAACATCTACATAAAATGGAAATCTTACGGAGACGCAACAGATTGAATGCAACTTGTAATAAAATTTCGTTCGATTAAGTGGTACAATGTACATTACAACACTATTAATCTTAAACAAGGAGCGTTAGTCCCTATGAACAGCAGAAATACAGATTGTTTCTGGGCTTACGTCTTTCAAACGTCTTTCAAGTTTATTCGTGTTTTTTCTTATTGGATAGCTTCCGTTGAGTCGAATAGGGTTTATTTAAATTGCACGAAGGCGAACAAGTTGTAAGATGAATAAAGAGGCAAGCTTTTAAAAAGAAAGCTTTAGGTGCCAGATTCGGTATTATTTGATCTGAACTAACTAGTATAGCTACAAATTTACCACCAAATAAGAAAATCATGACTCAAATATTTTAAGAGACAAGCAACCTAGTGGTAGTAAGTGTTCTTTGTATCATAAATGAAGTTTCTCACAACTTTCTGTGTGAGCCCTTGTTTACTTGCATTTGTTAGGACAAAGCATAGCTTCAGATGTAGAGATTTCAACCGTTATAGATATTGTTCTATTCTTTGACTTTTTTGGAAAAGATTGGGTTCGAGCAATTATAGTGCAAGAACACTTTCGCTTTCAGTATGAGGATTCTGATAAAAATTTAGTTCTTTCAATCACTTTCGAATGCACCTGAAATGTGATGCAGTAAAACGTCCCTCGTATTTTATAGAAGTTTGTCAGACACCTGATGCAAGTATATGAATCTGTACCGAACGGTTCGCATAGTAGTGAAAAGTGAGAAATCTCTAGACCACTTTGCTGCGCATATACCTGATATCTGACTACTCTATGCCAAACCGGAACATGGTTCATAGTTATAACAAATAAATATTTTTGTACCATCTGTAATAGCCAAATAAGATTTAATTCAAGGCAAAGAAAATAACCTAGTATATTTAAATTGACTTCTTGCTTTATAAGCACATATTGTTTTTATCAACATTTTAATATTTTAATGGTTTTCTATATCATGTGTTTGTGTTATGTATACCTGATGATGATTCTTCATTTCTCAGTTTTATGATTATCGATGTTTCCTCTGAGTAAAATAAAGCATCGAGTGAACGTTATTTTTCATATCAAATAAATTGTTTTAATTTGAACGTTTTAAGTACATTACCTTTATTGAGCACTTCTTGTGATTCAACATGCAATTTGCCAAGGCATACAGGGAAAAGCAAAATAAAAATGAGCAGTTACAATAAAAATAAATTTCTGTCAATAAAGTCTTGGATTCTCATCGATTTCACTTCATTGAATTTGCAATTTTACAATCATGCACACATAGGATTTTTTACCTAAATATATCATAGTTTTAAAATAAAGATAAAGTTCAATTTTAGCAAGTATATGATACTGGAATTTATTACTGTGAAACGGATTGTGTTTTAGTGATTCATCCTGTTTGTTGAATTTAGCCAATTACTATTGTATCTAGCCCAGTGAGTGTTGTGATTAGTGTGAGAGCACTTAAACACGTCATAAAGGTCTGTGAACATTTTCAGTTTAAGCGTTTTATCAATTTCTGCTTGACAACTTTACGCAACTCAACGTTTTTCTAGATGAATCTTCAATCTCAAATGCGCATGATTACGGTGTATGACAACTATTTGATACTTCCGGTTTTGTTTAGGATTTAAAAAGTTGTCTTGTGTAAATTCAACGTCATACAACATAATATAGGTATAATTATGTTGTAACGCAAAGATGAAATATTGTCCAAGTTCTGTGGATGGAAAGCAATGATTTAAGTGATATGGACGCCAACTTTCTTGTAAACATATGCCTCCAAAATCACAGAATTCATACCAAATTCACAATAGTGTTGGGGGCACGTCTGGAGATGTTCCATATAAACAATAAATGGCGTTAATTGCCAGAAATGTGATCTTCTAGGTTAGTATATCATGAGTTTTCCGTTCAAGTTATTTCTATTTTTGTCCATAATGTACATAATTTCACAACAATGCTCGAAGGATATTCACTGTAAACGGAAATGAAACGGAATAAAAATAAAGATATATGCTTGTGTGTTATGTCAAACTTTTGCCAAATATGTGGGTGTGTTGTTGGCATAAATTCAAGGTTAACAAGTAGCAAATATTAATCGTTAGGAACAGTCTGTTGATTTTGATATAAAAAGTGATAAAAGGATATATATGTTTTAATGCAAGTTGTTGTACCTACCTACATGCATATTGATATAAATGTATGGGGACAATAGCATAATTCGGTCATTTATTAGATAAACGGTTTAAATTACATATATTTCATTTAAGATTGTTTTTCTTCTGTTGGTTATTTTATATCAATGATCTTATGAAATCATTTAACTATTAACATCATATGAACTGTTTCAAGGCGGTAATACTTCGGGCGCTTTTAACGGATACATGAAATATTACATAGTGTCTTTAATATCCTCAAACATTTTCAAATTGGCAGTTGTTATGATAAACTATTATATTTTTTGACAGCAAAGAGAGTACGCAGCTAAAATATCAAATTACATAAATAGAAAATCAAATACTCGTGATTATTCCTTCCCGACTTTTTATAAAGCATAAGATATAAATGCAATTGTTTTGCAGGGAGTTTAGTTTTGAAGAGAATTCCATTGTTTGAAATGAAGTTGCAATCAATCTATCGTCTGCCAGCGTCGCTAACGTTTACATCCTTTTTTGAATTTGCATAAAAAGGTATTTTACTTAGTGATGTATGACGGATTTGCATGAACGTATTGGTACACTGGTTGTATAATTTAATTTTATGATTTTAACAAACATGAATAGAAGTAAAGGTGCACATATATGAGAAATTATAACTGTTTTAAAAACAATATATACCGTGGTAGATTGGTAAAGCTATTTCAAATTTCTGATTGTTCAATTTGTCTTCCAATAGTTTTTCATAGGTGACCTATAAATTCACATTTTTTGTGCCTTTTTTTGAAATCGACGGACAATTCTTATTCATCAGCGACAAATGTAAATTTGTTAACTAATTGAGGACATTAAACTTTCATAAATATGTATCTGATTTAGAAAATGGTATCAGATAATCATCAAATCTTGGGTGTTTGTTACAAAGAGTAAGACTGTTTGCCCTTGAATTAATCACGTAATTATATACTGAAGTTAGCATAAAGCAATATGAACATTTTGCACCATAAATGCCACTGTTTGATGATTGTGGTTTAATCCTGAATTAAAAATCAATGGAAACTATTTAATTTAATGTCAAATTCCAAATATGTCAGAAGTTCCAAAACAATACCTGTAGACAAAATATTTTGTTTTGTAATACCTTTCCTTGTATCTGCAATTGATATACAATAGATAACTGCATTAGCCAGCGCAAGATTATGCAAGAGGTCCATAATAAAATAGAAATTTCCAATATAAATGTCCCTAACACGTCTACACAAAAACGTCTACCTAAAACATTTACATTACATCGCAGTCTTGCGATGACATAACATATTGAATGCATCTTGTAATAAAATTTCATTCGATTAAGTGCTTCAATGTATTTAAAAAAATGTAAATCTTAAATTAGGAGTGTCAGCCTGTAGGAACAGCAGAAATACAGATTGTTTCTGGCCTTACGTCTTTCAAGTTTATTCGTTTGATTTTATTATAATTTCTTAGCTTCCGTAAGTCGAACAGAGTTGATTTTAAGTGCAGTTATCTGATGAATAGAGAGGCAAGCTTTGTAAAAAGATGCTGGTGTTGCCTGATTCGGTATTATTTTATCTGAACTGATAAGTAAAGCTACATATGTACTGCCAGATAAGAAAATCATGACACAAGGACATTCAGAGACAATGAAACTAGTGGTAGGATGTGTTCCCTGTATCATAAATGAAGTTTCTGGTAGATTTCTGCTTGCGCCCTTGTTTACTTGCTTTTATAACGTCAAAACATAGCTTCAGATATAGAGATTTCAAACATTTCTGATACTACTCTGTCTTTTTGACTTAATGGAAAAGATTAGCTTCGAGCAAGCATAGTGCAAGATGACTGTCGTTATCAGTATAAATATTTAATCAAAATAATGTTCTTTCATTCACTTTTGCATGTATTTCAAGTGTGATGCAGAAAACGTCTCTCGTAGCTTATAGAAATTTGTCACACAGCAGATGCCTGTTTATGAACCTGTACCGAACGGTGTCTTCGTCTATTTGTGAGATAGAACAGTTTGCTGCATATATACCTGGTGTCTAACAATTCTTCGCCAATCTGGAACAAAGTTCATATTTATCATATTCTTTTTATATTATTTATGTACCATCTGTAATGAGCAGGCAAGATTGAACGAATAAAATTACCTCTTCTTAAATTGACACAAGCTTCTGCTTGTTTGATAAGAGCACATATTCTCTTTGTAGGGACATAAACAGTTTTTGGGTGCGGAATATAAAGGATTTGTCTTTGTCCACATTTATTTTAGCCAATGTGAGGCATGTCACCCCCTCACCTCATTATGCATGTAGATCTATCATTTTTCCGTTGGCTGTAATGTGGTGTAATTATTTATCGCTTCTAAAGACGGAATTCATAAAAGATTTTATAATGACGAACATATATAAGTAGTTTGTCTATTGAGAATGCTATTGCCAAAGTTGAAATTAATATTGGAACTGCCTCGGGCAATAAGGAATCATATTTCCTGTTTTATTGCTAATAGAAAAGCACTGCATTTTGACAACAGCTACGAAAGTTATCACGGCAAATTCGGATTAATTGTACGCTTTGTCGTAATACGAGTATTGTGCATAAAACTTGCTGTACACAATCTTTTCATCAACATTTTGTGGTTTCCTTTCACCGTCAGTGTGTTTGCTTTATATATCAAAAGAAGGTTCTTTTCTTCTTTGTTTCGTCTTGATCAGCATATTCTCGGAGGAAAATAAAACATCATGTGAATTTTATTTTTCAAATTGAAAGCTTTAAAGTTGAACACAGCTTTTAAGACGTCGGAACTTCAAGTGAATATTAATGTTCTCTGCTTTGCCATTTTAGTTCTTTTCTCGCTTTAAACCAGGAATAAGACGTCATTCTATATTATAGTTTTTATTGAAGTATTGTTAAACACTCATCCTGTGGCAGGATTGAGAGTGAACAAGTTCGAGAAGTTTACCATTGGTTCCTGCTGCCATACTATCGTCAAAGTAATGAGTTACATGGATTGTTTACATTTTAAAGTAATTGAATGAAACAACGCTTTCCTCCCAAAAATGCATTTTAAAGCGCCGTTTACATAATAAGGGACGTAACTCAGTTACGTTTAACATAACGTTAACGACACAGTTCAAATATTGCATTTCTTTCAACTGAAATAGCTTTAGTTTCAAGAACATTACCTTAATGTAGCACTTCTAATGCTTCAAATGTACAATTTGTCAATGAATACAGGAGAGAACAAGGTTAAAATGAACCGTTAAGATAAAGTTAAATTTTTGTATTTGGTTCATATCGATTTCAATTCATTCATTTTACATTTTACAAGCATGTACATATAGGATTTATTTCTAAATAAAGTATAGTTCTTTAATAAAGTTTTACTAAGTATACTATTAGCATACATTTTTTCTTTTTGTAAACACACTATGTTTCGCACTTCTGTTGTGCAGTTTTACTGTTTTTGTAGGTCTTTTATCATGATAATATTAAGAGGTTATTTAAGTGGGCCATCAGTCACAAGTTGTACTGTACAAAGACTTCACCACAAGTTCTCTTTATTGGCATAGTTTTGCCTTTCCGGCGTGTCAGATTTGTTTACAAGTAATCACATTGCTAGATATTTTTTCTTGCGTATCGGATCGGCATTTCCGCTGATTTTACCCATGAAAAATCCGTCTGCCTCGGGAACTCCACAGAGCCTCGTTCCCGCCAATACAGTCACTCCCGGTGACGCATATTTTGATCTGAACCGCGTGGTCATGACATAAACTTTATTGTAGATTTACCTCAAATCTTAGGTAGGAAATACGAAACTAAAAATAGCACTACTGCTAGAATTAGGCCAATTAGTGAGTGTTGTGACTAGTTTTAGAGCGCTTAAATATATCATGAAGGTTTGTGGTAATATTCAGTTTCTAGTGCAGTTTTAAACACTTTTAAACAACAGATTATGCTTAATTACTTTTTGAACAAACAGGATATTTCGTTACTCTTGATGCACGCTTTTGGAATAATTTCATCGTGTTCTTTGTTTTTGCAAGAACAATGTCAGCCGCCGTGATATAATACTTCAGTTTCTATATTAGTCCATAAAGATAAACAAAACCGAGCATCAAAGGGCGCCGAAATAGTTTGTACAGTGGCGATATAGCAAAATAGCTTTGTAAGCAACATATAGTTGATTGAAGAAAATTTATGAATATTTGCAGAAAACATTAAAACATGGTGGTTTTAAAGCTGAAAAAAACGGAAGAAAAAATTTTAAAAATTGGGTTGACCGGGATTCGAACCCACCGTAAAATTAGACGGTCATCAGCTATCCACTACACCACGGAGACTGACTTTAAAGCACGTGGTAAAAATAAGCCATATTATAATTTTGCAAAAGGCAGGTCTGAGAACCGGAACCGGTTCCTAGACAGCGACCTTACGAACCGGAATCGGTTCTCTAGCCTGTATCCGTCTATACACTAGCGAACCGGAATTGTTTTCCGCATATATTACAGGTAATTGTGATAATAAAATAGATTATTTAATAATTATAAAGGAAAACTTCCATTTAAACAAGAAAAAGTGGGATTATCAGTTTATTTGCATTAGTTTTCAATGTGTCGATTGTCGAATTGATCTCCTTCGCCTTCCGCACTTCCGGTTTTATATGATGTCTATGTGTACGCTGGCGAAATGGTAGTCGACACAATGATCTACCATTTCGCGGTGAAGCACATGGGACAGGAGGATTAATAGTCGTCGGGTTGTTGCAGAAGTACGCGGGTGGAAGCTGGCGAAGTTTGACATAGTCTTCATACAGATAGGTAAAAATGATATAGAAAAATTTAACAACATCAGTTACCCATGCCCTACTTGATATAAGAAATGAATTCCGCAGCTGTGGTGTTCAGCACGTCGTATTTGAGAGCCTCTTCCATTGTCATCAACGTCGATACAAGTTATGCAGACGTCTTAACAAGACCTTGTTGAAACTCCCACTTGACAAAATATGGTCACATGGTCCAGAGTTAATGAACAATGACGTTATAGACAGACGTGATGGTGTGTTTAGAAGAGAGTTGACTTTAAGTTCACCGACAGCATCAGTCATGCCTTCCTGAACCAGAGGCTCTGAAAACAGTCCTTTTCAGGGCTAAACTGACTCTAACAGGGTCGACGGGCCATGATCAGAGCTCCTCGTGGTGTAGCCTGGATGTGACATAATGAAAACGAAAGCAAATGCTTAGTATATTTAGGTTTAATTATTTCTCCCTAGCATATATTACATAAAATCAAAAACATTTACAGAAAAATTATGCTTTCTGTTTCAATGCTATTCATTATGTTATAACTAAACGCTCTCCTTCGTCATTCTGTTATCTCTAATACTAATACTGCGTTAAGTCTTTCATGTCATAATTTTAGGAAGGATCTCTAAATATTCCTCTTCCGAATTACATATTTAATGATAACAATAATAATCAACATATGCATTGTTTATATAGCTGTATCAATAAACGTGCCGATAACAACACGCCAAATAATTCGTCCGAATATTAATTCCGGTTCGCTAAGGTCGCTGTCTATGGAACCGGTTCCGGTTCTCTAGACACTTCCTTTTGCAAAACCGATAAGGAAAGTTGTTTTACGTTTTCGTATTTTTTCTAAAAAGATATGAAAAGGAACATTACAATTAAACAATTACGTTTTAATGAAGGAAATGTGATAATCAAATTTTAAGTCTATTGCGTATTATTTTGGCATACAGTTAAAACCATTTTTCTTCGCATTCTAATAACCGCTCCTAGCATGTACTTCCGGAAAAAGTATTCCATAATAGGCCACCGCCGTCATCGGCGGCGCCAATAAAGGCAAAACTGCGAAGACGAAGGCAGCCGTTAATTTTATTGTAACTTCAGAGTAAAATAAGCTGTATTTGGACTCGTACTACCTTTTTGATAAAGGATATTATAACAGGAACAAAATAAAATCTGGCGTTAGAAAAGCAACCGCGCGTTCTTTTAAGATAAATATGTGATTCAAATTGTTGATATTTTTCAAGTGGACGAGAAGCAATGATTTAAGTGATTAGGACGCTGACTTTCATGTATAATTTGCTACTAAAATCATCACAGTTTTCATGCTAAATTCACTGTAATACGTACTCGGGGTGCTCCTGGAGAAGTTCTATAGAAACAGGAAGTTATTGATTGACCAGTAATAGGTTTGACATGATTTTTTTCGGTCAAGTTATTACCAATTATATCCACAATGTACACACTCACAACGATGCTCGAAAGTTATTCCCTGTAAACGGAAATGGAACGAAACAAATACAAAGATACACGTGCATAATGCCAAACTTTTGGCAAATATGGAAGTCAAATAACATTTTATTTTATTTTCCTGTATTTTAAGTATCTAATTCAGTGATAAATAGGACAAGACTGAGGTAAAACTTGCGAATATTTGTTTTCAGAGCAATAGACAGCTGATTGATACACAAACGAAAACAAGTAGACAGACTATAGTCCATAATAGGGTTATAAGTATAGTAACGTGATCCAGCATGTCGGATTTGCTCGAGTCGTGCGTCGGATCATAAGAGTGCGTAGCACAAGTATGATCCGAGCTCGACGAGAGCAAATCCGGCTTATGGATCAATTTACTACTATACATGTACTAATGACCCTTTTATTATATACATTTTGACACTTGTTTGCGCGAATAGACTAAATAAAAATGACATTTTAAGCTTAAAATTGAAGAAAGACTCCTTTTAGCGCGAAATATACGTAATGTGCGACGTCATTTTGTTGACGTCATCATATAAACAAGTTGTAAAGACCCAGTCAAAACCGACGTTATTAACGTCATGTGTATTTTAGGGCCAATTGAATGCACTCTTAAAAATAATGCCGCACTGTCCGTATTACACGTGCATACAATACGGATTTTTTTCTGTCAGGTCGTATTTGATGGTTGAATAATGGATGTATTTTTGACAGAATATTTATAGGTATATAATAAATTAAAGTACAGGCGATTTTATTAAGTGCGTATCAAAATATCTCAAATAACAAAACAAGGAATAAGGTCAGCTTAAACGTTTTTTTTCAAAACTTAGTTATAAAGTAATATCAACCCAGCAATTATTGTATAACATTTTCCAAAGCCCTAGCTGTAATGGACGCAATTATGCTTTCTTATTAGTTCCAAGAAAATGACTTCATGCATTTACATAATCTTAATCATAAAAATATGAGGATGTTTCCAAACAGCAGTCTGAATTGTGATAAAACGAAAATAAGAATTCATAAATGTTAATGTTTCATCAGCATTCATTTGGTGTCATGTCAACAATATTATTTTTGATTAATGTACCACGTGATCTTTAAGTATAATAAGCTTTTCATTTCATTTTCATGTTGAGCAATGCTTCCTATGAGCTAGGTAAAAATAAATTACTTTTTATTTTTGTATGCAATGAATCACCTTTAAATTAAACAAAGGGCAATTAAACTATGGGGAAAAGACAAACTAATTCCACTTCCTTCTTATCTTAGAGAAACAATACAATAGGCTTACGAAATGTTGTTTTACACCTACCCTGTGCGGTAGATTGTGAAGTTGTGCATTTTTTAAATCTTGTTTTCATTTACAAGAATCCATCACATGCGAAAGAAAATGTTATGTAAAATATTTCGTTTAAATAGAAAACCATATCCTTTAAAAAACAACAACAAAAAAAAAAAAAAAAAAAAACGCATGCAAGGGTAAAATGTTTTCGCCTCGCTCTTTCTGATGAAGCGAAACATAAAAATGACATACTATCCCCTGCAAACACATTTGTGTTTTTGGTTTCAAATTATCTATAAAATTTCTGCGAAAAGTATTTGATCATGATATTAAGCGTTCAGCGGAAAGACGCAAGTTCTCATGGCGTGAATCACTGATGTGATCGCAGAAGTGTGAAATTTAATGCATCTTGATTTTGTTATTACTTTATCGTTGCTTAAAACATTTTGCTGTCTGTCTTGAGAATAAATTAAACTTTAACAATTTAAAACACCTCGGAGAGTAATTTAAACATTGCTAAAATGAATGTTATTTGCCTTTATAATATTGTGTACTGTAATACTGATAACTATTTTGATAATTGAATAGTATATTGGTTTGAATTGGTGGGGAACAGGTTGTGAACCTGTATACTAAATGAAAAACGTTTTTGAGATCCTCTTAAAGATGTTTTGTTAAGATTACCTCGTATTTGTAAGATGATATTAGTTCTTATGAAGGTAATTGTTCTAAGTATGTCTTTGAGATAGCATATTCTTCACAAAATAACTGTCACCTGAATCGAGCATCGAGTAGTAAACGATAAGAAAGCCTATAAAACAGCCCAATCATATACAACCAGGTCAATTTTTAACATAATAAAATGTCTTTTGTTTTGTTTTTCTTTTGAATAGTCAAAAGACAACTCGTTTATTAACTATAACAGTACATTATATACTGTAACTATAACAGTACATTATATACTGTAACTATAACAGTAAGATTAGGTCATGTATAAGAAGATAATTACAATACTGTTCTTAATCGTTTATATATAGACTAATACATGTATACTTAATTTTCTTCTAAAATGAATGTAAGGTAATTAACACAATGAATTGTTAACAAAATTAGCTTCCAAATTTCTTACATGAACTGGTTGGGCATACAGTAGAGGTTCGAATAAATCTTGCACTAAGTATTTTCTGATATGTTTGAAAAGTGTGAGAGTAACATATATGTGCTTGCTAAGTGTCATAAAATATGTTTCTGGATTAACGATAAATATGGTGCTACCTATTGACGCTTTAAAGAGAGAGATCTCAGTTTCTGTCTGGCATAAAGTGATCGTATTTCGCCCACTGAGTGCGATAAAAAGGTGGGGTGAGCAGAAACCTATAATTATAATCTGTTGAAATTTCTACCTTGATGAAGTACACTTCAGCAATAGACTTCCTCTTGTTTGATGCGCATTTTTGTAATGCTTTCGACGCTTTTCATTGTCTCTGTGCCAGTAGGCGTGATATTATATAAGATCATCTACCCATGTCTATAATAAAACACATTGTTTTCGATATAAATGTCAGTAGGATGTCTGCACATACTAGTATTCTTGCAAGAGCGTAGTAGATACAATCAGAGAGTTGTAATAGCATGTCAGTCTATTAAGTGTCGTATATCACAGCATTGCAATCGAAAAGCCCAGGGGGAAAACCTAAGTTGCAAAAAAAGAGGGGCATAATGGGTGTTTACCGCCAGTCTTAGTAAAATTGCCAAAAAAGACACATTATATGTTAGTTCTATTTCTTGCGGTTTCTGGAAAGACTTAAACAATTGAGTTTGGTAAAAATTTGCCAAGTGGTTTAACTGGAGATGTGACGACGAACGAAGGTTAATGAACGGCGAAGACTCACCACGAGTGTTCCGTGCTCAGATGAGCTAAAATAAATAAGTTTGGTCTTTCTTCTTTCAATATGTGTTATTTATGAAAGTCGTACAAGTCATTGTTAGGAAACTAAGCTAGTTTATCCGAGATGCAGATTACTTGAAAGAAAATATGAAACAAATGTATCATTTGCTTATTTAAGCCACAGTGTTTATACAGTGTGAGAACTGCTTTTGGAGACATTCAATACATACAGGAAATTAGTGATATGCCTGGAGGACGTAAATTGATGATGACCTAAATAACAAGGTTTTGTTCTATTTATTACCTCTGATCGATAGAGTACTACTATTTATCACAGTGACAACACTTTGACGATAATGCCTCTTTTCGGAAATGAAACGAAACTAACAAATGTAATGTATACAATGTATATTCCAGGGTTCAACGCAAGACTGTCGTAAGTAATTCTTTACTGCATACAACTTAAGACTGCTTTGCGTTGAACCATTGATATGCGTATAATGTCAGATTTCGATAATTGTTGAAGATTCTATAGGATGGGCAAAGGATCGGCCATTTTCCAGTTTTAAACAGTTACGAAAAGTACATTTATGAAAAGGACAAAATAATGACGTATTAAGAGTTTTGTCTTGATTTATGGTCGAAGAGAAGAATATCCAAATGGAAACAAATAGACAGTTAATTCACAAACCTACGATTATCCAACACAGCATACCGTTTTACATTCTTTATGGCCAGACAGTATAATAAACAAGACTTATTTTGATTCCAGGCATTAAAGACGCCGCCGCAATAGTTTTGCACCAAACTGTGATACTAAAACCGTTGATGCATACTGATATCTAATTCATGATTTTGATTTTTCTACCTAGGCATATACCAGAAGTTATATACAGACCATTTATTAACAAAACAATTCATTATTTAAAATTAAAAAAACCCACCTAAATCTTAATTTGCATCCAATTTTTGCATGTAATTTTACGTTAATCTTTCGAAATTATTTATGCCTGATATCAAGCAAATGAAAAAAAGTACACTCTATTATAACGACTTATTTAGAAAATCTGTTTATTTTCTGACGCGTTATGACTATATACCAGAAGATACGTTTTGATACGAAATTTCATTTCTACTTTTTATTAAAAATGTCAAATGATAGAATAATTAATTGTATTCATTATTGATTTTTTTTATATGAATTACCACTAAGTAAAAAACTTGTATAAAATGTAACACCTATTTTTATATTTATTGAAATTATTCCGGTGTACTTTAACTCTTTTAAAAAATCTATTCAGTGAGATTTTCAATTTGTCATTTCAAATACCCTATATTATTGCATTTTTCAATTAAGTTTAGTTACAGAAAGGGGTTTAATTTACGTAAATGTTCTTTAAGTTTGAATTACATAACAAACTTCATGTTCCAGAGAGCCCGATTGTTAAAAAAATGTCTATAAATTCGATTTTCATAGCCTCGCATATATGGCTCAGTTTATTTTTGCATTCCAAATACTTGACGCCACCTCCAATTAGTTTAATTTACATTTCTTTCACAGCAAATATCGAACTACTTTAATGCGGTAAGGTACACATGTTATATTTAAGGAAATAAAAAGATTGTATATTTATGCAAACTAGCAAGAGAAAAAGCAACCTTTGCATCTCTTCATCGCAATAATTAGGAATAAAGTAATGAAGCTCGAATGGACACATATGATATGATTTCGATTTGCAACAATAGTAAAATAGTTTATGTTTTAATTCACAACAATCCAACACAACACATCCAATTTGAACGTTACATTGTAACAGTAGCAATGTCCATAAAACTATATTTACAATTTCAATATTGTTTAATGTTTTCACCAAAATTCTCGTGGTTTCCTATCACCCTCAGTGCATTTGTTTTATGTACCTGATGATCTTCAGGTTTCTTCCATTCTTCATTTTATGTTGATCACCACTTTCTCAAAGTGGGCAAAACAACAACAAAATTTTTTTATGCAATAAAATAGCTTTGAAATTTAAATCACAGCTTTCAAAACGTCGGAAACTCAGTGGCAAGCATGCGTAAATGATCACTGCGCTGTCATTTTTATTCCATTTTCCTGCATTTCTTAAGTACTCTGAACCTGTTACGAAAGGAAAATAAGAGTTCATTTTTTACAGTCTCCAGTAAATCCATCATGCGGTTCACTTGAAATTTAACAATTCATACCTGTGTAAACAAATGCAATTTATTTTTTAAAAAGTTGTTTTGCTAGACATCAGTTTGAAGAAAACATTATATTCAAAAATGTCGACAAAGGCCATGCCGGAACATTTAGGTATGAGACGCCTAAATCGGTGAAAACCGGAAGCAGGTGATTTTGTCTAGGGAACATGCAGACCTACACTATGTGTTTGATTGCTGTTGGCTGAAACTAAGTGGTGCATACAAGAAAAATTATTTTGAAATAATCGCTGCTGTAATCACAAATGAAATATGAAAAGGAAAATCTGGATATAAATTATAATCAAAATATTTGGTATTTGAAAATACGACATATTTGGTCGGTGACCACTAAAACGCCACAAAAATCGGGGTGGTGTCTTGAGCTCCAAATTACTGGCATAAAGTATTGGATCACATGTTAAATTTTGTTATTTTTATGTGGGACTAGGATGATTCTACAAAATAAAGTTCATTTCAGCAGTCGGTGAGATTTTGGGTAGTCGCACCGGAAGAAACCCTTATAATGTAAGTCTATGGAAATGTATTTAGGCGTCTCATACCAACAAGCGGCATTTTAACACACTGACACATTTATATTCACCTTATCACTGTTACCGATTATGTCAAATATACAATGTAGTTATCAGGTTATAAGTAAATGCCAAAAGAAAATAAATTGAGATAAAATCTTTCTCTTAAGCTTTGACCTTATGACATTCATCTGAAGCTTAGATACTTTAACATTGATCTTAAACTTAATAATATTGATCTTTAACTTTATTATTAAACATTGACAGTGGGTTCAAGAAAGAGCTTAATTTCTTCGCAAATGTTAGGAATTTCTTTAATATTCTCGGATTGGCCAGGGAACTAAAGCCAATGTACAGGGTCAATAGTCTATTGATCATATAAAAAATACATTGTATTCGAATAAAGATTCCGCTGGTATTTATCATTCCTGAAGCCGCTGACAGAGACACGAGCCCTTTCTTGAAAAACTTTCTCAAAAGAAAAGATCATTCTGAATATTTGATCTTGCAACAACTTGATATGTGCCCCTTTTGTGATAGTGGGTTGTTATATAAAGTGTTAGTCCAAATTTCTTAGATTGACTGGGGCCCCACATCATCCCTTCACAAATGCGCCTTGAGTGTAATCGTTATTACAGCAGAGGTTCATAGTGTAATATCTATTCTTTAGTACTCTGCACCTGTTACCAAACGCAAAGAATAGTATTTTGCTCTTGATTTAACTCCACGCTATGAAAATGGTCGATACAGCAGTTTCTGATCTTTTCAAAGAGTTCTTGTTTCTGATAAAAAGTTTCTAATGGTATCACAGAGGTAGCTGACCTGGTTTCTGAGTTACATGTTGCTTTATTTTGCAAGACATTTGTTCATGATAAAAAGTTGGGTTGGAATAAATTTCAAGATAAATAAAACACAAAGAGGAATCGTGTATAAAGCTTCAGTGTACCTTTCGTACTATTTCTTTTCATACCGTTAATCTTTCCATGGCTTCACCGTCTGCAACGCTTTCATGGGTATCTATTCTAAGACTGATGTTCTATCTAAATATCAGTATAGCAGTAAACATATCCAGTCTGTGATATTTTACTTGCAACTTTTATAGGTTTATCATCGTGTTGTCTAGATACATAATGTTGTTCTTGTTATAATTAACACACCTTTGTCCCCGTAAACGACATTTGATTTTAGCGTTATATATAATTGTGTCAATCAGTCGCCTACTTTTACCTTGCCACCTCTCTGCTGTCTGATTTTAAACTATTATTGAAATTTATGATTTATTTGAAAATACGAACTTTATGTTCTCCATGATTGTTTATGTTGTTGGCCAACTCTAGATACTTTATTATCCTAAGCAGAACTTGGTCAAGGTCTTGCACAAAACTTTCAATCACAAGGAGTTTCTGAATTTTCATCATACTACGATATGCAATACTTGTTGCACATGGCAAAAGCTTTGTCATTTGCATAGAATGATAGAAGAGCTAAAATGTATGCTAAGATTATAGTAGAGTTTAAATGTATGATTAAGTGATAGTAGAGCTAAAATGTATGCTAAGATTATAGTAGAGCATAAATGTATGCTTAAGTTCATAGTTGAGCTTAAATATATGCTAAGATTATAGTAGAGTTTAAATGTATGATTACTAATAGTATGCTAATGACTGATAATAGAGCTTTAATGTATGAATAAGCTGATAGTAGAGTTTAAATTTATGAATAAGATTAGTAGTAGAGTTTAAATTTATGCATAAGTTGATAGTAGAGTTTAAATGTATGCATAATTGATAGTAGAGTTTAAATTTATGCTTAATAATAGTTGTTAGTTATAGTAGAGCTTGAATGTATGAATGACTGATAATAGAGCTTTAATGTATGAATAGCTGATAGTAGAGTTTAAATTTATGAATAATTGGTAGTAGAGTTTAAATTTATGAATAATTGATAGTAGAGTTTAAATTTATGAATAATTGATAGTAGAGCTTAAATGTATGAATAATTGATAGTAGAGTTTAAATGTATGAATAGTTGATAGTAGAGTTTAAATTTATGAATAATTGATAGTAGAGCTTAAATGTATGAATAGTTGATAGTAGAGCTCTTAAATGTATGTTAATTATTTTTCTTATTTTACATTTGAGTACCGCCTCTGTGGTCGACTGGTTAGATTTGATGGCTTGCTATCACTGTAACCTCTCACACGTTTCGCGCCCTATAACCGGTCAAGTCTCTTGAGGTGAGAAAGTTGGCAGTTTCTTACGAAGGATCGGACTCTTGTACTGGTTCTTCCCAGGAACGATTGTGAGATAAACTGTCCTCATGTTAAAATTAACCAAGGTTTGAACGGGCGTTAAAAAACAACATTAACATTTTACGTTTGAATTTTCCTCGCTGCCTATACAGTAGAAAGAGTCGAACATAGCTATTTACAAATGTGAAAAATGTCCCTTATGACGTTTAGGCAAAAATTTAGATCTTGTAGTAAATTATATTTCCTCTTCTGTACCTGCGATAAGTGTATAAAGGTCAAAGTTTAATTTTCACTTAATAAGCAAAGTAAATGCCTGTGAGAGTTTCATGAGGGCAATAATTATTTTGTTTATGCAGCCGATATTGAATTATAACTTGCTTATTATTTGTCCGCCCCCTAATCTTGTCTTTTGAAGTATTCACAATAGTGCACATGGGTTGTTATCAGTTTGACTGGCAGCTGAAACACTTCATTAAACGTGGAGAATTATGCCATCTACTTCTACTGACATGTTTAACAAATACGATCCAAAAATGAGGCTTCGTACAGTAGGAAAGCACAACGCATAATTTCTCAATGTTCGTGGAAGTAAGGTGTACAAGTGCTTTACACAATGGTGATCTCACAAGGTTCATTACATTTACCCGTAGTTTCATTAAGAACAACAAAATAACATACAGTAAACATGCCTTGCAATGAATTGAAAAAATAGCGCAGCGCAAAATGTACGTTATAAAAGAAAAGTATATGTATGTATAGTTATTTGAGGACGAAAGGTCGTTTGTGTGAACTATTACATTCATTCATTTTGGTGACCTGTTGATAGTAATGATACATTTGACAAAAGGTTTTTGGTACGTGGCATTCCCTGTTTGATATTATTTTTGTTTTTTTGTTGTTTTGATAAATTCTGATAAAATTTCAACCAAACAACTTTATGAGGAAGGTTAGACATGATGTGTAAATTTCAACGTTACGTGAACTTCGGAGCTTTGATTTCATTTACATGTACAATGTGTAAATATCTATATCAGTGGCCATCATTCATATTATATACTCATACGATTCCATGTTTAAAAGGACATATCTAATCAACTTGTCTCAACTTTTATGTTCAATGTTACACATTTTTCTCAGTTTTACCAGATCTATTTAAATTAATTACACAATGAATGGGAATTTAACTTTCCAACATTTCACCTACAAGTTCTGAGACAAACCTGTGTTTACACAAAGCGGGTACACGAGAAAGCATAAAGAACACAGACGAGTATGATTGGCTCTACACCGTGTTATAGATGGACTAGTCTTGTTCGGTCATTATTGAGACACATCCTAACGGTCTGCTTTCAAATGTCGTACAAACATAATGCGACCTCTAATAACTCCAATAATTAAAAATTAAATAGTGAGATAAACAGTTGCATGTTTATTTTTGATGAAATATTGCGGGTAGTGAAAAAAGACGTACACGAACGCATTAGCAAGTTTTAAAGCCCCAAGCTCACTTGTAATTTGCTCGGATAGAACAATGAATTTACTGATAGAATAATGGTAAAACAGTTATTCGGGTTATGATTTAAATTATCTTGCTTGAAATACTACATGCCAAATATTTCGGCTATAGGCCTTCCGGTTTTTGAGAAGATTCTTAAAATGTTTCCTATTTGTTGCCAAGGAACATCCCTGAATTTAGCTTGGTTGTTTTGAAGGAGATATTGTTTGAAACAAAAAGTGGACGACGCACGACAACGGACGCCGAACACAGGGTTATCCTAAAATCTCACCTTCAATGTGAGCTAAAACCTGACAATGATTTTAGAAAGAACTATGCACAAAAATAACTGTCGTGAACGTAATTTACATTATATCTAGAAGTTCTTTCTTGGACATATCTATTTATAACTAGACACACCGGTATTTAAAGTTAAAGTTTGAGGTATTTGTCTATTTAAAGATGATCACGTAATGTAAAATTCGGCAAAAAATCCCAAATATATTTTAATCAGCCAATCATGAATTTCTGAGAGAGGAGGCGGGCTTTCAGTGATCACATGATCAGCTTCATCCAAGCATCGCTATGCTCTTTGAATAATGACGACGTGAATTCACCAAGTTTCTTTGTTTAATTCAACATATTCTTCTTTGACATTTAACAATGTATTCAGATGTTATCATTTCAGACGATGGCGTAAACGCGTTTACATTTACAGACGAATATTTGTCGTGGCTGGACAAAACTACGAGCAGACTATTTAAACACAACTAAGTACCCTATATTTTTTCAGTCAACTAAAGAAATCGAATTTCCGACAGAGGAAAACGCGACTCCCAAATTCCTCACATCATACATCAAAATCCGGACAATCTTATTATTCCTATGCGGTCTTTTACTGAGCAAAGTCAAGAATGGGAATACAGGTTCTGGACAAAGAGAATTTAACATGTTCATGAGTAAACTGTTGTGGATAAGGATATCTCACTCGAACGTCCCAAAACGAGGCTCTGCCGAGTGTTTTTAGACGTATCTTAACCAGAGGGTGGGATTTCCTTATCCATAACTCAATGGACATGGTAGATTTATTTTTTCACCGTTTGAATCGCATTTACACAAGTAAGAAGAAATAAGTGTAAATCACCCTAACTTAATAACTGTATATGACAAGATTGACAACGGTGTAATGAATTCAGATCTTCTAAGATATGCATTACTATTTGAATACATGTACGGTGGAATTTACGCTGATTTGGATGTTGAAAATATAAGACCGCTGGACATCGCAACTTTAAAGTATGCTTGCATCATACCGACAGAAACCTTTGACCACAGCACGATTAAAATGATATTCCAGTGTGGCTGAACACTGCTGTTTTATTGTATAGGCCCAAACATCCGTTACACAGTTATTGCTAGAGCCTCGATTTGCTGGTGACACGAACTGGACCTGAGTTTATCACTAGGGTATTTATCAGTTACAATAATCTAACAATGTCAGATCTGACGCAAGTTGACGGACGCAAGTTATCGTATTTGGCTAAGCGTGGCTGTGCAGAATTTGAATATCGTAGGAAGGTTCGAGCCAACAGGAAACACCGTGCATTACTGGTTCCACTTGTGGATTGCCAACAATCAAACAAGGCGGTCGTTCAAATATACTCACATAAAGTAAATTATTCCGAAATGCATTCTTTATTATGACAAATCTATGCATATAGCGCCTGTATGAAACAGAGTGAGAAGCCTTCTGGATACTACACTTTCTAGAATTGTAACTCAAGAGTTGAAAATAGTCTGTTGTGAAAGTATAACTGGTATCTAAGCACATTTGGGCAAGTTTTATATATAATACACGGCAAATACAGTCTGGCTATAAGCGTCGTTCTGCACAAGTAGCGTTTTGGTGAACTCAACGATTTGTTTCAAAGCATGAGCCACGATTTACCGTATGGCGACCACAGACTGTACAGACTGTCCTATTATCTATACATAAGGACGGGCCATGATGTGGACATCACAGTCTTCCTTATCGTAAAAAACTAATGAAATGATTGGTATTGAGGCAATATGGAAAACACATTACGTTTTTTTATTGCAATGGAGTCGTTTGACTGGAGAAGAAAATAGTTTAAGCTATAAGTTAGAGCAGAACTTAATATAGCCCTAAATTATTTTTTTCTTGTAAAAGTTTTACATTTGATTGTAACATCAAACTCGACGTAAACAAAGTACATGTAAAACGATATCGCGTGACAATATGAACACAATAATAAAGAAATGGCCTCTAAACAATTCATGATTTTAAAATACAATTTTCATAAAAAATGAGCATTAAAAAGAAGTGCTAAAACAGGCCTCTTAAACATTTCATGATTATGGAATATAATTTCATAAGTAATAAATATAAAAAAGTTGCAGAGAAGAAAGCAATCCAGCAGCATATTATAGTATTAAACAATGATAAGAGCATTAGAATGATGTACATTTCATTGGTTTCACTGTTCTCTCCCGTATCTTCTAATGGGTTATCACTATTGGTTTTAGTAATACAATCTAGTCAACATCTTCATTGGCAGAATATACGGTTCTCCGTTTCGAAACTTTTTGGCTACTTCTTGTCAAAGACATAATTATTCGTATAGTGTAATTACTCATGCATACTCATTACTGGAGGGATAATTGCAATAATTTATACGATTATGCATGTACTACCAAATAAGAAAATGAAATATAAAGCATAATTGGTATGTAGGATAGCCTATTTGCATCGCATTTTTACCCGATGTATTTTGCTACACCATTTTGCTAATGCACAGTAAATATACATTACTTCCGTTTCTTAAATGTATGCTATTTTACTATTTTATGTACTGGTACTTATCTAAAAAGTGGTTTTTAGAATTGGTAATATTTGTGTCGCACTCTTGAGATTTAAGACTTATCAACTGAAAGTTATAATTTTTGTATAATGATTGCAGAAAATAATACTTGATTTATTTGCAAAACAATGTGCGTATACATGTATTTTTCTCTTTTGTTCTAGTTTTGATTGTAAAACTTGCTTGCCAATTTGGCGGAAATATATTCAGGCAATCTTACTATTTAAACCTGTTAATTAGGGTGACGCTTAAGCTGTTTTCAGACTACTTTGTATTAATGCTGTCTGTAAACTTAACTGATAATCACGTAGGTCTTCACGAGTGCAATATGGTAAATTCCGAACAAAAATAGCACGTTGTCACTTATTAGCATTACAGCTTCAGACGAAAGACTTTCTGAGAAACTTCTTAAGTAGTCTTCTTGAGTCTTATGGTAAATAAAGTTTGTCACAAATAGCAATTACGATATTTAGAACATCCTCGACCTATTGGTCCAAATGGCTATACGTCCAACATTCTCTATGATAGGCTGGCGTCACAGGAAAAGGTTTTTCTTTCTTACACAAACAGTTAATAAGAAGGTACATAACATTAAAGCATGCAATGGCAAAGGAAATGTAGATGGTAAAAGGGATTTGGTCTTAAGGTATATGTGCTTAGATAGTATAGATAGATAGATAGATGGATGATCCCCGTATTCGGTAAATTTAAATACCCGTTTTTTTCACACTTACCTTAGCGCAAAGCGATGTGTTTGTCAACGTGCTGCTTTGCTCACATTTGGCAAGATATGCGCATATGGCCCACACGAGTTTTAGATACAATGTACAATCGATACAGTCACAAAGAAAACACAGCCATAAATATATAGAATTCAAGGAAATTGTGATACAAAAGTATCTCAACGGGCTTTAGAACAGTGTCTTAACGATACCAACACTTCATTGTCTTGTTTAAAAAGAAAATGTGACCGATGAGGCAAGTGAACATAAAACTGATGTAATAATCCGTTATCTGAAGAGTACGGACTGTTTGACCGATACACCACCTGGAAATGGGAATATTAGATAAAGATGAAGATTCTGAACAACATGCGACTCTACTGACAAAAGTGTGGAGCAACTGCTGAAGGCACACATACAATGTAGTCTGACAAATATCGCATTTTATGTCTGAAACAATTCGTATGTATTTCTATTTTTAGATATTGAAGACTGTCTAACTGTACCCTTTAAGCAATGTAGAAAGGACGACTGCAGACACTTATGACATTTTATGTTTTAAAGTGTGCTTTATCACATGTCTGCGACCACTCTTGGGACAAGATCACGTAGGTTGCTGATGTGAATCGCAAGTAAATTGCATTTTACTAACTTGTCATTGTTTTACCTTTAAAGACAGACGGTTTTAATATTCTTGAAAAATATTTTAGTACTGGTTTGGGAATACATGAACACGACTGGATTAAGTACCTACAGCAGCAGTTCTGTTTTAGTAGAAGCACTGAATCCTTGAGGAACATCATGGCTTTTTGCAACATTGCAAACTTCCTTTTACGACATTTCAAATGACAAAAGATTTTTGAAATCCAAATTTAAACTTAATCTGAGCTTTTTCATAACAGTTGACACGGAATGTGAGATATATGTCTACAATAGCCAGACAGACTTGTTTGTATTGACACTTACCGTATGGGTCTTAGCCAATGATTTATTAGCTTCTGCTTTTCATAATCAACGCCTACAGAGATATTATTACAGTAGGTGAAAGTTGATAAATGATGATGTACATAGTAAGGAATAAAATACTTCTGATTTGAAATATAAATTGAAAACTTGAAGAAAGTTAATATCTTACTTATGCTTTTAATAAAATATAAAACATGTACTTACATGTTTCATACATTGTAAGTGTGATACCATAAACGTGTGCACTTTCTCTTTCAAATTGAGTAAACTGTTGAGTTATATAAATAAATAGCTCAAATAAGTGACTTTTCAACACTCTGAGAAAATTGTACAATATTCTATCCCACGAACAAATTATTCATTTTAGCCATAGAGAAATACTTATTTCATTGAAACAGACATTTTCATATTAAAGCTATGGTTTGGTCAGAATAATACAAACATTCAATTTGACAAATCATTTCAACTATTAAAACATCTCTAAACTGAGAATTTGTTTAGTGCAAATATAATGTGTTCGAGGTTTCAAACCTTGCTATATAAGCCTGTGAAATTATATGTGAAATATTGAAGTAAATACTTTTTGTGTTAAAGTCATTTTCATAGTTTGATAATAAACTAGTTTTTTTAAAAACATAAAACAAAGAACAAGAAATAAGCATTAACCAAGCTAATATCAATACAGTTAATTGTCTAATTTTTGGACAAAATATATTGTCTAAAGTCTTTTTTGTTTTCATAAGGGGTCATACAGTAATTAAGGGATTAGACATTCTGTGGTTGTTCGTTGTTTAGTTAGGGGAGATGTTACTTATGAAGGATGTTTTATTTCACTTTAATGCAATGAATTCTGAGTTCCATAGATATTATTACTTATTTTTCGATATAATTCAAGTTGATTTCTTCAAATTGCGCTGTAAGTCTTTGATGTGTGTTAAGGTGTAAAATTGAACAGAATAGCAGTGTGAGCTTATGACTTTGCTTATTGGATTTGAAATCCAGCTACCCTTATAACACTTCTACCAGACAGGATTAAAATGGCTGAAGAAGTTGTTGATGGCTACGTCTCCCAGTAAATTAGCTTAGAAATCCTTAGTTAATTGAAGGGATCGACATTTAAGAACACGTCTGCTGTACGATAAATTTAAAACGTCTGATTAACTCTGAATTGCACTGTCTACTTTGTCTTCTACAATTTTTCATAAATGTTCTTCCTTTGCGCCACAGATTTATAATTTACATTCATATGACTTATTAAAGACTAAAGCGGCTTTGTTCTTCAAGCTGTTAGGTATATATATATATATATATATATATATATATATATATATATATATATATATATATATATATATATATGATAAAAAGACTGATATGGCTTTAAAAAAGATTTAATAACTAAATTATACATATATATATACATGTATATTGCTTACATAACAAATCATGATCAATAATTAATTAGTGGAGCCGTCGTGGCGCAGTGGTAGCGCGGTCGCCTCAGGATCGCTAAGTCCCGGTTTCGATCCCCAAAATAGCCATATCGGTAATGCCCTTAGGCAAGACACAAAAAATTCCACATTGCCTCTCACTCTCTTGGAGATTGATTCCATCTGGAATGGATGTCGAGAGCGTTTAATCTAAGTATTTAAAACTTGTTTCGCAATTTAGTACATGTATGAATCAAATAACTGATTTGTCTCCAACGTTTTAATACTCTACATAAAAGTTTCAATCTGTAGAGCAAAGAAAGAACGTGTATGAATAAGTGAAGACGTCTTAATATGAGTTTGCTTTTTAAAGGTGAAAGGCAAAACAAAACGCACTGGTCCAAACACTTCCTCTCGCTCGGGCCTAAAACATGTTAAGTGGAGGTGTATAGGATCTGTCCCACTTTACTTTGTAAGATGACGCTAACTGAAGAATCCGTTATGTACAGAGCATTTATTTCATAACAAGGAGATATTGCATTTTCCTCAATAAATGGGAATTGCATACCTCGGACAAATCCTCTAGTATAACGTAGGTTAAGTGTTTGCTAGAAATGACAGCATCAGTCGCAAATGCTACACATTAAGATATAAGAATCTCAAAGGTTCTTATGTGTGTCCTGCACAGACAAGATAAGGATATACAAGTTAATGTTTGCAATCTTTTCTGAATTTATTCGTGTTAATTTGAAAGTCTTCTTAATATCTGAGATGATGAAATTAATAAAAGACATCAAACTTGACTTTATAGCACTCCTGTTATTCTATGCTGTCTGCGATGAATGATAAAAACATACAATTACACCAGGAGACTAGACTGGTATACACCCTTTGCTTTCTAAGGTTAGTTATAATACTGGATTCTCAAATTTTACATTGTGTAAATAAAGTTGTAATCAGAGAATGGGAAAAACAGTCTGCAGCTAAAATTTACATAATTATCCAGCGTCATTGAAGAAAATGCTTTCAGACATTACAGTTGTTACCTTATAAAAAGCAGATAACTGAAAAATGTCATAAAACTGACATTGTTATAAATTTCTTTAAATGCGATGAAAAAGGTAAAAAATGTTGCCACTATATAGAAACAAATATCCGTGTATAGAAACATTTTTGTTTGAAATTTTAGAAGACTATTGTCATGGCAATAGAAATTTGAAGTAGTTATTTTATCCTTATTTTGGTGAGACTGTTCAAAAATCATATTATGGAAAGATCACACTAAATGATCGTCAACATCAGAGAGTGTCAAATAAAAACGATGATGACAACCTTTGGACGTAATTGAATAATTAAAAAAGTTATAAAAACATTTTCTATAATTAATTAAAGAGCACAAAAATTAATCAAGGAATATCACGATTTTAAGGTCTGTCAATCTCCCATTATTATTATTGAAGTCAAATAAATTCGCATATCAAGGTGACAGCAAAATCGATATGTTTGGCAAATCAAGTGGTTCTATGAAATCTAATAAATTGCATCACGTTTTTATTGACAGAGAGCAGAGTGCACAATTTATTAGTGGAAGATTTGCTTGACATTTGCTGTTTTCATTTATGATCTGCACAAAGGATAAGGAAATTGTAAATGTCTGTTTTTTAAAGTCCCAGGACCACATTGATTAGTAGCTCTTAATTTCAAGAAAGGTGTCTTACCGTCAGAAATGACCTTTACTTGTACCAAAAACTTCATATGTTAGAAAAATAGACCAGACCCTTTTCAATGATATTGCAAACAATACAAAAAGCTTTCTGCCAACTCTTTTCCGTGTAGAGGCGACTTGAATGCAAAAGAAATGAATATGTTAACCTTGTTTTAGAGTGAATAGAACATGGTTCTATCATTATCCTATCGGTATATTTATTTTACAATATCAGTTAATACAAAAAGATCCTGGGACTTTAGATTTCATAAAATGTCGCTCACAACTTAATGATCCTTAAATTAGTAAATATACTTTGGAATATCTTAACTTGTATCTTTGTAACAAGTATTTTGTGAGAAATAAGGCTTGATAAAATGGTGTTGTCGGGTACAATGTAATTCTATTCGAAAATTCAAAGGAGCTGTAAGAAAAATGGGGACATAATTCGAACAAAATGTTTGGCCTATTTGCTGACCCTTCATTAAAAGTATCCGTGTATGTTTCAAACATATATTGATGAATATATTTAAACATGAATGGCCATCAAAAGATTCTGTATTCACTGATTTAATGTCAGCCTGTTTGAAAAAGATTTTTTTAAAGTAGGATTTTTCAGTGAAATTAAAAGGTCGGAATTTAAAGTTGATACGGAATTATGCTTTGTCTGCAGTAAAATACAGCTACAATCTTTCTCAAAAAAAATCGTTTCAATTATCATACCATATTTTGATAGTTATCTGACCCTTTTTAAAATGATATTTGTAAAGAAACGAGTTATTTGTTTCATATAGATACAATTACATTTATATAATATTTTAAGCATCAGAAGCACAATAAATGGAACAAAGGCAAAAACTTTGTAAAAGTCATGCCTATCAGCACTATTTGTTTTATACAGCACATGTTATGAACTCTTTAAATTGCCTGGAAAATATGTATGACACTTGGACAAACTCACCAAATTAGTTCCCGAACAGAACAAATGCATTTACAAAATTTAACATTTATTTTCCTGCTGCTTTAGACACGCTAATTACAAGATAGATATAACAGTTTTCAACTAACCACTTTAACTCAATAATTTAGTCTACATTTGAAAATTTGATGAAAATAAAATAAAGTATATATCATGACTCAACTACCTACAATTAGGAGATATCTGAGACAAAATTACCTGTTCATTATGGAAGACAAATTAGCCAAGTTAAAATATATATAACCATGTAAACTTGTTAACCTGTTCTTAACATTTTAGTTAATTGAATGATTTTCTTTATCGTCATATACTGAGTGGAATTAAGGCAGTCATTAAAGAGGAAAAGTAATCAGCCTCTCTGGATAATAACATGATTCCAAGAAGCACATATGTTAAGAACACGTATCATCGCAATTGACAAGAGCTGTCCGTACGACAACATGCTCAACTATTCTCAGTGATTGCCGAAAAAGAAAACAACTTTTGTCAGAGAATACTTGTAGCTAAACAAAATGTTGTTGACAATCTATGTATAAACTACAAAACTGTGATCATCAAAAAGAAAATGGTAACTTAGTTATTCTTCCTTGGAATCCGCACTTATATTTTTGTGAGTATGTTTTCGTTCTTTGTTCTCTTGGCATTGATATTTTGTAGTCATTGTATTTATGACGATTTTCTGTAATTTTCACCTTCATATCATATGGTTAAAACTTTATTAGATTTTTGTTTTTGTTTTTTTTTTGGTTTTTGTTTTTTATTTTTTTATCTGTTTCTTGACATGATCTTGATATTTTTGTATGTATTTATGGATGATAAACTCTGTTTAAATCCTTAATGCAATAAACGATATGTTCTGTTCTGTTCTGTTCTGTTATTTGATACCCGTGAAAACTATGGCTAAGTTTCAAATAACTCACATTAGTAGTTACTGAAGTATGTACATGATAGTACCTTGCACGCAAAACCAAAATTTCTAAGTTCAACAAGGGCAATAATTTGTAGTGAATTCGTCGGTCTGGAGTTATCTTTCCTGATTGTGCAACACTCCTAAAAACTGCATTTAATTTTTTTTACAATGGTTACAGAGTAATGTGCATGATAGAACCTTATTCCAAGTCATCCCATAAGTGGTTACTGAAATAAGTATATTATAGTACACTGAATGCAAAACTTGAACTAAACTCAACAAGGGCCATTATATGTAATAAATTTAGTCAAGAGTAATCTTACTTGATTGTTTGAACCCCTGAATATTTTAAATATGTTTAAAATCAATTTCTGTAAACATAAAACTTTTACCTAACTCAGCTAACATGCAAACCATAGACCAATTTTCCCAAGTTCAACAAGGGTCATAATTTGTAATAAATGAAGTAAGGGGTTATCTGACCTGACTGTTTGATGATTCCCCTAAAGGCTAAAGTGAAGTTTTAAATTAATCACACGTCGAGTGGTTACTGAGATATGTACATAATAGTACCGTGCATGCAAAACTAAAACCAAATTATTTTAAAGTCAAACAAAGGCCTTAATTTGAATTAATTTCATATTATAGTATTATAGTTATCTATCTTGACACCCCTGAATACTTTAATGAAGTTTCGAATCAATTAAATAAGTGGTTACTGAGATATGTCCATGATAAAACCTTTAATGCACATTTCATCTAAGCTATGAATAGTCGAGCTTTAAATGTTTACATTTTTCACATTACCCATATAAACATGACTAGCTTTTCATGGAAGACAGATGATTTTATTTCAAAATGCGAGAATTTTACTTAAATATAGTGTTTTATTTGTGAGATAATGCTTTTCAAAAACGTACTTTATCAAACAAATAAATATAAAGCAGTCATTTATATTGCTATATGTTACAATAAAGCTACGCTCTGCAAATCTCGTCTAAATCACTGAAAGATAGCAACTTGAATAAAAATATGGTCTGCGCAAACACGGTGACAGTTCCAATAAAATGGAATTTTTTTTACTTTGCCCAATATTTGAATCTGATGAAAGATATGGAAAACCACTTCTATCTACTTTGAATTAACAATATAGTTTGGAATTGTTGAAAATCTGACGGGTATCTTCACAATGTCTTAGTGTTTAAGGAAAATTAAATTAAATTCACAGGTTGATATATGTACAAAATTGTTGAGTGGTTTTGTTGTTTCAAAGAAATGGTGAAATTCAATTCTTGCCCGAACACACAGCTTTAAGTTCTTCCGTAGTCTGTTAAGGTTTCGTTATTCCTTTATAACACTCTGGTAATTGTATACTAGTTCTGAGTTGAAAGTCAGTAGCCATCGCTGTATATAAAGAAATGAGAAAAACCTTTAAGGGACTTACTGTATTATAATTAATCGATAATCAAACTGACTGATTAAAGCCTGTAATCTAATTTTTACATATCAAATACTTTGAGTGCTGAAGCGCTGTTGGACTGGGCGGGGGGAAGCTGAATGAAAACAAACAACTCTATACGCGTTCAGTACTGCTCAATTTCTCTGCAATAGCAAGTTAGGGGATATCATTGTACTCTTTTTTCCTTAAAGACGTTACATGTACATGACCCTTTTCAATTCCGTTTTTATGGAGAATAAGTTTTACTTTGCCACTGTTATATCATTTAGTTGAAAGTTGCACCAGATAAACACTACAAATCTTGACAAAAATCTAAAACAACTCTTAAAATAATTCAGAATCTCATCGTTATAAGTTTCCTTTATAGCTATTTATAATAATACTATTTGTAACATATTATTTTTGCTTTTAGTTGTCTTCTTCAGCTTTCTTGCTGTAACTTCTATATAACTTTCTGTTTTGGAATCTCTGATATAACTTTTTTGTACTCATAAAGCTTCAACGGACATTCACGGAACATGCATATGTCTACCATTGAACTCCAAACACTCTGACTCTTGCATAGATAGTATAGTGATCTTAAGCTTTTATAAATAATTTGTAATTTGCTATGTCGCTTCTTCTTTTCTAAAATCTTGTATTACAGTTTCAGTAATTGTTTTTAATCTTACTATTTTTTTCGGTTCTGGTTACTTTTTTTGTATCTTTTCAGGACGGTCAATTCACGTATCAAAGTTTATATGATAAAACTAAGGAATCTGTTTCCATCGTATCCAACTGATATTTTCATCGTATTTAATAGATGTTTCCATTGTATCTAACTGATGTGCGTATACATGATTTCGTGCCGAAATTGAGACACGATGTTTTGTACAGATGAAAACTGTTTCTCACCTTGTCTAAGATACTCACTGTCATTTAAACACAATTACGTGTTATGTTTCTTTCCAAGTGTGTTTCACGTTAATTTACCATATAGGTATACCAACATTTAGTTAAAATTTAAGTTATTTGCGTAAGATTATGGAAACAGGAAGGCATTTATCAGTTCATGTGCCATACGTTTTCCTAGTTTTTTAGAACCTATGGTCAACATTTTTGGTTGAAAGATAAGATTCAAAATTAAGATAAAAGTTCAAGCTGAAAAACCCTCCTTTTTCCTGGATACAGATTCAATGAGGCGACTGTTAACTGCTTCACCGAATTTGTTTTCCGTGTTGATTAATAAGCTCTCCATTATGCTTGAAGTTATATGCAAATACCAGTCTATGGTAACGGAACGGGATTATGTTTTTGTGATGCTGGTCGTTAACCTATGACCTATATTTTTCATTATTTGCGAATCATGCTTGGTATATAAAGCATAGTTTACAAGGTGTTTTGATACGTCGCACTAGATTTAATGGTATCCGAAGAGCCTTTTTTAATACGGATTAAAGTATTTGCAGTCACTGGAATGTCAGTATCTGATTTTTCCTCCATTACTGTAAAAGATGTATTGCCTTAAAACCATTATTTATGAGGAAAATTCTGTCACAAATATTTTATGGGAAAATATACTTAAAGTTTTAGCACCATTTATTTTCTTTGTAGAACAAAGAGACACATTATTTGCAAAATTTACAGCTCTTTATTTAATCGGTTTGTATAGCAGAAAAGGTTTATATATTTCACTTTACACCTTTGTGATGAATTAGATTTTAAGCACCCACGTTTGTAGTTGCTGTTTCACATAAATTAATGTAAGTTGAGAAGTCACATTTTTTAAGTTTGATTGGGAAGAAACGTACTTTTTAAAGTTTTATAGGGAAGAAACGTATTTTTACGTCTTTGAAAGACTACCTGGCATAGCCCAGGCCTAGTAGATACTTCGGTATCACGTATATACTGACTTTTCCTGCTTGCTTTTCAATGGTCTATAATTTTGGTTGAACATTAACTGTTATTGTTCATATTAAATCGTCGTGGAACATTTAAAAACGATGTCTTTTGCATATTTATTGATTTATCAAAAGCAAATACATGTACAGAAATATCTAAGAAATATTTAAGGCCACTTTGAAATATTAGGTATGTGTATTGTTTATATGTATCTAAATGTGCATCCTTCGTTAAATAAAGATGTTATTATTATTATTATTATTATCAGCAATATTTGGAATATATTTTTTATCCATTTACAAACGTAATTATTGATCGTGTATTCACTATACAGGAAATAAATTGCCAGACATTAGAATATGATGTGCCAGAACATTTCTTGGTTCATCAATTAGATATGGTTAATATTATTTTATATATTTCTGCTTGTTATCTTAACATTTAGTGTGAAATCAAGGTTAATACACATTGTTAATTTGTTCAAGTGCTTGATTTTATGTGCTGTTAATTGGTATTCTAGCATAAAATGTGCTGTCTTTGCCCATTCTGCCGGTGTTTTAACAGGAGAAAAAACGTGTGTAACGGGGAGATCACGCGCCGTTATAACCCGTTTTCATTTATGCGCAGTACAGGGCCATTGTAAACAATGGATCTGTCTTCCAAGTCTTACATCATGTACGGCGTCAACAGTGCCGGGCTTAAAAACCGCTGGTGACGTCATAAATATGACGTAAACAACACGGACGTGTCCCGCGCATATTGAACGTCGTACCAGTAAGAGCGTTTCATTTTTATTTCTATGATTTTTATGTTTTTATGCTAGAATAGCGCTAACGAACGTTATTCGTGTTATAACACCCGCGGAAACCCTCGGGATATGTTGGTGCCCTCGCCCTAACGGGCTCGGGCACCAACCATCCCTCGGGTTTCTGCAGATGTTATAACACGAAAAAACGTGCGTTAACCCTACATCAAAGCAAACTGTGCTGAACGCTTTGCACTAAATGGCCATATCTTCTTTTCATTTCAACCTTGTGACCTCTACGCTAATCCTGCGTAGATATTTATTTCTCATTTCTTTATATTCGATAATCATCCAACATCTTAAAAGTTTTCTTTTCGGAACTTGAACAACTGTAATTCATTTGTCATCAAATTTTATAAGCCTGTTTAAATCGACATTTTAGAGTTAATGCCCCTTTATTTTTCGCATTCATGTTTTCATTAAGACAACATGACCGTAAAAGTTCTCTACAGCGGAGTATATGGCTGTCTTTGACTTGTTAATAAACACTTTAATCATGCGGTCCTGATAACCAGAGAATGTTAGGATAAAACATAGAATTATGGCATATTAATACACGAATGTAAAAAATAGTAAAATTGTTACTAAAGGTTTTACACTTAGTAAAAAGGGCGTAAAAGGCTCACATCCTTGACGGAGACCTAAAATTGATCATAAAGATAAAAATGACAACATCAGGAATTATGACAAGTTAAGTATTCCTGAAACAAGAGTTGGAAATATGCATAGACCATTGTCTCTTTAGAGCACATAAGTTTAGAACTTAATGAAGAAATAAAATGGCGGTCAAGTTAACTTTATAACTTTGTGATGAATTAGGCGGGAAATCGATACGGGTTAATCAAACGACGGTGTCTGTTACTTTTATGAATCACATCCCGTATTTTTTCACAGAAGGAAGTTCCACGTCATATTATTAAGACATTTCATATTTTTGATTCTCGTACTAAGATAAGATAGAAAAAATTATTACTTAACACCAGCAGTCACTCACCATCAGTCAGACTATGTTTTCCTAAAGTCGAAAAATAAATTGCTTTTTAAATATACATGCTGCTAAAAGATAAAAATACAGAGCATATTCATTTTTGAAATATGATCCAAAATACTTTGTTGTTTCCGCAAATATGAACAATTGCACTATTCATGCCTTCTATTGAATAAACATTGGACAAATGACGTTGATCAACTATCCTAGTTGTTGTTTGGACTGTATTTTGTTGTTTCGCAATAAAACAATGTTTTTTTCACGACATGATTAAACTACAACTAAATGCTTGGAAAAAAGGCATTTCAGACTGTGTAACAAAAGCACTATTGCAATTTTGGTTGTTTACTGCTTTGTCAGTTATAACAAACTATGTAAGCAAATGGAAAACACTTAATTTATTATCTGCTACAAGATATGAATGGAAATCACCAAATTACGAATTTTCCGTTTTTAACTTTGAAATACACTTACTTTTAAACGTTTTGTTGCTCATTAAATATATTTAGAGGTTCATTACGAATTTCACGAATCTGTTAAAAGGGATAGTGTTAACGAAGTTTGTTACAAATGAAACAAGTTCATCGTGTAGATAGTTCGTTAATGGTGCTAATTGGCTGTGTAGCGATCGATAAACTATTAGTGTTGTTTACTTTCTACAATTACTGACAGCGCGCCTAATGAAACATTACAGTTTATTTCATGATAAAACTACCAAGGGAACCCACGTGACAGCAGGGTATTATCAGAGACGTTTATTTATTCATTATGTGAGCAACTAATTAAGGCTGCAATTATAAACCGTTTATCCTTGCTGTCAAACTTGTAAGATCAGTCTTATTGAAGTGTTTTCATAATTATAAGAAATTATACTGAATGCAAAATGTGCAAACTTAAGTGTAGACGGAAGAAACTCAATATCATAGGATATAATCTGCATATATTCTGAAAAATAGTCTTGTTTGCCATCTTCAACTGGCCTACCCGTGAGAAAATTGGTACAGTATTAGAATAGAATGCGCGTGCGCGTTGATCTTAATTTTTTAAATTATGTTTATCAGTTTCCTAATCGTCAAAGAATTGGAGATGTTATGTCATAAAGGATAAAGGAGCAAACGCAGGCTAATGGCTTCATTCCTTAATCATAGCATCATTTATGTCGAAAAGAGATACATGAAAGGCTTATTAAAGGAAAGATAAATCAGAAAATATGTGACTTTAAATTGAAGAACTTATTAAGAGGAACATATAAGTTCCAAAAAGACGGATCATGGAGGTGGTCATTTTGAATTTGTGATTTCACAGTGGTGTAATTAATATCCATGCATGTTATACTACTAAGCTAAAAACAGCAGCTTCAAAAACATATTAAAACATGGTAACCTACATGACACTTAATCAATGTGACAAACAGTTGTAAAATAGGTTCAAAATTAAGTTTTGGGAATAAGGCGTGTCTAACTTGCATATTTACTAAATCTTATACTTCTCGTACTTTTCATATTTTCATCCGATTTCAACGGTGTATTCATGTTAATAAGCTCTTCAATTTCATTCTCAGTTATGTTCTGACTTGTGTTCCCCTTAAAGTAGTCATTTCGAACATCAACACAATAAGATAGATATCATCTCAGGGAATTCATTTATTTTCAGTTACAACCAGAATAATGTGATTTTTATCTAAATCTAGTTATCAATTAAATGATAATAAATCTCAAGACGTGACGATGTGACTGAGGTTATATTCAATTTGAAACTTTTAAGGTTTCTTTTATCAATATCAACGGTAGCAATTAATTTGTTTTTGTGTAGCCAATTATCTCAACAGTCAGTGTTAATTCAGGGTTAATGTTCAGTATTAATTTGTACAAGATCTTGACTTTATTTCCTGTATAGAGGTCATGCGATATGCATCGTCGCTGATGATTAGACAGCACTCTAGTCATGACTGGAACCGACAGTACTCACCGGTGTACGAAGATAATAATACTTTCCCCTGCAGTATACAGTCATTTGGTGATTTAAATTTCACTTGATGGCCTTTTATGAATATTCAGGGTAAGTGTATTTGTCCTTTCCAATATTTAACTCTTCACGAAATTTTTGCTTTTCTTCTCTGAATGATAAACGCACTTTTCATTCTGTCTAATTTCATTACCGATAGTTTTGTCAAGCTTTTCTGTCATTTGTTTTCACTGTATGGTTCAGAATTTTGTCATAAATATGAATTTTCTTATTTTCCAGATTTTTCCTAAAGCTTTTTTATGTTTTATTTTATAGTATCTTTTTGAAAAAACAACAACACGTTTTGGCCACTGTAATATCTAAAGTAAATTCAGCCATGCTATTGATGAAGTATCATAAGAGGCATTCAGTTTCATAAATTGATACTAGACTGAATTAAAAATTGCACATTTTATACAAGTTTTGTATATTGTGCATGTATATTTTCATTCAAATATATATTTATTATGCTTAAAAGATAATTTTATATAGTTATTAATGTCTGGATAATGTATTAGAATATGTTGATTTATATGTGTTTATTTCACTGTCTAAAGTATGCTCAGTTTTGAACCTACAGTCATGGTAGTGGTAAATACCTTCGTTAAGTTTCAGTTTAAAATTAATATATTCATAGTGGAGTTAATTTATAACGGATCTGGACATTTGGCACTTAATGTTAGAAGTGTTATGTTCTTAATGAAGGCCTGTATTGTACTGTTAAAACGCACTGAAGCTTAAAGACTTCGAAGGATGCTCTCAAATATAAGGACAATAATGAAATTATGGCCAATGTAACGTCTGATTTTTTCTAGATTTTCAAAGATTTGTTTAGTTGTCAAGGTAGTTAATATAAGTCAGTAGAATCGACACCAATCTGTTCCTTTCGACTGTAATAATTTTAACTGTTTTACTAAGTAATCTGCCCCTCGTAACCATATGTTTTCTGATATTGTTTTTGTCTAACAAAGCTAAGCTTGTTTCATGCTTTTTATCTATCGGACAGAGCATCAACTTGCAGAATCCATTCCTCACATGCTACTCAGTACGATTTTCAATAGAGACCTTCTATTAAGCCACTGGTACATATGCACTGCTGTTGTCCATGATCATGCATTCACCACAGTCTATCCTGTAGATTCAGCGCATCCTTGTTAAGTTTTTTCTGTGAAGTATAGTGGACATTCTAACGCCTTTTTTAATGTTTCTTGAATTTTGATTCTCATCCTACATAAGCGTTTTGAATTAAGCTTAATGTTTGTGTTTGTGTTTCAATATGTAGAAAAAGCAAGGTCTTTATTTTATAAATAAATATATATATTGAGACGCTGGAAATTGAATTTTACGTTGATTTACTGTGGCGGACGTGAGTTCGAAACCCATCCAATACGAATCTTTTTTTTTACATTTTTCTCGTTTTACTTATAATTTTTAGACTTTAAACCATTTTAAAGTTTTACAGCAAATAATCATAGAAAACTTCATTCATGTCTAACTTATAAAGGATAATGTTAATAAGACATACTTATACATATTATTCGATAACAGTTAAGTAGTCAGTAGTCGTGACAGGTTTTGATTGTACATTCAAATTGGTTTCCTTGGGTTCTTGGGGCCATGCCTCAACATCAATATCACCAATTTCTAGAATATTTACATGTTAGTTTTGTTTTGGCCCGCTGTGATACTTTGTATCTGTTTTTCTTGTTCGTTATTAATTTACTATGTGTCTTCTTTGATCTTGTTCATTGTTCGTTTTTGCCTACAATTTAGGATAGGAATTTATTATTATTATTGACTCATGCAATCAACCCTATGGGCAAATCAATCCCATAACTTTTGAATGACATTAAAATTGTGTAAACTTTGAATTTTCAGTTCAGGTTTGTAAAAATCCACTTCTCAGTTACCCTTCACGCTATGATACTTTATAGTTTGAACATACATGTAGTCACTGAATGCAAAAAGAAAGCACATGGGTTCCTATCAAAAGTAAAGTTTACACATGGTTAAAGGTCAAACTCTGTGGACATTTTGTCTCCAGTTTGTTAATAACTTTACTCATGCACAGGTTGTCCTGATATTTACATATGTATGTGTACAGTCTGTGTTGTTCAGAGACAATCGACCCTCCAGCACTTTCAGTCCTTTGATTCATTTAGGTATTCGAATTACCGATTCTGTTTTCAATTACTGTCGTTTAATGTAACAAAGGTTTTGCAGAAAGTACATATTTTAGAGTAATCGGAATAAAGTTTTTTTCTCTTGGAATCTGCGTACATTTGTAACATATCTTTTACAAAGAGGGATTTTCTCATAAGTCTAAAGAAAAGTGACAAGAGGTTTTATTATTTAGTTTGAAGGAACTCTTTTGAAATCTAGTGCAAGTAGGAAGAAAAACAAATAAAATGAAACGCTTTATGGTGAAGAATGTACATTTTGTTGAATGTACGTTTTCTTTTCACTATCACGGTCATGGTGGCATATCTTTGAATGTTTTAATACCAAGGATATATATTATTCGGTAAACATGTACTAGGGGTCGTCACAGTACAGTATCTTTATCCTTTACATTAAAATGGAACGCAGAATATAACTGAGCATGAAGAGCTTGTTAACACGAACACACCGTTGAAAGAAGTTTTGAAATCAGATAAAAATTAGAAGAATTATGAGAAATCTAAGATTTAGTAAATATTAAAATATCTGCAAATTAGACACACTATTCGACACGCCCCTTTTCAAGAACTAATTTTAAACCCAATTTACTCATTTGTTCATGGAAGTTTTTCGCCTTGTTTTAAAATTTTGAAGTTGCCGTTTTTAACTCAGCTGTATCACCTGCATGAATGTTTAATTACTGGACTATGGCATGACAAATTCCTCCATGTTCCTCCATGATCATGAATTTATAAATTTTCACATTTGATAATCCGATTTCAGAAATTCTTTCAACAGTGTGTTTCACTTAACAACTTCTACAATTTAAAGTCAAATTATTCTCCGACTTATCTTTCTCTTTAAAGGTATCATCGGAAAAAAATCGCCTTAACAATTGTGCCTTGTTTTCTGCAAAAATAGTAAAGAACACTTCAGAGACGTTAAGTAAACTAAAATATTCGTTTCAGAAGACGCCAAATAAACCCAACGTCATTTGTAATTTTAGACAGATTGGTCTCCACAGAGTTCTGTTAACTTACATTATTAGGGTCAGACGTTTTGGAAAAGTAATATTTAGCTGAGCTATACACTTCTATTATGCAATACGAATTATTTGAACGACTGTCAGGGTCATATATTGATAACGTAAATAACGGACTTTATTTCGAAATTATATCTCTTTCTAGAATGTTTGTGCCATAGGCATCGTTAGAATTACTATGGAAAATGTCGGTCCTTCGTTTACTGTATCGGATGTAATTTGACGTCACGGGGAGAAGGGCTTTCAGACATTTGATTCATTACTGTATAAAATTGTTTCCGTCAACATAATTAAAAAGCATTGTGTAATCCTCTTCAAATACAAAATATATATTAAAAAAAACTTGCCGTAATTTCAGTCCATATAAACATCCCATTTGGTTGTAAATTTAAACGACTTTTGCCAAGATTTGAGAACATTCTTTTGGAGTTGAAGCTCTGGAATTGCAGTATTAATACGGTATCGAACCCTGCCGTTAGACATGCGTGTAAATGTCATTGATATAGAACAATATACAATTTACCGCTCGTAGAAGTTGAAGCGAGTTTCGACGTCAGCGCTAGATATGTGGCGTTCTGTTTAAATTTAAACAATGAAGGAGGGGATTTTAATATTAATTTTGTATTTATTTGACATATAAAGCTGTTTTATTCACATGATATTCAAACATCGTTTAGCAGGTTTATCCTGCAGAATATACTGCATACTCAATGGAACGGACATAACCATTCAAATACCATCATTTAAAAAATCTGAATTCCAATTATTTTGTCCGTGTGCTAGTCATCTGTTGATTACAACGTGTTTTGTATGGTATATTTTATTTCTTGATACGAGGTCAGTGTTAGTTGTGACTTATAGTCACAATGAATATATGTCGGCAGCTATCTTTGGTTTTAAGTCATATTGTAGAGGTTAACAGTATTTCAGCTGTCTCAAACACATGAAAATCGCTTGTCTTACAGTGCCTTATAATATGCAGTAAGGGTAAACGAAAACAATGTGTTCGCTCATTTATGCTTCAGCCATGTGTATATGCACTGCTACAGCATCGAAACCAATGTAAAAAAGTATCCATCTGGCTCAGTAGTCTAATGGTTAAAGATCGCTGATTTCAAGTCACTACCCCTATTAGAGGGTGATAGGTTCGAGACCCTGAAACCGTTTTGAATATTTATGTGAGAAAGTTATCAGTTTGTTACGGGGAATGTGCGTTTGGTGCTTGTCCGCAGGATGATAGACAGGTTGAAACGCTACTCAAATATCATTTGGTTTTGCATATTATACATTTTACATAGAAATATTACGGGCGATCGTTAAACATTGTGAAAGTAATATTAAAGAACTATTGATATGAGGTAAGTTTTTGAAGACGCCGTCACACGCTGCATCTATGTACAAGCGTTTATTCTTACGTAGATGTCGCTTTTAAAAACCAATGGTCGAATGTTTGTATCGGCCTTGAAGGTATAGTATTCTGTTAGCTAATTATCTTGTTTGCTGTCTTACAAAAAACAACAAAGAAAAACAAACCTCGATGCCTTGCTAATTTGTTCACAACGATACACGCAACCTACTCCTCTGTAGAGGTATCAGTACAGCTGATTTTTCCAATAGTTTCTTCTCTTGTCACAGCATCTATCTTCACTCTGTAAACAGTTCTCAGTGAGTTTATCAGCGCTGCAAGTAACTGCTGATCAGCAGACGACAAACATTTGGATTTGACATTACCTTTAGACTTTAGAATAGAGGCATTCATTTATTGTAATTCTCACCATATTGGACATTGTCTTTAGTAAACCTGTTGTTCATCATCGTATTTCAGACGGAGGTAAGCAAGTTTAGTTTATATTACTGCCCACGTGACGTTGTTATACTTCACTGATATTTTAATCCATGATATCTATTTCCATTGATAAGCCCATGAGTTATACAGGTATAAGGATAAACGGAAAAAAACTACAAGTGATTGCTTAAGAAATTGTTTGCAATATAATTATGCATAATGCATCTCAGTTAATTTATTGAAATCATTATAAACGGGGTCTATTCTTTTGATAGTTAAAACTCATTACATTTATTTTGAGCAGTTTTAAAATTTCCGTATGGCGTTGTCAGTACCAATAACAGGAGACATAACATTCAATGCGTCTTTAGCATTACTGTGGTCATATTTCTTTATTTGAAGTACCATTGCTAGCTTATGTTGATAAACATGTTTAATCATCGGTTTTCTATAGATATGATACATATAAAACAGTCTTTGGAATATATTCATTTAAAAAAGTCAAATCTAAGATAAATATTGATAAGTTTATCGGTACTGCTTGTATTGATGAAGACACACTTTAATAATTAAAACCGTGATGATAATGATGCTGTATATTAGATTTGGGTGTTACCCATAATTGCCATCTTACCGTGGGTTTTAAGAAAGAATTGATTACTATTTCGCAAAATGTCACTTAGGCATACATGTATACGATAAATGACGCCAGAAGTACGTGCTTTGATTTTTTAGAACTTTTATTTTTCACGATTTTGCCTCCTATACTGTATGTGTATACGAAACAAGTCTGTGAAAAACGATGCTTTAATTGAAAATATATTGATGAAGTAACATATAACTAGAAAAAAACGCGATAAATCATAACAAATAAACAACACAGGCAAAAACTACTAAATAACAAACAATCCCTTATTAAAATGATCTTTCACGCTTTTAATGTGTTTATAGGATGAGGATTCTGCCACTGAACAGAACCTCTCAGACGCACCCAAGCGTTCATTTGAACGAAGTTTATTTCAAAGTTAATTGTCGGCTATGAATATTTTAAAGAGATATGATCAATTGTAAAACATGCAGCGATATTTCTTGTAGAAACTTGAAGAAAACAACAGGTATTCCACCAAAATCATGAATGGTTTTCTGATATTTCGTCCTTCATTTAGCGGACAATTTTCCTCCATTTTTTATATACATGCACTGACACAAAACAATGAATACATGTACATGCACAGAAAAATATTGACGTTTTCAAAACAATTCTAACTTAAAAATGGTTTTAAATAACGTATAACTACATGTATCAATGTATATAGTATTAACCACAACAGTGACAAATGTGAAATACGGAACATTGCATCTGAATGAATATATTTAATTTCCGGAATTGACATTAAAAAAACACACGAAATATTTACATAGTAATAAACTTACATCGTTGAATACCAAATTCAACAGTGCAGCGATGTGTAATTCTTTATTACTCATTTAAGATCTAAGAATTGTGTCTGTATTTCCTGATAAACGACCTAATTGTGTGCAATGCCTAAAACAATCAGTACGCTGTAGCGTGAATTACGTGTTCGTCTTTTTCTTCTTTGGTATCAACGAAATAGCACTGCATTATAGCGTGTTGCACTCCATCATTGTTGTATAGTAATATTAGCTATAAGTATTATGTTACTATCTTAAGTACACCACTTTGAGACTATACTTACTTATTTAGTGTATGGAAACTAACCATGCAAAGGTTATGCACATGTATATTAGAAGGTTGAAACTCGTATATACAGTATCTAATATATCTCAATAGAGGATGTCTTCTTTCCGAAATACTTAAGCTTTTTAATTCGACTTCCACGGGTGACTAAAGTTAGTGCCAAATGAATCGGAGATTTTTCTTTGTTAAATACCCTTTACCATTGTATAAAATTGAAACGCTCTCAGCTACCTACGGGGCGCTAGAAGCTACATTGTATATAAACACGCCATTGTGACTGGTCGTACTGAAACTCACAACGGAGCAAACAAATTAGATAAATTACACCGCTATCAATACAAGATCTCTGACATTATGAAATTCAAACTAAGTACAATGCTAAGGTAATATCAATTTTCCTGACTTCCACGAAGAGGGAATAAACTGAGGCAATAAACAGTAAACAAATCTACAAATAATGATTTAAAATGCACAGTGGAGGTTTACGAGCATATTTCACTTAACTTCTGATATAAATTTGCTTTTGTAGGGCAAAAAGACTTTCGGATGCCAGAAAAAAGAATCGCAAGATTGTATATGCAAATGCACTTTATTCATTTCATTGATTCTTAAGATTATCCCAATAGAGAACACCATAGACCGGAATACATCTACATTGTAATTCCCTGCTGACATATTGTCACCAATGTAGCATCTACTGATGGTTATTTTTTTAAATTTACATTCACATTTCGTCAACGACTCATCTGGCCATCCTACGAACGATTCTTTTATACTATTAATTGAGGTCTTTGAACCTAGTCATTCGTGTGATGCTTATCGTGTTAATAGAAACGCCAGGAGCAAAGACAGTTTCATATTAACTTGGTCCCATGTGTAAGAGCTCGGAAACATTCATACGTAATTGAAATCAGTATTACGTTATAGATACAATGTATAATAAATTATTTGGGTCAAGGACATTTTCGCGAAAATGTAAATTAGACAATTGTACTTTGGCGAAAAAAAGTCATGACTATGCAAAATCTCATAAATCTCGCAATATTAGACGATTCAGAGATCGATAATGTACTGTTTTGTAATCCCAAAAAATTACCACTGAAAACACCGTAGACAAATATTTTTGGCAGTTGGTTAATTTTACGTAGAATAAAGCAAGCAATGCTTTTTAAAAAAAATATGTTTGGCATAATGTTAATAGTCTTGATATTTATAGCTTTCATATCATTTGAACAATGCTGAACAAACCACAGGTAGTCCTTTAGTCAGGGCGCCCCTTTTATTGTTTCTGAGAATTGATTGCATAACAAACAAAAACAGAAATAAACAGACTTGAATGTATCCGTCTGTTACATTTCAACCAGAATGATTTGAAAACGAAAATTAGTTACATGTATGACTTTGTTAGAGACAACTGCGATATTTCTTCCTAAGATTGCTCAGGTTTTTGTTCATTGTCATTTTATTATGCTGCGCTTTGATTCACTAGGAATAATGCATTTAGAACTATTAAATGGCAAAAAAAACTCTTCTAGAAATTGCCATGATAGACGTTTTTGCCTGACGGCTTTTGAAGAAAATGTCGCATTCTTATTATCTGTGGCTGGATCACGTAAACCTTTGCCCACCAAATCATCCAGCAGAAAGTGTATCCAAAGAATGATAATTAATACAAACACGCACGGAGAAAAGGCAATTTACCGGCGGAAGGGGAACGTCATGTTAGTATTTATCTAACTTATTATCACGGATTGATTTTGTTTCCTCTAGACAACATATCGCAGAAACCATACGATGTTATTATATATGATAGTCTAAAATTTCGCAAAGGAATAATGATTACATTATTTGAGGAAATTAGAAAATTAGATCATTGGTACAAGTTACTTAGATACTACATATAGCCGGTTTCGCCTAAAATATTGCAGAAGAATACCGGTAATGATAATATTATTTGAGAGGATTAGAAAATAAACTTAACGGTTAGCTCTTGTATTTGATAGGCATACATTTAAGGCTAGGACTTTGTGTAAAAATATCACTCAGGAATATCGGTTATGACTTTGTCAGAGCGACTATTGCGAACACATGTCAGCTTGCGTGTCTATTACGATTATCAATCATATTGTAAGAAAGGCTGGGAAAAGTGAATATGAATAATGTGTTTGAATCTATTTAAAAATGACGAAATGGTGTTTCTGTCCGAACTGACATAGCTTCTTTAAGGGAATTGTTCTACATTCTAACCATAAGTTTATTGACCACGTGCTTTCCTAAAGATATAGAGTTAGGATTTCAATTGAAATCTTAGTTTAAATACATTTTACGCTAAAATGTGTTTATTTCATATACTAAACACCTTTAAAAACGCATCATCTAAAATAAGTCATTGAATTTGCGCAGTGGATAAAATTGCTTTTTTTGCATACTTAATTCATGTTCGGCCGAATTAGGATTGAAATTTCTGATGAACAAGTAATGATAAAAAGTATGGAGTTCTTAAATTTGCCGTTACGACAAAATACACTCAAATCACTGGTTGCGTTTTTAAAGTTGTTAAGTGTATTTCACCTTGCACATATTGTTAACAATGCTGATACGTGTTACCTTAACATAGTTTCATGTGAAGAGCAACACGTGATAATTAACAACCTAAATACTAAAATACTCGATAAACAATTGAAATTGATAAAAACTTAAAATATTTTATTAAACCTTAACTTCCATACGTTACACTATCTTGCTCGTCCCAATATTTACATTCTGGTAATACTTATATCTTACTCGTCCCAATATTTACATTCTGGTAATACTTATATCTTACACGTCCCATTATTTACATTCTGGTAATACTTATATCTTACACGTCCCAATATTTACATTCTGATAATACTTATATCTTACACGTCCCATTATTTACATTCTGGTCATACTTATATCTTACTCGTCCCAATATTTACATTCTGGTAATACTTATATCTTACTCGTCCCATTATTTACATTCTGGTAATACTTATATCTTACTCGTCCCAATATTTACACTCTAGTAATACTTGTATCTTACACGTCCCAATATTTACATTCTGGTAATACTTATATCTTACACGTCCCAATATTTACATTCTGGTAATACTTGTATCTTACTCGTCCCATTATTTACATTCTGGTAATACTTATATCTTACTCGTCCCAATATTTACATTCTGGTAATACTTATATCTTACTCGTCCCAATATTTACATTCTGGTAATACCTATATCTTACTCGTCCCAATATTTACATTCTGGTAATACTTATATCTTACACGTCCCAATATTTACATTCTGGTAATACTTATATCTTACTCGTCCCAATATTTACATTCCGGTAATACTTATATCTTACTCGTCCCAATATTTACATTCTGGTCATACTTATTTCTTACTCATCCCAATGAAACACATTCACATTGAGTCGATTATTACAAGATATACTTAACTATAGGAGTTTAAGTGTTTTTCTATGATATGAGCATTTTCGTCAAAACAAAACTTTAGTGAAATAAACTTTGTTTTATGTAGAGGACTGGAAATATTATAGAAACAGGTGGAACCAATAACAGTGCTCTATATTTTTTTTATTGAAAACAGAAGCATAAACATTCAGATGTTGTTGAGTTTCTTCACTGAATACTGAACTGACTGTTAAAAGTACTCTAGGAAAATAACAAGATACTGTAAAAAAAAAACAAAAAAAAACTTTTACTACAGTTATAGTCTCACAGAGTTTACAATAATGTAGCTTTTCATTTCGTGAATTTACTACTATGATGTTAGTTTGAGGATGAGACTGGAAGGAGAAAGTACGTATGCATTAATATTTGACTAAAATTGTTATTTACTGTTGCTTTTCTATGGTGTCTCAAACGAAATCTGTTTTTGAAAACTTCTTATTTTCTTCACATAAATCGTGAATATTTAAACACATCTTTAAAATTGAAAATGATTAAGGTACTGGTTTACGGAGGAACAAGCTTAACTGTCGCAGGTCAAAAACAGTCTAGTTTCTTAACTTTATACAATGTAATATTTTTTAACTATAATAATTCATTGATTAGTACAGACCTAATATAAATGCTATTAGGAGTAGATCGATGCATTTGCTCTGTCTAATACTAGAAACGACCTGAAAAAACTGCCAAACAAGAAGATCGGCCCCATGAGACTAAGTATTGCCTATAGGGGGATATCATTTCTCTTTGTGCATTTGGTCTAGTACTGACAAAGCGATAGAAGCAGATGGTAAAAATAGTTTGGAATTGTTTTCATTTCATGTTTTCTCGGTCACTTGACGAATTATTCGGTTTAAAGTTCTGTGACAGTCATAACTAGGTTTGGTTCGCTCTATTATAGTCTTGCAAACCTACAAGATGGCGAAACGCACACCCTCTGTATCCCATCTTTCTTTTAGTCCAAAGATGCCAGAACAATTCTACACCAGTGCAAACTATTTAAAGATAACAGTGTAACTTCCTGTTTTGCTGAATACTTTGAATAGTTTTATTTCATCATTAAAGTCCACATCCCGATGAGCACGCTTACATGTATGTAGTCGAAATCAGCAAATCTTATCTTCACAACGGGAAATGAGATGGTTGGAATGATAACCTTCGTTTTTAAATCACCTTTAATATTATCAAAAAGAACTGAAAAAATCTCAAGTTTCTATGCTTTCCTTTAAATCTTTATGGCTTTTTAATCGAATTGATTTACTACACATAACTAAATACAATGTAACTGTAAAAGAAAACGTTAATTAAAGTGAGAACTACATCGAATAAAAGTTAAAAAAGTGACTTAACACCCCACGTATCGTTTTATGAAACATGGGTCAATATTTCTGTAGTGCTAGTAAATTGCCGGACATGAATAATGCAAGCACAAAGTGGCTATCATAAAACGATGTACATTTTTTGTACCCAGGAATCTATTTAGGAGATTGATTTATATTAACTGTATCTATAACCATAGAATCACGATTACCAGTCTGTAGTGTAAGTGAATAATTTTCTGTAGATTCCAACCTATATGAGAAAGCGGTTTTATATCCTACATACCAATAGATCTTAAATCAATTTTAGGGGATAAAAGCGTTTTATATGAATTTAATGTTTTCGACTGCGTTAATAAATGTGATGTATTTTTAAATTGTTATTTATGAAAGAGTTGCTACAGACGATGTTTATTAGTGTTGGATATTATGACTCGTTCAAATAAATCATTACACCGGTTACGAGTATTTGCACTCACGTTTATTTAGACAGATCCTTTATGTCGTCTTCGTTCACAGTGCAAGTCTGCGTGCACTGCTTTTTGGTGTTTGAACAAGAAGAATCACCTGAAATGGATTCAAAGTCATATGCGTCTAAATTTCACAATATTTTAAAATTTCATTCGTTTATCAAATAAACAATATTGTTTTATTTATCTTTAAGCCTTTATCAATATAGATAAACGGAAAATATAGTTAACGTTCCAAGAGATTACGTTTGCCTTTATCGCATGTCAGGAAGTTCTTTTATACGAACGTTTAATTATTGACAAACTGTTTGATAGTTCATTTAGAAAAAATGATAAATAATAGATTAGGTTTATAAAACCTGTAAGTTTCCAACGATATTATAAAATTGCATCTACGATTACTTGACGTAAAGTCAGTAGACATAAAAGAGATAACAAACTTGCACGCATTTGTCTAACTGAGCAGTTCATAGGATTTGAAGATTTATCTTTCTGTTATTTTTCTCTACAAAGCATTAATTAAATCGTTTAATTGAAAACTTGAATAGAATTTGTAGTTAATACTGATCTAAAACGTGATTATCTTAACAAGCAGGTAGACGGCATAACTCAGAAATAACAGGTACAGGAGATTTAGTACAAGCTAATCCAAAATTAATATATTGCACGATAACACCTTTCTGTTACACAGGTAAAGTAAAACAAAACCACCACCATTTGAATTAAAAATGAAAAAAAAACATGCAGTATTTAATTAATTCTCCCCTATAGTGCGTAGCAGAATATATATTTCAATCCGCTTCTGTTTCAATAAATGTAAGGGATTAGAAGAATCTATAAAGATTTCTGATTTAATCTATATATTCATTTTCTTTACAACAATGAAAGGATTTAAACTTAGAACTTCAAAATGTACGTGAAGCATCACATTAAAAACACTCCCGACATCAGAATCAGATTTTCTAGTAAATACAAATTAAAAAAGATTGATTCAGCCAAGCTCCTTCATAGTCCGCTATAACACTGACATACGAAAACAAATCTGAATTATCAAATATCTTTTAGTGTTACTAGGGGCAGAATAATTCGAAAACTAGATGAGGGAAATGTAATTTTCTATCAAAGCTTAGAATGTAATCAGCAAATTCACTGTCTCAGTATTATTCCTGCATTGAAACGTCAAGTTTGGAAATAACATAAATAACTTTGATTCATTTACAATCTGAAAAGCGACACGTCTAGATGGAGAAGTTCTTGACAATTTAAGGATTGTTTCGACTCAGTGTATCCTTACAAGCAAATTGCAATAATATCAACTTTCGTTTTCTGACATAGGAATTTAAGATTTCATATGCGTGCTTGAAAAATGTAACTGAAAATATACAGGCGTGCAAGCGGTTACATAATCAGCCCTTTCCGAAGAAAAAGTTGTAAAAAACATGTTAGCTGAGTCTCCATTTTTTCAATTTAGATACTTTAAAACATAAATCTGAGATTTGTTTTATAACGTCATAATCAATTTCTTTTGTACTGTTGACTCAGTTTCGTACGAGTATGTGAGTATTTTCCGCCAATAACCTGTCACTTCTAGTTCCTTTCTCTCAGAAAATAAAAATGCATTACGGCAATTTAGTCATTACAACATACCCATTATGACGAAATAAACAGTGCTACTTTATTTCCATTCTGAAGAGAAATATATTGATGGCGAGCCGCAAAATTACATACTGAGTGATTTTGCCAGCATGTGCTTCGACCTTGTTATTTATGATATACCGTAGTGTAAAAGATTCGGCGGCTTACTTGAAGAAGTTTTCATAAACTGACGGAAAACTGGAAACAACTAAAATAAAACCAGTCTAAGGTACCAGTCTAAGGTATATAGAAATAAATATTACCTGACTTTTTATTCTCTTAACACATCAAATGTACACATTTATATAATGTTTTGGAGGTACATGTATGTTAACCTATACATTTTGAAATCAAAGCGCTGACGACACTGTATTTGTTTGAGTATGCAAAATATTTGTTCTTTGTTTTGTTCTGATAGCTACTTCGTTTTGAAATCTTCAGTAATGAGTGCTACGCTAGTTGGTAAAGAAGATATGAACAAGTCAGGAGTAACTGGGTGCAACATTCACAAATCTCTAAGCATGTACTTTATGTTCCCATGGTTAACTACCCGTTTCAACATTATTTCAGTCATCTTATTTACGGGCGGACAGCCATACTACTAATCCACCAGGGATACCTGACAGTGACGTGATATGTTGTTTACACTTTCCAATTGTGTTTATGTTTCCAGTATTTACCTTTATATTGTATTAGATTATGATCCTGTTTCCTTACATATAGCCTGCATGAAAACGTAGCCCAGAGGATAAAGGCTCTGTGGTAGTAACCGAAAGGTACCGAGTTCGAAACCTGTCACCTTTTTCATGCACGGTATTTTTTTTCCAATTAAATCCTTATCTTGATTTTCTCGTGCTTCACGAAGAAGGCATACAGAATAAATTGTGTAGAAAACGCTTGTCATTTCACTTCACATAAAATAACTAAAATGCTATATTATATAATAAAATGAATGATTGATAAAGAAAATAGAACAGAAAAAAAAACATATTAAAACAATTTTTCCCCAAAAAGAAAGCAAATGTTAACAGGCCTTCAGTCCAACTATATAAATGTTGCCCCCCCAAAAAGAAAACATGAATACATCTCGCCGACCACAGGTTTCGAACTAGCATCGCCTGCGTGCCAAACAGACAGCACATCCACTGGGCCATACCTTACTTTGAACATCTCGATTGATAGGGACGCATTTCTATCTGTCATAAGTAAACATTCGTTTTGGGATATACCATGCTTATTTATAGTTTGTTGACAAAATAACGTCACTGTCAAAAATTGTTGGTGGATTAGTAGAACCCTATTCTCCATATGAATAAAATAACAAGAACTAAATTCACAAATAACACAACTTGTGAACAAAGATATTAATTTGTACAATTTCATAATGCGTAATTATCTCTGCCATTATATAGATATTATATACATGTACATGTATATAAATTATGTTTTTTTAGAATATACTGTGTTGACAAAATTCAATTTTCGTATTCATAAATAGAAATAACCATTGTTAACAGAAACTACGAACACAAAGTTATGATCTGCGAATCTACGTTCAAGTCGACGGAAAAGTCTTCCCGACTGGTTATGGAATTGTCATTCTGATCTACATGACAGAAAACACATCCTGACACCAAAGCATATTATTTTATGAAATATTATTTCGTTTTTACAAAATGTTATTTCATTTTTACGAAATGTTATTTCGTAATTACGAAAGTTTATGACCTTCTAGCTGAATTTCCGAAAATAACACATTAATATCTGTATTTAGATTAGACTTTCCCAGCTGTTTAATACACAAGTGCGTACAACGGAACTATTTATTATGTACAATAATGATTAATAATACAAGTTTTTACATCAAACTGTTCATGAAAAGAGTGTTAGGAAGATTTTTACTTTGATTTTATCGCACTATATTGATTAGCGTAGGAAAAAAGTTCAAATGGTTGTTGTAAGGCACACATTGTAATCCAATTCTGGTGCAAATACTATGGAAGGTAATTCCTTCTAAAATATGATGGTTGAAACATTTTGTTGTATTTAGAGGTCTATTTATTTGTTTTTATCTAGTTGATTAGAGAATTAAAAGACATTTTTAAACAACAAGCATGTTTAAAAAAAGATACACGGCCAATCTTTATTCAGTCATGTAAAGTATATATTTCTTTTTATGTGCATTCTTTCTGCCATTTTTATATTTTCCCTCCCACACATTATTCACAAAGACATTCTCTGAAATAATTTAGAATCACTCTGTATAACGCTGGTTGAATTTAAGAATGCCAATTACATTTAGTAACATTGTGAAACGAATCTGGCAAAGTAAACTTTTAAATACAAACATAATAAATTTTAACTCTAAGAAGGAAAGAGGCCATATATTATTATACAATGTAAATTTGACATGACTGTATGCAAAAGAACAATAAATTGCAGACAGGCGTGTCGGGGACGTGACATTTACAATATCCGTTTCTAAAGACATAAACGATGCACTTAATGAAACATATTAGGTAGTAATTTCCCGTCTCCACAACGTCCTTCCTTGGAGTGAATTTACTTATCATTTTCCAACGGGATTGCGTGTGTTTCTTTAGGGGATTATAAAAGATTAAAGATCGGCTTGTATAGTCGCAGTAATGGTCGGTTCCAGTGGTTACAATAACATTAAAATTACTTGACTGGATTATCCAATGGCCACACTGGGACATCACATGTCAAATGGTTAGCCTTGTTTGTACAAAAGGAAACGTGGGTTTTCTTGGGATGCTGTTTGTGCTTATCATTAACAGAAAATATTCCCTTAAGCTAAAACATTTTACCTAAAAAAATGTAACGGTCCATTAACATGTTTGTTTTACCTACAAGGAACCGCTTCACCATTGCAGTGTATCCAAGTTCACTACATAAACTGGAGAAAGATACTAATAAATCCCAGAGACATATTTAACAGTTTTATCTTTACAGTTTGAAATCGAATAGTAAATTACCATGAGCAAAAACTCTAAATAACGCGTCCAACATCTGTAAAATTACATTTTCAAGTTACTGGAAAATGTCTCCGATTCTACTACAAGAACACTAATAACTGATGTATACTAACAGAACCGCCTTACACCAAAACCAGTTCCTTTGTTCCATAGTTGGCATTTATATTTACTCCGCACGAAGACGATTGCTATCAAGGTATTATGAAAGACTTTCTTAACAGTACATGGGTCAATATATCGTTTGGCCATAGTAAATTTGTGATAAACGTACCACAGAAAAATGCTTATGCCGGGACCCAGATGGGATAAAATGCAATTATCTTAGCTTACTATTTGAAATATATGGATGGTTTCTTTCAATTTTTAACTGATCCCAGAACAAGAACATTCATTATTTAATGGACTCTAGTCTCTTAAGCAATGAAAGTTAACAGAGGTCTTTAGAGACTTGACATTATTACAAAACCAAATTAATGTGAAGAAGCCTTTTTAGGAAATGGTAAATATTGCTGACTATGTTACGAGTATATAATAATGGTATCAAATTATTGTATATCAGCCGCTATCTGCCAACGCTTAACAATTACTATTAGCCAAATTCAGCCTCTGTTATTTGATCTGTTGTGCCAAAAAACAAAGATGATCAAAATGTAAATACATTGTAGTGTATAACTCATTTCTTCGTATATCAAGAATATATGCTTATCAAATTAAACATTTCTGCCAGTTATAACCTGGTATAATTCGACAAAGCAGGAAAAATATCAGTTCTTTATGCAAATTGTTTCATTGAAAAACAATATATTATTTATGGCAACTACTATTGAACTGTTAAGCGAATAAACAGAAAGCAGTTACAACGTATGATTAAGGGAGCTGTAACACACCTTCGAATCCGGTGTATTAACCTGACATTTTTATCGTTCATTCTTTTAGATAATTATACAGATATAATAGCTTTTAAGTTGTTACATCAGTCGCGTTAGGACAAGGTAACTTGGTCCATTCATATATCGATTCTGACGAAGAAAATAACGACATTAAGCTGCTAGACTGAACGTCGGAGTTATACTGCCATTTGGTACTTAACTTTTGTTGCCTATGAATTAGCGGGATAATCTTGAGTGATTTATTTGAAGATCTTGTCAATTACTTTTAATTTGATAAGTTTTTTGTAGAGCTAGAGGTGCTTTATTACCAGAAAAATATTGCATAACAACGGGAATGATTCGGCTTGAAGACCGACCAACATACAACCATGAGCATTTATATAAAATGTATTGGTGACAATGCGATCAAAGATAACATCACAATTACAAACAAGAAAACTGTTATACAACAGGATCATAGTGGGCCTTAGAACAATTTCTTAACCTGATAAGTTATTGCAAAGTGTTTTTCTCCTTTCGAGAGACAGCTTCCTACTTTTTTGTAACATGAGCAAAAATGTTCCACATATTACAACTTTTATCTTAAAGACACTTCTTATTTTAAAAGCAATAACTATAATTGATGATACCAACACTCAAATTTCTTGTGAAAAAAGAAAATGTAACAGATGAGACAAGTCAAATATTGATGTCTGGCATCAAGACGAACCAAATTCAGTATACATCAAAAACAGGTGTAATGGTTAGTAAATGCATGTATAGACAATGTACGCACTATTCACGCTAGACTCGAGTGAATATATTGTAAGCTACTGATTACTACTAATTGTATTATAAGCTACAAATTGAAGAGTGACGTTAACCCATTCTTTATCCTACTTTCGTAGGCGATTTTCATTCCGTTCATAATATGTGTGCAAAGAACTATCCACTTCTTCACTTAAATTCCTGTTCGACCGAAGCTGGTGTTCATTAAAAACTGTTCACTACTTACTAAACGTTCACTACTTCATTTACATAAACATTTTCCAAAGCCATCTTAAATATCGCGGGCCGCTGTGGCGGCCCTCAACAAGAAATTATGGACAAGACTATCCTATTATGACAATTATAACAACACGATGGAACGTGTGAGAACAGATTTTTTACGAAGCATAATTTTTCTAGGGGAAGATGACCTTAAAATAGTTCGAAAGTCTTTATTTGAGGTTTCTTTTGATAAATGTACTACAATATTTACAATATCATACCGACTGTTGCACGCCCAGGCGCAGATCAGCATAGTGATAGTGTTATCGCCACATCGCCATCGTACCGATGCATTCGCTATTCTAAACCAATTTTAACAAGCAGACGACTGACTAAGTAAAACAAGACGACTAAATGTCCGGTAGTAGATCCTAAGCATGTTAACGGAGACATTCATGATCTAACAATAATGTCTTATGTAGAATATATACATATATACATATATAATATATATTTTGTTATTCAAATTGTGTGTGACCCTGAAACCCTGCACACGCAAAACTAAAAATTAATGTTGTCACAGTTGAAAATCAATGGAAACAATGTGCAAATGCACAAATTCTTGTTTTACCTATTATTGACAAAAAGGTTCGTTTAATTAGCAAGCACGGAGAAAAGTCGTGCGCTATGTTTATAATTATATTAATAAAATTAAACACACTAACAAAACATAACTACGTTGTATATGCGAGAGATGTGAGATATTTTTTAATCAATAAAAGTACTAATATATTCAATATAGTTGTAGAGCTGTGACCTGGTGGTCTTATTTTGCGAGTTTTAGGACGTTTAAAATTCACCTCGACCTGTTTTTTCTCATGGTTGGTTGTAGATTCACTACAAAATTTTACCATAATAAACTATTATGAAGAGGAAGTATGTCATACATTCCAAATTTATTTCATTATTATATGCCTCGAGGTAACAATCATCCACAAATTCTATGGGAAATATGTATAATTTTTATTTCCAGTACAAGGGAGATTCCTTTCCGAATAAGTTCCCATACTCTCATAGTCTTTGAGCTATTTTAAACTAATTACTTTTCAAATAAATGACATTTCAAGTGTAGACTCTTCAAACGCTTTATAGATTAATCAAATGTCATTTGTTACTGGTAGTAAAATTCTTATCTTTATTAATTGTCTCCTTTCATTAATGTAAAATAATTAAGTGATATGTTTTTCCTTAAGGCTTATACTTTTAGATAGTGTTTCAAATCAATACTTAATTGCGGTTTTAAATCAGCACATATTATCCAAGGATGTGAAAAAATGGTAAATCCGACATTAACGAGTACTATTAAATCTATAAATAACATCATAATATGAATACAATTATCTGTAAGACTCGGCATTTAAATATACAGTTAACCTATGAATACAATTATTTGTAAGGCTCCATTTGTACGAGGTATATAAACAATTGATCTATGAATACAATTATCTGAAAGACTCGACATTCATATATATAGTTAACCCATGAATACAATCATTAAGGCTCGATATTTATACATACAATTAACGATATTTACAAAAATGTTTGTAGATTGTAAAGTTAACCGATGAATACAATTATTTGTAAGGCTCGATATTTATATATACAGTTAACTTATGAATACAACTATCTTGTTAGTAGAGCGGCATGTTTTGTCAAACATTCTGTTCACGGTTTCGTCAATTTGAAACTACAATTGTTTAAGTTTACTGTTTATGAACGTTATCAGCTTGATAAGAATATATCTTGGATAAAAAAGTTTCAATAAGAAAGTTGATACAATACTGTTATTACCATAATAGTGTGATCCAGAATGCCGGATTTGCTCGAGTTGTGAGTAGTGTATCGGACTTTACGAGTGTGGAGCATGAATATGATGAAACCGCGACGACAGAAAATCCGACTTCTGGATCACATTTCTAAGATAATTTTAGATGACGTTTAAGCATAAAATACAAGATAAACTCTAACGAAACAGATGCTGTATGCGGCGACATATTTGACGTCATTGCAAAATCAGGACCAATCATAACCGACGTTATTAACGTCGTGGATGTACAAGAATGTTCTATGGACCAACGGGACAAAATAGCTGCCAAATTTCGTAGTGTGGTGATACATGATCAGATTTCTACATGTGCTTGATCTGGTGACGAATTTAAGCGGAAAATGCATTGCATCAATATTAGGTATAGATTAAAGTTACTTACTACATTCTTTGACACAAGAGATACGTGAAATAATGCAAGTTTAACAAGAAGTAAACAGATAGGCCTTTTAATAAAACAGTTAAAATCTTGTAATACACACCCGCTTTCAAATGTGTGAGAAAGAAGACATATTATAACACTTAACAATAATGTCTTTCAAAAAGCTATTAAGGGAGCTGCCTGAATTAAAATGCGATTTTTAAATGTACTATTCATATATCAACTTTCATATAATAGAAATATAGGCCACTATAAATTTTACGGCTACATTAAATGAAATCTGACTAATTAGTGATAATGAACATAAAATATATTAACATGTGGTGGAAACTGCACATGTGTTTCCAAAACATGAAGTGTTATTCACTGTAAGTGAACTTTACGACGACTGCAATTGCAACAACGCATTAGTGCACGACCTATATTATGTTGCTTTTCATGCCAGTACTATAGCGAAAGTGATTAATGAGTAAATTTAGCTTTACTTTCAATTTCTATATGCCATATGTCTGTGGTACATTTCTATAGTCATTCCGAGTGCTTTTAAATTAATGAAAAATAAGGAGTTTCAGATACGGAAGATGCCGCTTTCGACTTTTTCTAATTCACTCCCTGAGGCTCGCATAAATAAAACAAAATAAAAGAATTATCTGTATAGACACATCAGTCGCATGAAACAGTTATTATTCAGAAACTAATTTTTATTTGATTTTGACAGTTAAGCATAAGAATAGCCTTCACCCTATTTTCCTTAAAAATGTAAAGAAATTTCAGGTCTAACCGCCGCAGAGTTTTGATTTCCAGAGTCAGAACAATGAATGAAAACGATTACGTCAGCCCACTGACCTCATCACTCCACGTGAACACGTTGTACGGTTTCAGTTACTATGTTTACTTTGTTATATTCTGAACCTGATGCCTTCTGCATACTATTACAGTCATGTACTTTCTATATTATATGAACAAGTTTGTATTATATAGTTATGCATGCTATCTTGAATGGTGGTCCAAAATAGGGGAATTAATTCCAACAGCCACTATTTATGCCCTTCTACTTATTTCCGCCGAACTGAAAAAGGTCTGTAGTAGTTACAAATGTTACAGTTTTTATAATTCGACTTCAAAGTATCGGTTATTTCCTAGGCAATAACATTTTAGCGACATTTTGTAACCTTTTGTTGATTTCGTACCTGGTCATATCTAGATGAACTATAACGGAAAAGATAAGAGAGTGAATGAACTTTAAATTATCGGCTTACTGACCAAAACTTTATACAAGCAATGTCTCCAGTTATTGTTGTTTACATGAACCTTAATTTATTGTCAAAAAGTGTATAAAAATGATTAATATGTGCATCGTCCTTCAGATATTTTCGCCCTGCCAGAAACTACAAGCTAAAGCAATTAATTTGCGTTTAAAACAAGTAAATTGCTGCGAGTAGAACAATAATACACAAAATGCACAAAATTTAGCGCCGACATATATGGTAAACATGCACCTTAACAATGCTGGCCAACTGGCCAGTGGTTTGTAAACTCGGCATGTCGATAGACTTGTATTATTGTCGTTTGGTTGACCTTTACAAAGACATTGTAGTACAAATATATTTTCATGCATGTTGTAAATGTACATGTTCTAACATGTACTGACCGACAGTTGACACAAAGTACTACTTAATTGTTTTTAATGCGCAGTTGTTTTGTCCTTTCTGACCAGTGTAGGTGCAGGTAAGTCTTCTTTTTTATTAAGTACACAGTAAAAATGTTTAGCAGATTTAGTTAATAGTGTTTATTTCAAATAGTTCCTCCGCGACGTATTTGACTTAAAGCATTTTTGTTATCTAGAAATAAGTAAAGATAATTCAGATTAAATAAGATGTGAAACACTACAGAATGCGTATGAAATGCGCATCTAAAATTTGAAAGAAAAACTATTTAAGACAATCGAAACTGATGTGTATTCATTTGTTGTGCACTGCAAACATCCACAGTCTCAGAGTTCTTAAATTGTTTTACAATTACTGTAGCAAAAATATGAAATGACTTTAGAATAGAGAGGGTATAAAAGTCTGTCCTCCAGCACCTGTTGGATACTCAAAATTAATATAATGAGCTAAGTAGTAGCATACAGTTGTCAGTGTAATTTAGCTTTTTTGTTTAAGTCAAAGTTTCTAACTTTACAACATTGTATGGATGCGCTATAACTTATTCTATTACTGGTGATATTAAATGTACATGTAGATAAGTTTTACTTATCAGTTAAATTAGCTTTATTGAGTAATACTTTTCATTAAACATAATCTACATTGTAATGCTGTGCTGTCCGTTTAATCTATATGATATATAATAGGTATATAAAAAGTGACAATGGTTATTTGTTAAAATTTACGGATACCTTTTGCATATGAATGTCATTTGCTTTGCCTAATTTTCCTATGAATGGTGTTAACAATTTACTAGCTGTTTTCATATGTATTAATTTGTTTCATTAGGCAAATAACCCCTAAAAGTCTTCCACGCTTGTTCAATGAGTGCATAATTGCGTGCACTCGAAACAGTCGTAGAAGCAAGTGTAATAGCTATTAAGACAAATCATACTTAACAACTTTAACAACGCAACCTTTTTAATAAGTCATACATTTTGAGAAGTGAGTAGAGATCATGTTTCGATCGAATAATGCTTGAACTTTGTAATGACTATATATTAGGTAAAACCAAAGAAAGGTAAAACGCATGGTGTTCTAGAATTTTCCACTTGCAATTACAAAATATCCACCAAATTCATATTTGCGTTTTTAAAGTTGTTAAGTATATGTCTGAACCTTGACATAAGCTTATAATTATGAAACTATAGCAATAAACCCACTTTTAAAAAACTGTTTCTTTGATGATTTTAGAATAAAACACCGGGAAGAATTATAGGCACTTAAAACAAGAGGTGTTTGGCTGAACGATGTTCACGTGGTACAAATTATTGTTTAAATTGAGAAACGAAATAAGGCTATAGATCTGATTGATCACATTGATAAGATCAGCGTTATAATACACCAACAGCTTAATTGCAGGAAAACAATAACTTAAGGTCTTTATTACGTAAAAGATGGATTTAATAGAGTTTTAGAATTTTAAATTGTTGTCTGCTCGTTACTTAGTACAATGAAAAACGTATGCTTCTAATGAAGTCAACATGTGTAACATTTTTGCAGATTTACTAAGGGATAACAGAAAATGTTAAAAATTTGTTACCGAAATAAAATCATGTTTCCCACGATGTAACTGAAATAAAACACAAGGCATAAAAACCGAAGTATGTGGAACTATTTACCGGAAACCTGTTCGAGTGCCTTCACTTGACCTTAATGCACGTCTCGAAGTGTGGCCGGGGAAAAAAGGTGCCGAAGAAAAATTTCCTTAAGCGAATGTTTAGTGTAGGTGCCTATATCCGTTACAACAGTCTAAAGGCATCCCGAATGTAGAGGACCACAATCTGTTTTAACAAGGATTTCGATTATGTTGTGAGAAAGTACGAAGTGTTACGTAATAGAAAAGACTTAAAGTATGTCCCACGTACACGTAAAGAGCAATCAAAATTTAAAAAATGACTAAAAGTTTGGTACATGTAAAAGCCGTAGGTTTTGAAGTTTTACTGAAATAGCGGGTGACGAGCAACCCATAACTATATGCTACATGTATACGTTTCTAAACAATAAAAAAAAGACGCACACGCTTTACTTGGGTTATCAGAAAATGGCTATAACTTAATTGGGTTTTACAAGTTTAAACACTACAACTTGCTGTATAATTGACTGGGTTCAAGATGAAGTGCCTGAGAATTACAGGAACATTGCCTGAAATTCTTTCCCATTCATAAAACTGTTTTCATCTGCGAGCATGTCATTATTGTTTTGCTCTAATTTTGCAAATTGTTGCACGAAACATTAGCCGTAATTTTGTAAATATCTAGGTTTTTTTGAGACGTGCCACGTGCAATGACGCTAATTTTGTAAAGATCAGGGACGAAGCCCGGAAGGAAAACATGTGCTTTCCGTCGCGTCAACTGATTGCATAGAAATTTTATTAGCCTGTTCTTTTAAATGAGTATCTCTGCAGTTATTTGCCCCTCATCGCGAAATTTGCTCCTCATACTAGCTCTGCAGCAAGAACTCAACGACTTTTGAGTTGTTTTTTTTAGAAAATACAAGTAGTACGTCTTTTTGTTTTGCATCACCATCTCTCGGTCATGTTCAAGTATGGTTACAATTTACTGAACTTGCATCCCTTTGAATTGTTGTCTTCATTATTATACCCCCCGAACACAAAGTGTTTGGAGGGTATACTGGATTCAGCTTGTCTGTCCGTCCGTCCGTCCGTCTGTCTGTAGACGGAATCTTGTGGACACTAGATCTCCAATACCCCTGGTCAGAAATAATGATACTTCACACAAGTGATAAGTACAATGCCTAGTTGTGCATGGTCCATGTTTCGGGTCTCTAGGTCAAAGGTCAAGGTCACAGGGGCTCGAGATGGTAAAATATTGTGGACTCTAAATCTCCAAAACCCCTGGTTAGAATTTAACGATAATTCACAGAAGTGATAAGTACAATGCCTAGTTGTGCATGGTTTAGGTTTCGGGTCTCTAGGTCAAAGGTCAAGGTCACAGGGGCTCGGGATAGTAAAATCTTGTGGACTCTAAATCTCCAAATCCCCTGGTCAGAATTTAATGATAATTCACACAAGTGATAAGTACAATGCCTAGTTGTGTATGGTTCAGGTTTCGGGTCTCTAGGTCAAAGGTCAAGGTCACAGTGGCTCGGGATAGTAAAATCTTGTGGACGCTAAATCTCCAAAACCCCTGGTCAGAATTTAATGATAATTCACACAAGTGATAAGTACAATGCCTAGTTGTGTATGGTTCAGGTTTCGGGTCTCTAGGTCAAAGGTCAAGGTCACAGTGGCTCGGGATAGTAAAATCTTGTTGATGCTAAATCTCCAAAACCCCTGGTCAGAATTTGATGATACTTCACACAAGTGATAAGTACAATGCCTAGTTGTGCATGGTCCATGTTTCGGGTCTCTAGCTCAAAGGTCAAGGTCACAGGGGCTCGACATGGTAAAATCTTGTTGATGCTAAATCTTCAAAACCCCTGGTCAGAATTTAATGATACTTCATAGAAGTGATAAGCACCATGCCTAGTTGTGCATGGTCCAGGTTTCGGGTCACTAGATCAAAGGTCACAGGGGCTTGAGATAGTAAAATCTTGTGTGCTTTTAATCTCGAAGCCCGCTGGTCAAAATTTAATTATACTTCACAGAAGCCTTAAGATGTGCAGGTCCAATAATCAAAGCATAATCAAAGCATCAAATATTACATGAATTTTAAATGCTGTGTCAGTGGGATGTTCGGGGGGTATTCATCACCTTCAGTGATAGTTCTAGTTTTAGAACAATTATATATATTTTGAGTAATTATCAATTTATTTCGAACTTGGATTTACATCATAATTTTGACTTTTTCTTTGAACATAACTCGTTCTCGATTCACGTGTTGACATGCTTTGCTGTACATGTATTATAGTTTTTATCTGTGTAAGTCACTAAATTACGATTAATTGACACCTTACGTCGTTGTCCTTAGGTCAGATTTTGCTTAAATTAGATTTCTGTTAATAAAAAAGCTAGTCAAATCTGCGTGTAAAACTTTATTTTCTAAGCGTTCTATCTTCTGAATGCACTTAAATGTTTACATTCATGAACGAACAAGACAACTTGTTTTAGTGACAACAGTTGTATTATTAATACTTCTTTTCTCTGATCCATACATTGATAAGCTTTTCTAGTTATCAAGAATAACACCAATATGTTAGTATTTATAAACTTGTTCTTCAGTCTACACCTTTGTTTGGCTTTAAATAATAAAGTTTCTTCATAGTTTCCGAGGTTGCAAACTATCTTTCTCTTATTCACGTGCATTGTTTGTCTACGGAGGACCAGTATAGCCATGCGTAAACGTTACATCATTAAGAAATTCTTAGACTAATATTTGTATTATTTTACGTGTTCAGAGTGTCTCAATTAACAAATCTTCAAAAATGCATGCCTTTAGATTGTCATTCTTCACTTGTAAAACTGTAAACTGGGTTATTTTCGCGTGACTAGACTTTTGCTATTTACGAGCCGACAGCTTTAATCGGGAATTTTTAATCCACGAAAGGAGATATATCTTATAGTAAATATATGTAAAGTGAATCTTTCTTGAGATGAATAAATAAGCGAGGTTGGAAATTTAGAAACAGAGAAAATTTAGTCACCGCGAATATTACCCAGTTTACAGTACTGTGAATTTTTCTGCCCTGCCTCACAATCGGAAATGAATTCTTGCAGTAAATAGAAAGGACTGATATAAGTGCTGCAACAGGCATATTTCACAACTCACAGAATGAATAATAAGTTCACACGAACTCGGAATGTTTCTTTCTTTAATCTGATACTTTTTCACAAAATCAAGGGATTTTCAATCCAACATGCATTCGGCAAATAAGATTGAAACACGCCATGTATTAATCACATATCTTTTTGTTTTCGTTCACACTTCCAACTTAATTAATAATGGATGAAGAAAGAAATGCACGTTTTAATGATATACCTAACATAACAAGCTGGTTAAGAACCGCAAAAACGTTACATTTACACCAGACAATACCCTCTAAACCAAGCTTTTCGCGTATTATTATATAGCTGTGTTACGATTTAAAAGTTATGTTAAGACAAATGTATAAACACTTATAAAAGTAGAACAAAAATATTCAACTGATGTAATATACCCTATTGAAGAGATATAAATATACCCTATAACTGATGTGGAACTAAATACCTCCAACTTGGAATCGCATTTTGAGTCTAAATTTAACCAGTGGTTAGCCTAACAGGTGATTACAACTGGTTTGAACAGCTGGGCCCGTACATTCAAGTTATTCCACTGAAAAAATATGTTTGTATTCACTTACATAAATAGTGTGCACTTTTACCACAGTTTCTGGAAAGAACATATCATGCGGTAAAAATGCGTCTATATTGCCATAAAATATTAATGCCAGCATAAATGGAATGTAAAGCTTACTGGTAAATGGTCTGTAAAATGTGCGCCGGGAGATTTGAAGGTAACGCACCACACACTTGGAACATATAAATTCTTCAAAATAAATGGTCATATAACCATTTCATTACTTGGGAGGTTTGAAATATTAACCATTTGTTTGATTTGTTGTCTAAAAACTCTCATTAGTAAATATAATGATCCGTCTCCCGGGTCCAGTTTTTAAGATGGGTGACTTGCAATCACTCAGACTTCACTTATTAACTGAAAGTCATGGTTCCGAGTCCTGACTTCTACCCTGTTCCTTATGTAAGAAAGGTGGAAATTTCTTACGGAGGGTGAGAGCCAGAAAATGGCCATTCCCTGGCAAAATGGTTAGGTAAACTGTCTAACTAACTTTAACTTTAAATCAGTTACTGTTGAATCTGGCTTTTAATCAAATAACAAAAGTATCTTATTCTTTATTTGTAATAACATGCACATTCCTTGCTTCCCATTATATGAATTTTAATTGAAGTATTTCGAAGTGTTGATCATTTGCTGTGTCATACCAAAAACCGTGAAAGAGGGGTACTGACAGCTCCCTAGTTTGGGTTCCGGCAGTAAAACGGGTAATGCCAGGACTGAGTGTAGGGGATACAACTGTTGGTAAAATATTAAATAACAAACATTACAGGCACTAACAAGTGAATTACATAACATTCAACTTTTTTTCTGTATGCTTTCATTTTAAGTTAAGACTTTTATTTGTGACGTAGTTACGTTATTGTGTATTTCATGTTCTTTACTTGTTGCATTTGCCGTAAACATTGCCATTGGTATACAGTTTATGTTGGCAATGTGTCCCACACTGTCTGCTGTGTTTTCTCAAAGTTGGAGGATTCCTCTTCTGTGTACTGCTCTGTTTGTCGGTTGGTGCTGTGTTTGGTGGTGTTCTGGAATCGTGCTCTTTGTTTTACAATTGTAATAACATAATTATTTTAAAACAGTAAAATTGAAAACCTCCGCATATACTTATGTTTGTTTTGTACATTATTATTTATGTTAAACAAATATGTTAATTATATTCCGTTCAGCGACTGTTCGTCATCATATCATTATCGTCAGGTCCTCATAGGCTTTATAGCCTAAAGGAGTTTTCAGAAATAAACTTGAACAACTTGAAATAATGATGCCACAGGCACACGGATAACCTTGACTTGCATCCAGCTTGTAGAATATTCAATTCTGTCCGTACCGGGCCAGTTACATTTAAAGCTGCTCGCTCTGTTACCGTTGAAAAAATATTTAAAAAAAAATTGACATTCTTATTCATAAATATAAAACTAAAGGCTAGGAAAAAAATAAGCAAAAATCTAGGTAGGAATTTCGCAGAAATCGATTGAAAAGGTCGGTTACACGGCACCGCTACACTATATGTTTATATTGAAATTTTGGTAGCCTATTTTTTGAAATTTAGAGATATACGTGACATGAATTTATACTGGAGCCTTTTTATATCACTATATGTTCTAAAATACGTTATTTAGATACAGTTTGAAAAACTTTATTTTTTTTACCAAAATCTGAGAGCGAGCAGCTTTAAGTATCAGCAACTAGCACCTGTCACGACGAATGGTAACAAGACAAAGTTCTATTTTTAGAATTTGCTTTAATCATAACGCATCTGTTCTTGTGTCTGTTTAAATGTCAAGTAGATGATTAACTTTCACCCAGCATAATGAAACGCCTTAGATTTTTAGTATTTGAACTAATCCGTTCATTATCGATTAGAAATTAAACTTTTAGCTTTTCTTTCAGCTAAGTACGATGACGTTATTTCCGACTCTTTTAACACATTCTATTAAATTACACTTGATGCCAGCCACAACGCGCATGGTACCCATTCTTTAACCACAGACTGGCTAGGACGGAATTGTATTGGGGATTGAACATTAGACGTCCCATTTCAAAGTCGGATGTCATTACCACTAGACAAAGAGAGACGTGAACGGTTAAAAGCAAACATGTTTAGCTATACTACATCTCAACGTTTTAATTTGCTAGGCCAGAAAGTTGTAAATACGAACCTCAACCTAGTTCTTATAAAAGTGTCTTGAGCACAATCTCATACTCGGCATGAAATCATACTCAAGAAATATGAAGTGAAATACAGTTTTAAGTGGGGTTCTATAACAATAATCAGAAGGTCTGTTCGGGCTTATGTATTTTTTTATATACAACACGACTTAGTAAATACATATAACTTGACTGGACTTCATGTGACAGAACATGATTTCGTGTTGTGCATGATATTTTTTATAAGCACGAGGCCTGCATATAAAAAATTGAAAGTGATTGAAAGACAACAATATCGATACTTCCAAAGACGCGGAATGGAATAGCATATAACAACCGACAAGCTTCCTTTAATACAAAAGTTCAACAAAGTACGTTATACTTGTCGTGCATAGCTTATAACGTACCATAAATTTCCATGCATGGTCAGCCGAAGGCAATAGGGTCAGTTAATCGCTTACATGAACATGATTGAATGTTTTATGCACTGTTAGAAATATATCTACATACTCTGCGATTACGTTCTGCATTTTAAACATTCAGAAGCGATCCGGGAACAATTTGCAGCGCTTAGAATCACCTGTGAGAATAATTTAAAGTTCTCAGTCTCCGACCTTGCAAAAAACTGTATGTGTATAACGATTTGTTATTCTCTTTCAATCTAATTTAAAGCGTCCAAAAAGTTAAGATTATTAGAAAACAAATGAAAATACCATGGAGACCGTATGAGTTACATGGCGTGTGTTGGGTTGTTGAACTGTATTTAATAGAAACTCTCATCTACAGACAGATCTATGATATGCGACGCAATTATGTTATAGTTTAAAAAACACATCATAAAAAACCAATGGACAAGTAATAATAACGATTTGTGAGAAAGTTTGGAATTAAAGTGTCTGTGGGACATCTTATTTTGATATTTGATGTAGTTTTGATATAAAACCTAAGTCTATCATTGATCGTCCGCGCCGACTTAGGAAATCTTCAGACATCAGACAAATGTTTAATTCAATTATCCGTGCTTAGCTTGTTTGTTCATTGTCGTTTGCTGTAAAAGTATTCACTTAAAATGCATAAAACGGTTTTTATGTGCACATTGTTATTGATTCATCTGTTTGTTGTTAATCAGTAGCAGGTGGTTTTAGCTGTTGCTAATAAGTAGCAGATGTTTTTGATGTTGCTAATTAGTAGCAGGTGGTTTGGATGATGCTTATCAGTAGCAGATAGTTTATGATGTTGCTAATCGGTAACAGGTGTTTATAGATGTTGCTTATCAGTAGCAGATGGCTTTGGATATTGATAATCGGTAACTGGTGTTTCTAGACAATGCTTATCAGTAGCCGGTGGTTTTATACGTTGCTAATGAGTAGTATGTGGTTTTGGATGTTGCTAATCAGTAGCAGATGGTTTTGGATGTTGCTAGTCAAAAAGGTACTTATAGATGTTGCTTATCAGTAGCAAGTGGTTTTGGATATTGCTTATCAGTAGCAGATGGTTTTGGATACTGCTCATCAGTAGCAGATGGTTTTGGATACTGCTCATCAGTAGCAGATGGTTTTGGATACTGCTCATCAGTAGCAGATGATTTTGGATACTGCTCATCAGTAGCAGATGGTTTGGATACTGCTCATCAGTAGCAGATGGTTTTGGATGTTGCTTCTCAATAACAGGTGTTTTAGATGTTACTAATTTGTAGCAGGTGGTTTAAACGCATGTACAGTGGACTTGCCTATCTTTCAGTCTGGACATTACGGAAGTGTGAAGTGTGAATTTATAGACTTGATAGCGAAGGGAGCAGATCATGATCAAATTTATGGCTATTCACGAACTGTTTGGAAAGGCAGACTGTTGTTATACTTCTCTCTCTTGAACATATATAAGGGGAGCGGTAGTGAAGAGGTTAAGGTGTAGGCCGCTCATCCCGGAGGTTGCAGGTTCGAGCCCCACTGGGCTCCCGCCGTACTTCCTCCATGATACCAGTACTGGTTTTCCAGGAAGCGGACTCGATAGTGACTCGACAAGCTGCAAGCTTTCTTCACAATCGAGCTAAAATAAATTAGTATAAACTAACATACACTTACTATCAGAAGTTTTGATTTATACCTGACAGTGCATTCGGTTAAAGAGGAGTACAGTATACGATTGTAAAGGTCACTGTTGAGCAACAGCACAGTTAAGTCTTGCATATCACATCGGGATATCTGTAGTTTTTACCAGTGCTGGAAAATCTTACCTTACACCCCTGGTGTAAGATGATTTAATGGAGTCAGAACGAACTACTGTTATAAATGAATGTGTAAATTGATACATTACTACAAGAAAAGGGCTTAAATTTAAGTCATGAATTTTATTTTATTTCTGCTACTTTTAGTAGAATATGGTATACAAGAAAAAGAATATATTACTGGTTGCACGTGCGAATGAGAAAATCGGGTAACTGTTCTGGCGGTAACGAGGCTCTTAGGCTCTCTCCCGCCGGAGTAACTACCGACATTTGTTTACATTCCAATGTCATATATTACTGTTGCACCCTGCTTGTACAATCGACAGATAGTCGTTCCAGATAAATGTACTGCTGTTACTAATTTACAAGGCAATTAGTAGTGTTTCTTTTGTAGAAGACATCTTGTTTACACAATCATTATCAGAGAGTTAAAGAAAGAGGGTGTGTAATGGTTCTTGTACATGTATTACTTGCGCACATCTATTGTTATGTTGTGTATTACTAATGATGTATGAAACTAGTTCTTTACGAGAATCTGACAGCTGTTTTCTTAATCCTTTGGATGCACATGATCTTAAAAAATAGCAATAGTTATTCTGTCACGAGTGTTTATCGGTTGGGTGCCACTGAATGCTACTGCGGATTGCCACTACTTATGATAAGCTGGTGGAAACAGCCACTAGAATGCAATGCCACTTTTTCTTGCTACTTGTTTATTGCTATAGCTACTGCTTATTGATCAATGCTGGTGAAACATGCTACTTGCTAATGCCACTTGCTTATCGCGGTTTTGCCAATTGTCACTGCACTGCTTATGCTAAATGCTTGTGACACTTGCTAATGTCACTTGCAAATGCCAATTGCCATTGCATTTGCTAGTTGGGACAGCCACTTCTAATACTACTTGCCACTTGCTTTGCTAGTTGGAACATGTCCTTGCTAACTGCCCTTCTTATTTTAATTGCTGTTGCCACTTGCTACTTGCTAATTGCTTATTACCTTTTGCTGTTACTAATCGCTAGTTGCCAATTGGTTTCGGTATGACTACCGAACATGGCTAGGAAATAACGAACATTAGCTATTATTATTTTGTTGAAGTAAAAAATCAAGTTTTTGATGTTAAAATGGAACATGCATACCAAAAAATATATATTCAATCTCATTCAAGCTTTTAATCTATACAATTTCAAAACGCGTGATCTGGTTCATGTTCATAAACATTGAACATGAGTTACATTAAAGTAAACAAGACATCTATAATGGTGTTTAGGTGTCTGCCGCTCATCCCGGAGGTTGCGGGTTCGAGCCCCAACAAGGTCACGACCATACCTCCTCATATGACACCAGTACTGGTTTTACCAGGAAGCGGACTCAAGAGTGACTCGATAAGCTCAAAGTTTTCTTCACAATCGAGCTAAAATAAATTAGTATAAACTAAACTAATGGTGTATGTATATATTATATACATTTGTATGTTATAAGTTTATTATGAATTATTAATAATATTTCATACTGAAAATATATTTAATATAAATAATCTTGCAGCTGAAGTCTGAACAAATTAGATGAGCAAACACCGAGCATGAACCATCATCTGATCATTTTATATTTAAAATATATATTTTTATTTAACTAGATCAAATTCATACTTTATATAAATTCGTGTTTGTTCTAAATATGTGATATAATACACGTTGTGATTTGCTTTCGCAATCAAAAAGCGTTTGAACGATTCCAAAGGTAACTTGCAAGTAGTAACAAAGTGGCAGAAAGCAAATAGCAAAAAGCAATTAGCAAAAAGCAATTAGCAAAAGCAATTAGCAAAAAGCAATTAGCATAAGCTATTAGCAAGTGGCATTAGAAATGTATTGGCAATGAGAAAATGGCAATACGCATGTAGCAATAAGCAAGTGGCAAATAGCAAATGCCAATTGGCAATTATCAAGTGGCATGTCCCAAGTAGCAATTAGCAAGTGGCAATCTCAGGTAGCAATAAGAAAATGGCAGGTGGCAATAAGTATCAACTAACAATTAGCAAGTGGCAAGTGACAATAAGCAAGTGGCAAGTGACAATCACAACTAGCAATAGGCAATACGTAAGTCGTAAATAACAAGTGGCATGTCCAAACATGCAATCAGCAATAAGCAAGTGGCAATTAGCAAGTAGCAATTAGCAAGTGGCATGTCCCAACCCGCATTCCATAGTTTATCATTTCAGCAATATATACATCCAAGTTGTAATTTTGATTGTTCAGCGGAAAAGTTATCACCAAAGTCACATTATTTATATGTACAACTTGGATCAGTACTGGAGCAGTGCTTTAACCAGGCAAATAAAATCACTTTCCGTAGACTCCTAGAAACATGTGGTGTTTTATTATTCTCTTTCTTACTTGAAAATCTGCAATTTGTTAACAGAATTGAGACGGGTATTCTGAAAATCTCTACAATCTCCGTGCGAATCATGTTTAAAAGGGTAGAGTAATTATTTTACATACTCTGTAGTTGACGGATACATTTTTATTGCATACCAAATCAGGATATCTGCATTTTTTACCAGTGCTGGAAAATCTCAAAGACGTCAAACGAACTACTTTAATGAATGAATGCGTAAATTAATACAAATAACAACAAATAAGTTCCCCAAAAAAGTGCGTAAATGTAAGTCCTTAGTTTTAATTCATTTCTGCTACTTATAGTAGGATATGGTTTGCAGGAAAAAGAATCACTGGCTGCACGTGCGGTTCGAGCCAGATATTCTCATCTGCACGTGCAACCAGTGAAAGACTCTTATAAAATACTATGAAGCCTACACATTTTGCTCAAGAATGAAAAATAATTTGTAGCTATTGTTGTTATTGTTGTGTGGGTTTGTCGTTTCAACTGTGTATCAGTCATTTAAGGTCCTATAATAAATCAACTATGGTAAATGAAGCGTGACTTAATCGTTATCCTTGTAGTTCAATAAGCAAAACAGTCAAACGTAACGTATCCATAATGTACTTAACAACTTTAAAACGCAGGGGATTTATCTCAACATATGCATTTTTTTACCTTTACAAATATAAATATGCTTGAATTTTGTATTGACATTTTTTTAATAAAGCAAAGGAATGGCAAAAAGTATAATATTCTTAAATTTTCCAAATAACACTTGTCATTACAACAAAACACCCGTTTGATCCAAGGGTTATATTAATAAAGTTGTTCAGTTCATATCTCCACAAGTGAAAGCGTTGTTTTCTAAGGACAAATTGATACTATTTCAGTTATTTCATTGCCTCAAGATGAAACAGAATATAATAGTGCATGGTATCTTTGATGGCCCTTAATTGTTCACCTGAGAGCCATTTGTCTTAATGACAATATGAATACATCACAGGGAAACAGTCACATATGAATTCAAATACTAAGAAAGCTATCAGTATTTGCTTTCGATAGAATAGAAGTGGAAGCGTTATAAAATAGAACAGTTTTGCAAAACCGAGGGAGCGTTATTCTAGTTTATTAGATGTTACCTAGCAGGGAGGCTGAATGGTTAGCTGCCTGTAACATTGTAAATAACAGGGATATCCGGACGCATACACATGTAATTCAACGAGGGTGAATCAATAGCTGACAATGTGCTCTAACCTTCCAACGGAGTAACAATCATTGACATTAGAATAGTATTAAAGGCAGGACAGCATACCATAGATTATGTTGCTCCCTAACATTCACTTTGACACACATGCATATAACTGTTAATTAGTTTCAGCAACTTTCATTTGATAAACCTTAACGAAGCAACAAAGTCGATGTCCCTGAATGCCATAATTACTCTCGTAAATAAAGCCATAAAAGTAACTGTGTAAAATTAAGCCGCGCTTAGCCCGACGCTCTCTATCCTATACATGTACCTCAAAAGAGGTAAAATTGACATAAATATTGTCTGAAAATCAGTAATAAAGGCACTACTTTAACAATTTATACAAAATGAATTTTGGCATTTTGATAAACAAATAGATCCCTAAACACCGTCAGCAACAGACAGAAAGAAATCCTCTAAATATAAGAAAAGCAGCAGACATGGTACACACTGATTATATGAAGGTTACGCCTAGTAAAGGGCAACATACACACACAGTACAGACCAAACACACATTATATAAGTAGAAGGTTGAATATTAAGTTACCGCCTTGGCAGTTCCATATTTCTGGACTGATGGGTGCAACCTGTCCCGTATTCTAAATTGACGTTTCTCTACTGCTAACACTTGTTTAAGTGTGATTGTTTTAGAAATGCGGCGATAATAAACCTATGTGTAGACGGACGGACGAACGGCAGACATCGTAAGATTTTGAATGTTCACCAAAACGAGCACTCTAAATTCAGATGAACTAACTTGAATACGATTTGAAAGTGTTTTTCAATGACAAAGTGTGATTTAAAGTTATTTTTTTATCTTTAATGAACAACAATTTGTGTTGGACACATGTGGAGGAATTATGGATCAATGGCGCCTTAAAGTTTTCACCAGATTTTGAAAAGGTTCAGTATCCGCACGAGAATCATTTAGCTGCCAACCTTGTCTGTTGCCATTGATACAGACAGCAAATTAGACAATCTATGAACGCATTAATGCATAAAAACAAAAAAAAACTGCTACACGGTGCATCATAAATATGTTCAATGACGACCAATTCAGTCAGTTGTGTTTAATTAAGCTAGATTTAAATCAGAGATATATAATTTGTTATTTTCATTCTATTGTACGATCTGTTTTTTCTGTAACCGAGATTGTGTTTCTTTATTGTTATTTAAAGAAGTAATAAAATTTCAAATTTTGAATCTTGTTATTTTTTAGTGAAATCCATATTTGAAGTAATGTCGATAAATAATTAATAATATAATAACATCTTTTTAAAATTAAAGTTATTTTAGGGTACACAGTTATCTAAAGAAAAAGAAGAGAAAAATACTAATCAATACTTGTAAAAAATATGCTTAGAATATTCTTGAAACTCTCAGAATACATGTATCTGTAGTTTTTCGGTGCAGCCGTATTAAGCTCGCTTTTGACCGGAACTCTTCAACCGCCAATGAAATGACAAGTAGAATGTATAACATTTTTTGAAAGGAGAAATTTACACTGTATTGGGTAATACCGAACCAGAATAGACAATTAAATACTCTTGCGTTGTCAATCCTTCTTGAATGGGTTACCAATTTAAGTGCGTAAATAATTTATATATATCAACATAATATGTTGTTACCTCCAAATTAATTATAAGTGTAGAGTATTTATACTTTCCCGGTCAGTGAATAACGGTATATAATTCGAGTAGCATATTTATAAGAAAAACAAGGATTAAGTTTGTTTTCCTGATAGACATGTCGCGATAATTGGGGACATAATTTGACAAGTACCCGGTAAACTCAATCGTGGGTTTGAATCCCGGTCAAGATTTTTGTTTTTTCTCACTACGTTACATTTGGCGCCTTTCGACTGAATAAAATTATTTTTTACTATAGAAATCTAGCTTACAGTTGCTTACATATACTAAAAATTGCGCCGGCTATCTTTTTTAAAGGTAGTTCTTGTTTTAATTCGTTTAGTATCTAAATCGGTTTGTTTCCATTCAAGAAAATGTGGTTTGGTAAGAATCATGCTTCAATTAAATTAATCAAAATAGTACGCAACTTTTACAGCGTTTGTTACACACTAAAAGGGGAATTATATAACCAAAGTTAACCGAACAGCAACTAAAAGAAACCTCACCTGTTTATATTTGCTCGTTTTTGCTGAAAGATAAATATAGTCTAACTAACGAATATGAGAATTTTTTGTCTCGAGTTTTCCCATTAAATACAAAAAATGTTTACACATAACAATAAACTATAAGAAGCAGATGTAGTAACAGCAACATGCAGAATTTTCATTCATACACAGAAAAAGTCATATTTGTATCATCTGGAAATGGGTGTAACAATAAAAGAACTCATAAAATGGCTTCCGTGTGCGTTGTATGCAGAATTAAGCTTAAACCCCAACTTTGAACGGAAAAGTTGTTTCCTCTCGTTTTGAAGACTACCGTCGTTTCAGTGACGTCATATACATTTAGTGCCATCTTAAAGTTGTAGTAGTGTAACGTGTCTCCTGAATAAATGACTGCTTACGTTGCAGTGGAATACAGGTGATCGTCTACACGTACTGTTTTATAGAAGCTCATATGGTCCTGTTGATAGAAAAAAGTACATACAACATAAGATATGCGTATTTTGTTCAATTTGTTTAATGATTGTGCAAAATAAAAGTATGTATAGTAGTTCCGTGCAGTTAGACTGTACGTAAGCATGTTGAAAGGACCAACGGCATTTTTTCGAAATTAATGTTTTTTAAGCTCACTGATTTATTTCAGATTATTTTGTCATCAGGTAAACTATATCGAGTAAACTTTTCACGGGTTATATTCATCATCATATTTCACAGACGCTTGAACGATTCTGGACCAAAAGGTCAATATCTTCTTATTTCAAAATTAGTATTTGTTATAAACAAGATAATTTGCGATTTTATTTTTTCACATGCCCGTTTCGGACCTTGCGACCGCAAGATTTTAAAAACATTAATAACGCATCAATTTGCTCAAAACGTCAAACAGAGTGATAAAAATGTTAAAGTATTTACTGGTTTCTTTTATTTCGTGTTTCTCCCTAACACTAATACACGTGCTTTCGACATATCGTTTATCATCGATCTTCTTTTTAGCAATGTTTTGAAGTTGATGTTTGAGGGAGCTATGCGAAGCATCAAAGGGCGCCGAAAATAGTTTCTATTTCAACATTTATTAGTTATACGGTTTTTGCATATCGCAATGTAGCCTGACAAAAACGTGTAACGATTTTGTTATTCTGCAACATCCCTGTTTGATACCCCCTTCGCACACACGGTTTTTTCTTACGAGTCCTTACGGATCGCCAACTCGTAGTCAACGCAAGCATCCGTACATAACTCGTTGGTATCCGTTAAGAACTCGTCACAACTCGCAAACACTCGTGAGGATCCGTGAAAGTAGAGGCAAATTTTTGACAGTCAAAAATTTTCTTGCGATTGTCCAAGGATAACATTTCCGTACATAACTCGTAAATGACTTGTAACAGTCCGTCAGTATCGTAAACCGGTCGCAACAACATGTAACCCGCAAGAATCCGTAATTGTCGCGTAAACAATTTGCTTTACGATTTGTTAAGGTTAGTTTACGTTTGTTTACGGACTATAATGAGTGCTTAAGTGATGTTTACGATTTCATTCACGTCGTGTTACAATGGCTTTACGGATTGTTAAGAATTATTACGAGCACTATATACGTAAAGTTACGACAACTTTACGAATACATACGTATACTTTAGGATTTAGGTAAGGTTTATCTATTTGCTGTTGGACATCTTCCTCTTCCCTCTGAGCTAGTGCAAGGAGCAATTGCGAAATCGTTGATAGACTGCAACGTTTCTCTCATATGCCATGTTTTCTCGCTGGTGTCAGTGTCGAATGATACATAGAGAATTTAATACTTTTTTGCAAAAAAAACCATATGGACTCGTAAATACTTGTAACTAACTCGCAACTATTCGTAACAACACGTAAACAGGTCGTAATTTACACGTAAAAGCTTTATTTAGATGAATAGTAACATTCCGTAACATACTCGTAGCAATCCATAAAAAGCTTGTATTGCTCGTATTTATCCGTGGTAACTCGGAAGCAATCGTAGATTTTGCCGTAAATACATCGTAATAACTCATAAAAGGACCAAATCGTAATGATCCGTGTACTTTTACAAATTTGTGCCATACGTAAGGATTCGTAAGACAAATCCGTGTATGTGAAGGTAGCATTACTTTTATTCTCATATTTAATCTGTAAAATTAATCAAAATTAAGCTTCTCAATTTTTATACGTTCTCAAGTAAGTACATGTGTGGCGTTAAATAGCTAAAATTAGCTTTTTGATAAGCAATCATTATTAGTTTGATTTGAATGAAAAATTTTATGAATATTTGCAGAAAACATTTAAAATCATGGTGGTTTTAAAGCTGAAAAAAACGGAACAAAAATTATTTTTAAAAATTGGTTTTGACCGGGATTTGAACTCCACTCGTAAAATTAGGCGGTCATCAGCTTACCCACTACACCACGGAGACTGACTTTAAAGCACGTGGTAAAAATAAGCTGATATTATAATTTTGCAAAACCGATAAGGGAGAAGTTGTTTTACGTTTTCGTATTTTTTCTAAAAGATATGAAAAGGAACATTACAATTAAACAATTACGTTTTAATGAAGGAAATGTGTATAATCAATATTTTAATGTCTATTTCGTATTATTTTAGCATACAGTTAAAACCATTTTTCTTCGCATTCTAATAACCGCTCCTACCATGTACTTCCGGAAAAACTATTCCATAATAGGCCGCCGCCGTCAGTGGCGGCGCCAATGAGATATTACATGTGTATGATTATTTCAAGTGTTATGGATCTTGGGTAAAAGTAGATTTTCTTTCATTTAACGTATCGACTTCAACACCCTTATAAAAAGTTCGCTTTTTAAGATGTTTACATAATGTATCAAAAGGATAAATCAAAATCTAAATTTTAAGCAATTCTAGATAAATAACGCATCAAAATAATAATTTGTTTATAATTCCTTACAGTTTTGTCTTGGATATCGCTTGATCGCTTCCTATGATTTGAACTGCTTAAGTATTTATTCACCCTAATCAAAAAGGCTTAATTAAGGTTTCTCCTTAATTTTATAATTTTGTCTTTATTTATTACCTATATTAATATACTGGCTGCTCTTGCCAGTTGTAATGTTCGAAATTGCTTTAATAAATTATGAAACAATAATTATATACGTGTTTAATGTGATATATCAAAAGCATCAAAGTGTGTGATTGTTTATTGACTTTTTCTTTCTGTTTTATTTTATAGAAATAATTCACAAAATATTAATACAGTATTTGCCTGAGTAATTATGCTATTAACTTACGTTTTATAATAATCTACACGTTTAATGTGGAGTCTAAAATCTTAGGTGCGATGTACGAAATGCTTACCAACTGTTTGCATGCATCTGTGGAATTTTGGCGATGTTGATGGTTCAAGATTAAAATGTCACATATTTTATCTTACTAAAAATGTTGGAAAAATGGACACAATCTTGGGTGGCAAACAGTCAAAATGACTTTCTTTGATGTCGGATATAATCTGTGATTAACTATCAATAATAACTTAAATTTTTTACGGAAATTTGAATCAACATATAACCTTTGCTCTTGCTAAATATATACGGTCAAGTAAAATAAAATATTGCAGAGAAAGAGAAAGAACATATAATGCAGTAGTAACGAGATTCTAGTAAGACCTGTAATATATGGTGCCGGAAGAATAAAGCGTACTGCTTTACAGTAAAACTGTAACTCTTTCGTCTGACATATACAAATACATTTATTGCATAGAATCTAATTTAAAGTACATGCATACATTACTAAGAATCCTGAAAATGTTTCAACCCTATTCGTTGAAAGAATTGCCTGATTGAACAACAATAAACTAGAAAGATTGTTCGATGTAAGTCTTCTTTATTACCCTCAGCATTAAACTGTTATTGCCGAAATCACGTGACGACTTATAATTCCATTAACTTATTAATTGGATTTGTCCGTTCTATTAGACATCAGGCAAACCTTGCAGACAGATTAAGCAATTTTGCTTTGTTTATTCAGTCGGGCTGAAGTCGGATTAATTCGCCCTGCTTTGCCAGAATCATCATGCCATTATTACAGACGACATGCTGGGTAATGTTGATATTGATATATCTAACTTTTTGTACTTCTGTTTTCAATTATTTCTAATTTACATAACTGGTTTGCGTGATATCATTAACACCGATGATATAAAAGATCCTCTGTTTTCGTCGTTTTAATGTCTTTATTCCCCTCAAATTATTTAACAACCACGTTGATAAGTACTGAATCATCACTTACCGAGTTGTTGCATATTTCATGAACTAAATAACAAAGTAAACTGGTGTTTTTCTTTTGATCTAAAATTAAAATGAGTCATAGTGTTGTGAAAAAAAAACAATAGGACTCAAGCGCGTAACAATTTTTGAGTAAAAATTCAAAAAGAATCTGCTAAGAATAAAATGAACACAAAACATGTTCCAATTTCACTAACATTTTGATTAACAAGCTCATTTATACATTTTATTGCAATATCATTGAACTAATAGTCTATTACAATATCTTACCGCAGTATATTTGTACATGTTACATGCACTTTAGATTTAAAATGCAACATTAAGAATGTTTTTTTTCGAACAAATAATGGTCAACTTCGTCTGCAAGATATCTTTCTTGGTAATATAAAATTTAGAACAAATAGATGTAAATTGATATGATACTTTCTATACTATGTGTACTATATGGAGGCAGTGAAGATGTCTATGTATATGTTAGCGAGTGTGTGTATGTGTGTATATTTTGTATGTATTGTCCTTGCCATATTTGTCATTATGTGTTGAATTGGCAAAAAAGCATTTTTGTGCTGAATTTGCCAAATAAATGAATTAAATTGAATTGCTACAAACAATTATCCATCATAAGTGTTAATGGGATTTAAAATGATTACACACATGCCAATAATTGAAAAATCTGCTAACAGGTGAAACAACACGTGTAACATATAGTCTGAACATTTATTAATGATAACAAATAAAGAAAACATTATCAAAAATATATTTATCAATACAGGTAGCATGCATATGTCGATGATGCTTTAGATATCAATTATACTGCTCTTCACCCATTAATTGTACAACAACAACTCTACATGGATTTATTGAATGGTTTACGGCACTGCAGCATATTTCAAACCGCTGATTTTAGCGATAATGACTGGAACGTATAGCTTAGAATTTTAGGTAAAGATAATACATCCAAAGATTCTATTATTTATGTTTAGGAGGTCATGTAGTTCGACATTAGTTATGTCCCTATAAGCTATATATTCTAGTCCAGCGTTTAAAAATATATTGAGGTACCGTTAACCACTCAATACTCTATGCAAAGTTGTTGTTATACAATAAATGGGTGGCTAGCAATTTATTACAGAAGGCATCTATGCTGATTATTTGTGCTAAAATTGTGCATTTGACAACTGACAAATTCATTATTTCTTAAACAAGAGATATCTTAACAAAAAAATAAACCGTGTTGAGCCGAGGTACATTTAAGTATATACATAAACATTGTTCCTAGGAAAGTTATCAATGGAGGCGGTTGATTATGCAGTCTATCTGCATGATTTATCAATGTAGCGACCACGTGATCAAGAGGGTCGTATACAAATTCCATTCACCGCCCTTCCATTCGTAACATTTGATTGGTGCAAAAAGTAGGTCAAAACCCAGCTTATTCAGCTTACGCCGAAAAGTTATCGCGAGTTATTTACAGCCCTCCTACATAAACCTATAGTCAATCAGTGGCGTGTATTGGCCTTGCCCATGACACTTTTTCAGCCACATGTGTGCTATGAACAAATGATATAGAATAATTTAACCTCAAGAAACGACAAACTACTGGATACGTATTTAAATTCAAAATGCAAACCTTTCATGGAATGGTATTTTAAGTTGAGGTTGGGATAAATTTGAGAAATTTCGAATTCATAGAGACACAAAACTCAAATACAAATTATGAAGAAATAATTGAGCTAGATATGAATTCACAGACTGATCATCATCGCGAATATTTCGCGGAAATGATAAGCTTGCAGAATTTTTATGCATAAAGCTGTATTGTATTGTATGATGAACAGTATAGATGAAGACACTGGCAGAGTAATTCATCAGTATCACACTGTTCACTAAAGGCGCCAGATATTGTCGGTCTCAGAGAAGGCTATATGTACAATACGTGTGATAAATGAGACATGTTACGTACCAGGCAATCTATCAACACAAAATATAATGATGTTCTTTTCTTATAAATATGAGAAAATATGTTAGCTAAGTACAATATATGACATTTATGTTATATACATTAGTTTTCACTCATTTATTTAACTTCATTCTGAGGAAGTAATGAAGTCTTCATAAAAATTTTACTTTATCATTTTCAGTCTTACTGTATATCGCTCTTACATTTGTAAGATGGCTTCCTGGATAGGACTAGCACTTCAGGATTTCCTGGTGCAATCCTTTGTAGGCAGAAATGTGTAAAGTTCTAATCTGAGATAAACAATATAATAAACAATATAACATTTAATTAATAGTTTATAAGCAGAAGGACTTAAGAAATTTACAAACATCTTTGCTCAAACAAAACTCCGTTAAGTTAAAAGCTACCCGTTTACCACCATACCATATAATACAACACATTGCGATAGTCATTGTTATTTAGTGTTACATTAAGATAAATATTTCGAGAAACTTTGTCAGAAGAAAATATTTCTAAATAATTGTATGAAATATTAAGGAATTGTTATCCAGTGTACATTTTTTATAATATTTCCCAACATATTCTATGATTATGTGTGATCTCTCCGACTCGTAACATTACCATTCAAATACGCAGACTCTGTTTTAAATTTCCGTTTCTGATAAATTGCTTGAAATATGATTTCTTTTAATCCCACACGAAGAATTTCTCTAAATAACTGCAAGTTAAGAACAAGAATTCTATTCAATAACGTTTAATTTCTTTTTCTATTTGAAGCGATAAATTACAAATTGCTGAAATAAAGATTCTTATTTGATTTAGTGTGCAAAGTTTCAAAATGCTATATAACTGAAAACTTTGAAAGACAGAGAACTGTATAATATTTGTTTTCCTCTATTTATTTGAAGTATTTTGTGTCTTATTTTCTTTGTTTGATAGTACTCATTGAATGTTTAATTATGGAATTCAATGGAAATTAAGCTCATTTCTAGTAAAGGAATCCGTCATAATACGTGTTAAAAAATTCCATCTAGAGCATAATTTCTCTTTTTAAATCCGTGTGATATTAGTATAAAATGTGAAAAGCTTTATACTGTCAAACCAATAACAAATTTAATCAAAGCGCTGAAGGCACTGAAAATGTTCGGTCTGAAACATAGATTATCGTAAGGATTGGTACTTAGGAGAGGAATGTTGCACACATGTTTTGCAATATGTCTGATAGTTTTAAGTGGAACATATGACCACTTGATGTAATAGCATATTGAACAATGTTACGGACCGTGAGATTCCTCCTTTGTCAAGTGGTTAGAGAAGCTGAAACTTCTCAATTATTGAGAGTCTTTGGATCGAGCCCCGCTACTGACCACGTCTCTTTATGGGAGAAAGTTTTCATTTTGCGATAATGAATAAAGAACAAAGTTTGAATAGTAAATGCATAGTATACATTGTACTTCGCACTTGAGCATGGCTTACAACGTCATTTTTCACTATTGTAAACATCAACACAACACATTTCTTTATATCGACATGAAAAATAATGATCGATTGCATTCATGGTATAATAAATAAAATACGCGAACAAATAAAACAACGCATGTAACATATACCATAAAGCACAACATTAAACACAAACTGCTTACACATTGATAGGCGACCAGTGAGTAACAGTAACCAATAACTGTCTATTTCGCAAGTTCAACTATATTAACAAATGCACACCACGGTGCTTCCCTGAATAATGCAGGTAAAGGGTATATTTCACAATTATCGCTATTAGCGTATGGTACATGTAACATATACCATAAATCACAACATTAAACAGAAACTGCTTACAAATTGATCGGCGACCAGTATCGATCCAGACCAGCCTGCTGGCATGGTCGCAAAGTCCATTATGTAGGTTTTCCGATGACGCGGCTCAAATTTTGTTATTTCATTACACTGAACCATGCAAAACACACGAATGGTAGTTATTTCAAAATAAATGAATCACTGTATATTATTGTAAATAATCATAGTAATCAATCAATTATTTCATTCAACGATATTTAGGAAACCTGTCTATGGAAACACTGTTGAAAAGGTGGTTTAAACTATTCGCACTAGTCAAGCTTACAAACAAAATCTTCGGTGCATTTTAACAGTCTATTTCGCAAGTTCAACTAAATTAAAAGAAAAATCAGAAAATTACCATTAATCAAAATTGCTGAATCATAAAGTGCATCTACTTGCCATGTATCAAGGAGAACTATGTAATGGCATAGACAAGGCTCGTTTTTATATGATTGATCAGGCCTGTCTACTTGACGCAGCAAAACAAGAATAAACGATTTATGGGCATGTGTTATATTACTTGTACAAATTATACTCTCATCAATTTGTTTAGATGTCATGAATATTTGGGACAAAATGAATGACTATTTCTCTAGAAACCTCTTGTAATCGGAAGCGCTTTGAAATTATACAAGTTACAAGTAACAATCATCTTGATTACTTGATGGAGACATTCGTTGACATCTATGATCGTATTTAAATTGCTCATAATTACGAAAAGGAACAGAAAGAACGTTTCTTAATATATCAGTTTTATCTATGCTCTGAGTATGACTGTGTTCTTCGAGCGGTTAAATACACGTTGCTTACATTTGAGATAAACCAATGCACCGTTTAGCTCATCAGAAGCAGATATAGTCGGGAATGACACGTGATATCAAGCCTTAATGATAAAAATAATGTTAATGTATTTTCAGAGACTACAATATCTAAACTATAGTTACCAGAAAATTTAAGTAGATTATATTGACAAATGACAGAGAAATGGAAATGAATGATTGTTAAATTGTAGAAATGTATAACTAGTAAATCATATTTTGTTTCATATTTCTCTATCAACGGTATGTTATTGTTGTTGCATTTTAATTCTTCTCTTACATTGTTGAAGCCATATGAAAATAAGATGTATTTTGATTTACATGTAAATCCTTGTATGTTTGATATGTAACCTTCATGAAATAAAGATTATTATTATTATTATTATAATTATTATTAATGTCAACTTTTAAAAGGACAAATGAACTTGATGTCATGAACGTCATATTAAGAAGTACATTTTGAAATTGGACATCAATGTCATATGTGCTGTTTTGTTGAATGTTTTACATTCATATGGATTAAGAATAGCAGTGCAGCTGTATTTGAAAATTTGAACTTGAAGATTCTGATGCAAACTTTTTATTATTGCACAACAGTAGATCGAAAAGTTAGTTATCACTGCAGTTCAAAAATGTGGGGTGCTTTTAAGAAAGAGAATACTTTCTTTGGTAATATGTATGTTTTACAATAAGTTTCGTCAAACCATGTAAAAGACTCTTACCAAATGCACCAAGTATATGTGCGACTTTTAGGAAAATTGGAAACATTCTTTGAGAATAAAATGCAATAAAAACCTGAAAGTAGCAAAACCGTATCTTACCAGGCAAATTGTTAGCAGGTTCAATGTAATAAATATAAAGACAGTATAGTAGCGTCATTGTAAAATTAAAATGAATTGAGTGGCAGAATCATTATCTAAAAACAACTTAATTCAAATATGCCAGACGTTTGCTTCTTAGGTAAGATACACCTAAGTATGACATTTTAAAAGGATTCATCTAGTAATAAAGTTTATCTTCAGACAACAATCGTCTGGCTTAATAAATTTTTAAAGCAATCTATTAAATGTAAATAGATGCCAAAAGGTTGTATTGAAGAGCGAGGCAAGTTACATAAAATAAAGAAAAGTAAATTATTGAAGTCGTTTAGGTGGAACGTATATATCTCCTAAAAAAACATTGACATCCATACTATCTTTGAAATTGGTCATAAATCTATTGCCACATAAACAACTGTATTTAGAACAGTAAATGACGCATGAAGAACATGATTTTCGCTTAGCAGTTCTATCACTTGATCAAAACGTGAAAAATGAAACACGTATTTGATCAGTACATTTCGGAAAAACAAAATTTGATATGATACTGGTTATTCATAGTTAAACGTTGGTTAACGGTGAAAATCGTGTAGTTTGGTCATGATCTCCACCGTTTCCTTCTCAGAAAAGTTCAAAAGGATCCCCTTTGAACAGTCTATAGTATAGTTCAAACTAGGAGATCGACACTTCCATGTTCGAAATTGAACATGATAAACATTGAAATTACACGTCAGCTGTGTCTAAAACAACTGTGTGTGTTAAAAATAAAGTAACAACTTTAATCTATTTAAGCCCCATACTCTGATAACTTTCTAAAATGACTTGCGATATTTTACTCTAGACAGTAACAATCATTGTTGAGAGGCATGAACAAGTCTCAGCCTGGTAGAACACAACCCATGGCTGACATTCTGCATATTTGTCTGTTTAATGCATTACAAGGTGCCAACGTAGCACAAGTTCACAATGTTTATACAACTGTTGTTTGGAGAGAGAATTAAACACTTGTAGCTTGTAGAGTTTCCCAGTTGAACTGTGTATGCCTATTCATTTATTGTTACAAAGTCTGTTGTAGCTCATTAAAACAGGTAGGCTATGTGTAAGATAAGAGAAATAGTTGTTTTAAAGCAGTTGCTTTTATTGTATAGGAAGGTGTAAGCTATCATCAGAATTGTAAACAGAAAACCTTTATTTTTTATTTACTTTTCAAATCTTGTTGCTAATATATAAAGTTTGTCGAACGAATATAATGCAGATAAAAATACCAACTATTAAACACGTAGTGGTTTGCCCAAAGAAATTAATATTACACATTGAGCCCCTATGCACTTTCCCTTCTTTTATGTTACATGTACATTTAAATTGTTAGACCAAACGGCATATTTGATGTCGGTTTGTCACATTCCACCAGGCACTGAGACCATGAAAATACCGCATTCAAATGTTGTATGGAGTGGCTAAGATTTCGTATTGACAGAATCCTTCAACATTAACTAACTTACAAATAAAGCAATATTTTGAAATCATAGAAACACAATACTAAGCTTTCTAAAATCAGATATGCCTGGTAACTAATTCTTACGACGATTGAAACTGAAAATGATACATTTATGAATCCTAGCTTAATATTTGAAAGGATACATATCAAAAGGCTCATTAACAGTGACGTATTTTGTAATTTTCACAGCCATAACAGTTATCATGATAATGGTGAATCATATTTTCATTTATTTGTAAAGCTGCTGAATAAATGTAAATGAACAAACAGGTAAACCATATACAATGTCATTGCTTAATTATTTCATGAATTAGGTATCGTGTGCGCTCATGCAGACGCGTATTTTTAACAATTTAGGACGTGTTTCAGATTTCACTGCTTTTTATCTCAGTCAGGTATAGGATTGAGTATATGATTTTCGAATATGTGACGTCATGAACACGGATGTCCGTCAGTTTCTGATGAGATAGCGTGGTTCTAACTAACAATTTTCATACTGTGATTCTCTGAATACGTATTTTAAACGCATGCGTACAACTGATTCACAAATCTGTAAATTTTACAAAATGTAGCTTTCCGTTTTCTTTCGTTTGTGATCATCGTCATTTTCGCATTTGTAGCAACTATTTTCCTTTGAAATTTGTCGAAAGCTTTTATTTACGGATTAAGAAAATATTTCAAATTTATGACGATATTCACACTGATCATTTTTACATTTGGGGATCCCACAGCAACGTTGAGAGACTGCACTCGAAGAAGCATTTAACTACAGGTGAAGTACATAAGCATCGATATACATACTGTGATGCTCGCAAATTTACTTCAAGTCTGCCAGCTCAGTAAAATATGACTGATGTATGGAGAATCTAATCGTTTCACAACTTCCATTATATCGGGACCTGCATTGTTGTTATAATAGTCCGAATGGAGCCTTTTATTGGTAAATTAAGGATAGTCCCAGGCAACATTCAAATGACAGTTACGCATTTTCCGGCTGGGATTGGTCACCATTACCCCGATTAATTAACTTGGCGACGATCGAGATTTGTATTCAAGATGACGTTCTCGGTAGCTATCTGATGTAAATCGCACAAACTTATCCATAAATAGACACACATTTGACTATTTGCTTCATAAAAGCCCACTTCCCTTATCGGAGAAGGAAGTATTACTGGTTCGCTTATATAACATTGACCATGTCAATTGCTAGCGGAAATAAACTAGTCTCTTTTACTAAAGTACATTCAGAAAGGAAGGCCATCCGAATTTAAGGGATAAGGTAACATTAAGACTGTGTATTATTCGGTCTTGAATTTAGATTAAATGACAAATGCAGAATCTCCTGTGCCGCTCACAGCGAAATGAAGGGGATCATTAAAGACAGGAAGAAACACATTACACATATGAAGTTATTCTTAACTTGTGCTTCAATTAACACTCTTTCAAGTATACGTATTGATACATTGCATATTATGAACCACTATGAAAGCATATTTCGCTGAAAGTAAGAAAAATGTCCGAACAAAACAACAACAACTGCAGCAGCAAAAACTCACATATTTTGCATTCTCTTCTTTATCACTCAGATCCCAAAGGACATTCGATAAACAACAGCTCATTTGGATGAAGCACGACAGTCAATACATGTCTGTTTCTTCTCCATGCAGACAATTCATTGATGTGACAGAAGCAGATATACAGATTTGTGCATTAGTTTCCTATTAGCATTTTAAACAAAACCGACGCATACACATATATACTTCACTGCAATAGAAACTTTTAAACTAATACGTGCCTGAACTGTTAATACGGTCAAAATATCATGAAACACGAAACTCCATTTTCAAAATTTTGACTTTGATTTACCAATATTCTCCTCAAAAGGTTTCTTCAGGGTATATGCATTGGTAAATTTGCCTAAAGTGTAGCAATACACATGCATTCTTTAAACTTAATGTGACCCAAACCATATTCCTTACCGATGCCATCTTAACTGTACCTTTGTTTTTTTTGCGCCATCTTTGAGTTATTGTATTTTATTCGGAAAACTGTAGCTTTAACCAGGAAATTTACAGACCGCCGGGATAGAAACACAATTCTTATTGTAAGACTGTTGTGTAGTGTCTTGTCGTATTCCAAGAGTTTTCAACATCAACGAAAAAATATGTTTTTTTTTTTCCATTGCAAATATATATACTGTATCAGTGTAGCAACCTATGAACATATTTTATTGTTTTATTACACGAAAAGCAACACCAATTACAGCATGTCGTGCAAACAATAAAAAACCCCGGATCAGATCAAATACTAGCAGCATAAGCGGTCGGTCTTTTTTTTTTTGCTATGTGCAACAGCTGGAATAAATAATAGTTCGTAATATGTTTCCAGAGGGAATTGTATTATAACACCCACTTAAAACTGAAACGAAAAACAAGTGCTACTTAGAAAAGTTCACATATGTTATGTTATATTCAATCGAATTCGCGAAATACTTTTTGACTTTTCAAAACCAAAAGGATTTTTAAAGTTCATAATCGTCCAAATGATTTATTCGCGGAAACATAACTTAATCTAATAATATCCTCTAGAATATTTTACCTTTTTACTTAAAACTGTTATTTAATCATCTTTTTGTAAAAAACGTAAATGACCATTTCATTATAAAATAACAGCCCTATCGGTCGTAAGGCCTTTGCAATAGCTTAGTTTAGTTTAATCCAAACTTGTGTTTTTGATAACAATATGAAAGAACTGTTAGTTTGCATTGATATGAGATGTAAAGAAATTGACATATTTTGGAGGCACCTATTATTGACGTCATGTTAATTAAATTGCCAGCTATTGAAACACTAGGTAAGATACAAGATTTAATAAGATTTCACCTGCGCGTTTCTCTCTGTAATATAGATAAAAATAGATAAAAAAAGAGGATGCACTTGTTAAATATCGCCCTCAAGCATATGAGTCAAGGACACAATGTATTTCTATAAAACCACTCTTATGACTCGTGATTCGAAATCCAACAAAACGGTTGGGATAAAATATAACTAACGCCTGAAGTAGTTTGTTCGGTAAAATAAGATATTGCATTCCTACATGTTGACACCACATATTGCTTAAGCCTCGGTCAACACTATATTCTGAGGTCGACAATATACAATGTCACCCTCGGTGAATGCAAAAGTCATTAGGCGACATTTTCACAAATTTGCTTCTTAATGTTATATGTAATTTTTGGTATTGCTTCATCTGATATTCAAACACAGAAAAGGATATTAATGTAATACCACGTGATTTTTCGGAATTCTTTGAAAAAACTTAATATCATTAAGTAACTCAAAACAAAATGGCCACCAGTAAAAACTGAGCATTTCAAAGTAGTTGGTGGTCTTTTGACATAATACACAAACAAATTACGTTATATAGCTTTTAGAACCTGTATTGGTGTGTTTTGTTACAAATATTGTTAAAACATGTCATTTCAGTTCTTGGGTTACTTACATGAAAAAATATCCAATTTTTGTGCAAGTTTCCTGACAAAAGTCCAATGATGAAGTTATTCAAACTAGCACTTATTTACTAGTTCAATGTCTCCTCCAGATGCTCGACCATAGAAATAGTTGAACAGTTCTTTCAATCTTACACATCAACAGTTTATAACACATCACTAAATTTTGAATTCCACGTGCTTGAGTTATGGTTTAAGGTAGAGCACTATCGTCTGTAGTGGGTGGGGTGCATGGTTATTTTCAATTTTTATTCTTTCAAAAAATGTTAACTGTGTTTCTTTTGGTCGGGATGTCATGATAATGTAGTATATTGACAATAATAATTCGTGTAAAGAGAACTATAAATCAGTGAATTATTATAAAGAACGGATACATTTTGAAGCATATTCTTGCTAGTTGACAAAAAAAGACTCAGAGTGACAGATTCAGTGGAATAAAGAAACTGAAACATAGTCTATACTATTATCAACATACCCTTGTTGTAAAAAAAATGTTTACTCACCCATATAAAATACTGCAAGACGCTCTTATACTTTTTACAGATATTTTTCAAATTATACATTTGATACAGAAAAATCAAACAAAATTATGTTGATAATGGTGTTAACTATGTTTTAGTGTTATTATTTTTACTGAATTTGTCACTTTAAGTCTTTGTTTGTCAACTAGCAAGACTATGTTTGAAAATGTATCCGTTCTTCATAATAATTCACTAATTTATAGTTCTCTTTACATGAGTTATAAGTGTCAGTATACTACAATATTATGATATCCCAACCAAAAGAAACACAGTTTACATGAAAGGAAAAACAAATGAAAAAACAAACATGCACCCACCCACTCAAGACGATGGTGCTCTACCTTAAACCATAATTCAGTCATGTTGACTTCACAATTTAGTGATGTGTTATAAACTGTTGATGTATAAGATTGAAAGCACTGTTCAACTATTTCTATGGTCGAGCATCTGGAAGAGACAGTGAACTAGTAATTAAGTGCCAGTTTGAATAATTTCATCATTGGACTTTGTCAGGAAACTTGCACAAAAATTGGATATTTTTCATGTAAGTAACCCAAGAACTGAAATGACATGTTTTAACAAATTTTGCAACAAAAGACACTAAAACAGGTTCTGAAAGCTTTTGTAACAGTAATTTGATTGTGAATTATGTAAAAAGACCACCAGACTACATTTTAGGAATAGCATCATTTTTTCACTGGTGGCCATTTTGTTTTGGACAAGTTACCTTAATGTTGAAATTGTATAGAATTACTAATTCTTGTTTTCATCATAACCTATTTACCAGGCTAGTTCCGTCCGAGATCGTAAAAACATGCGATATTATTTTGATGACGTATTAATCAATTACGGAGCTTCATTTATTATTACAGCACAAACAAAAGTAAAGGCTTTGCACGTTAATGACGATTTGTGACAGTTGATTAAATCAAGTAGATCATCCATTTCTTGCAATTGTACATGTATATAAATATATTCTTAGATTCATGGTTAGAGTTTACCGTAATCTCTTAAATGGACGTGTCAATCTTTCGTTCTGGACAGTACAATTCTTTATTCATAAACTGATGTCCAGACTAATCATAGGATCTTCACTGGTCTTAAAGGCAGAATCACTTACCATCAGCTGGTAAGGAGCCAAACTTCTGAAAAACACCCAGGTACCGACTCTTATGTCCATGGGACACAAACTTATCATTTGTTTGTTTTTTAAGTTTAAACAGTCTCAAATAACATTTTATTAAAGTGTTTTATATTACTGATTTAAGGAAAGTGCGCTGAACATTTTATGGTTTCACGGTTTCATAAAGATTGTTTTCTGTCTTCTACATCAGGTTTACAGAGTTGATTCAAGTATGTCTGGGTCGAAAGTTGATTAATTTCGTCTAAGATTATTAAAGAGATATTTGCCAAGAAAAATCTTCTATTGTGAAATCGTGTATTAATAAAAGTAATAATTGTCTAAATATATCTATTGAAGATAGCTGTTTGTTGTATGATTTAATATGGACGAAACCATTTATTAATTAGTGAATTTCTTTGATGCATGAGCGAAATGGAAAATCTTTTTCACTCTTTTAGTTAATTAAGGGGGATTTACATAATTATTATACATTTTGTAGATCTACTAAAGAGTGAACTATATATTTCGTGTAAAAGTTGGCTCCGCGAATTTCAAAACATGTTCAATGCTTGTCAAAAATTGAGTTTCCTCTCTGCATGGGGCCGTGTTGCTTTTGGTGTACAATTTAATTTGAGATTCAAGTTATATAACCTTTCCAACAGGCATCGAAATTTTTAAGAAATTCATTAGCAATCATTATTTGTTGTCGAGGAGTTATAAATATTAATTCAGTTTAACTAAATATATAGATTTCTATGTCTAATTTATCATAATGTTGAATAGTATATTTTGACCATTATCATGATCAAAACTTATAATACATTAGTTTGTAACGATGTTTTGAAAATTTCCATATGCCTAAAAGAGTTTTTAACTCGTAATTAGTTATTTCTCAATGTTTTCAAATATTACTATGTTTAAAATCACCATATTGCAATATTATTATTTAGAACAGTTTGATAAAATGAACCACCAAGTTACCAGTTACAAAGAAAGCCTCGCCATTTTATTGTGGTAATCAACTTGAATCATACAAATTATAAAATATAATAATGAACACAAGGTACTCAAAGAGAGATGGAATAAAATAGAAGTTCGCGCTATCTTTTTTTACCAAGAAATTGATATCTAATTCGTTATTAAACACAGCTTAAGTGCTTAAAGAAAGGCAAAAGTACACAACTGTTATTTCATGATCATAAATATACGTACTATAAGGAAACTTTAATTACATTATAAGACAGTCTAACGAGGTAAAATGAGAAGAAAATCCGCTGACACCGTGTTGCACAGTACATACTAACTAACGGACAGAGAGGTATTATACACTTCAGAATGAAACTGCGAGAAAAATGAACAAAATAAGGTACATGTACATTAATAATTACAGAACTACAATGACAACGCTTTTGTCTAGTGCAACAATTGAAGAACACCACATGTACACAAGATAGTTTACAGGCAACTATGTTCAGAACAAACATACAATACAATTATAGTTTGAATCCATTATTACTGCCGAGGAACGACAAGTTATCCTAAAGCTTGATAATTAGTTTTTAGCGTGCTAACATGATTCATTCCAAAACTCACTTGACCATTTCCTTTTGATGCTGAGTGCAAACCGATTGAGCTGTTTTTGCATTGTTCACGTCTGTGGTATAACATTTAAATGGACCGAACAAACAACCTCTCGCGGATGCAAAATGCAAACATTCTATACAGGTATAATAAGTCAGCTATATAGGCCTGATCTGTTTTGCGTTGTCTCTTTGGTTTGTATAAGTTTTAAATGCGTTGTCACTTCCATAACACTGAATATTACCCTACACTGAGCATACTAGGTACAATATTAATCAGCATTAAGGCTATTAACAACACCAAGTCTCAACGCTGCATCTCTACATAATTATTCAAGATATCTCTAACAGTTTTATGTAAAAACACGCTGCTTAAAAGCTCACGAAATGCATTCTTTATGCAACAATTGTGGATAAAGCATGAGATTAGAAAAGAAAAATAGACAACTGAATCATTTTCAAAATGCGTCAGAATAGTTCCTATAGTAAATCAGGTGTTTTTAACAAAAAAACGTTTGTTTTAAAGGATCGTGAAATTAAAGACGTATTCGATTCTAATACTGTTTTTGCTTTCACGTGTATTTAACAATAATGAATCTTCTTCCAAACAGAACTCGGCGTAAACAAGAACATGTGGGAGGCACATGCTTCCTGTTTTATTGCCGAGGTTTAATGGAAACATCTCTCTTAGAATTGATGTGTAATATTTTTGTTTATTTTGACAACGGTAAACCCCAGTAAACTCTCAAATAAATTTCCCGACTTATTCATTGCTTGAATATCATGCGTTTCATGATGCGTTAATTGTTCTGCAACTACATTTTACTGCATACAACAAACCTTGCATGTCAAATGTTGATTAACGTTGCTAAAATTAAAAAAGTTAGCAGTATAGATAATCTGAGAATTTGGAAGTTCAGCTTGATTTCTTCCTATTCAAATGTTTATTCAAGACATCTCAAAAACAAAGTTATTCAGGACGTCTTTAATGTTATTGTACGTTTTATATATTAAACATTCAAGGTGTCCTGGAATGTAAAATATGACAGTTGATATATATATACATATGTTATACAAAGAAACTTTGAGAACAATTTCTATTAACGACTTTGATTGCAGGAATGCGTTTAATTGCAACTGATTCACTTCATAGTAAACACCTATGTTCTTAATTTATATTTCAGATCTTTGAAGAATTATATTTAACTCAGCTGAGCTTCACAAAGATGGCATCAATGCTGGAACACATGAACGACTTCAGAAGGGAATATGGATTCCTTCAGGTAACAAGTTACATACATCACAAGAATAAGTTGGTTTACCAGTGAATAACCATATTGTATATAAACACGTTTCATAGTTGAAGTCGCCTCGTACAATTGTTTTAGTATGTTTAAAAATGTGTGAAACTAATGTAGATATCGTTACTGCAAGTATCTTTTCTGTGTTCGTTTCGAAATGCAACTATAGGACCCTCGGTGACATATATTCGGGAAGTTTGAAATGAGTTACATAAGTAAGATCCGTGGCAAGACGTTAAAAATGCATAAAGGCTTATTATGTTTAAATTATCGAAAATACGGTTTTTAAAAACAAATCGTTTGTATAAATCAGCGATAAAAATCTTCCAGCAAAAATGTTGTAAAACGACCAGAAATTCAGAAAAATGAACCAGAAACATAAATGAATTGAAGGAATCAATTTTCTAGAAGCAAGATTTCTAATTTGTTTGAACAGATGTTTATTGCGTAGTTCAGCTTCATAAAATTATACGTATGCCGATTTCGGTCATTGCAAGGGCTTTTTTATTGTGTTCAAGGTAATTTTAACAATTTGTTAGGAATATTATACGAAATCTGACCCGGTTGCGTACAGCGGCTGAAGTGCTTATTTCCTGAAATGGGTGCTTTTTACACAGGTGTGATATACAGTTGTAACAAACGTCTTAACCTTATTCTTTTAATAGAATCTTTTGTAATTAATTTTAATCATAATAACTATTGCAGCCTTGTGTATACTACATAGCGTATGCTATTCTCAATTGTCTATAGCTAATTTTAATATATACACAATGCTTACGAAGCAGAAAGCACATTTTTTTAATTATTACTGAAAGAAATACTTGAAGTTAAATACGTTTGCTGTACACTCATACTTGCTTTGCAGCTGAGGCTTTGCAAATGCATAATGTTTTTAACCCAAACGTAGTAAAAAAAATAAGTTCACCCAGAAAGGATTTGTGAAAATTTGTATTGCATTTATTGATAGTTTCACTAACTAACCGACATAACATCATTAAAAAATACAGTGTTGGCCTTTGATTGCAAAATCACAATTATATCAAATGATGAGAGGTTGTATTCGCAAGCATTGTCGCTTGAATTAATACGTTTATTCTAAGTCTCGTAAAGCTCTTATCTTAAATCATCAACTTTAGTGAGTGTGAGCTTTTAACGTAAGGCTCGAAGTAATTTATTGGAGTAATTTGCAGAAATTTTCCCATGTGGTGAATAAAAATCTTTCACTAGAGTAATAATTCTGTTCTCTCGTACGATTAATGAGCTCAATTTTCCTTGTTGTGTTTAAATTTTAAAACAGTACAAAAATTAAATCTTTTTTGTTTTTAAGATAGTACATGACACGTGAACAATTTACATTAAGTAGTTTACATGGCACCAATGACGTAAAATGTGTAACCTTTGCATTTTCTTCTCCAGAACTATAAACTATGAATACTTAAAACCTACCAGAGAGCTAAGGCATAGGTCTATGTTTGTATAATGATAGTTCAGCCTCTCAGTTTATCCATTTGGCAGACAGTTATCAGTTAGAACTGACATTTGTGTTCCAAATTCCAAACTGCATTAAGTCGTCACATGTGTTGACATTTCTTCTTGAATTGTTTTTGTCATTATAAGTGTGTGCAAAAGCAGTTTCTTTGCGACTGTGATACGGTATTGAAAGGCCTTAATTATATTGAATTAATAAGTCATGTTTCATATGTAATATTATTTGCCTTAAACGATTAATTAAATGTTATATGTACATGTTGTCGTTTCTAATAAATTCGAATCACTCGATTGAAAACACCTACTCCTGAATACTGGCTCAACCAAAATGTAAGCATGTAGAAGCAATTATGACCTATAAAAAGACACGGTGGGTTTTTGGTGTACTTGCAAAGGAAACCTTTTAATTGATTGGATGCCTTTTTTTTATGCCTTTGGCATTCACATAAGGTAGCAAACAAAGTAAAATATATGTAAAGAACACGGATGCAAGAGAAAGGACCCATTTCGTGGCAAATATTCTGGGTAGTTCAAGATGAAGTGCACAATCACAACAAGAATTTCGACACGAATTTTAAACTTCAAAATAAACTAGGTGGATTGATCTTTCAATTTATTTTCAAATGATTCAAAGTTTAACGATAGAAGAAACGTGGACAAAGGCGATGAGGACAGTATATAGTTTTTTCGAACCCGACTGAAGTATCGAAATAACCATGGGCAGCTGAAGCTGTAAAATGTAAAATAAACAATAACTACTGAAGGTTTTACCGGATTCGTTGATCTATTCTCCAGCTAGTCATGCTTAATGGTGAAACAGGTTTCGAGATCATTTAGCAAGACCAAGCCTTAGGGGATAATGAATAAAGGATCTTACAAATATTTTTTAAGGCGTTGGCCAGTACTATAAGTCAAGGGTGGCGTGTTGTATTACGACAATGCAAAGTCTAACAATCTGTTCTCGTGGTAACTTTTTTCAAGAAGAAGGTATGGATTTTCAGTCAGAAAAAATTAGGACGACGTTACTTCTCCACAAGAGCTTATTGTTTGCTTTATTCTGAATTTCTAGGGCGTCCTTAAAACTGTATTTGAGTGCATCGGAAATTAAACAAACCTCTATATAGTTGACAAAGGCGAATATTTAGTTTATTACATTCAAATTGTAATGATAACACTGTGTTTGGAATACCTTAAATAAATGGAGTTAATATATATGTATGTACATGTATACGTTCATTTTAAATTGTATTTAAAATGGTTATAGACACATATTTTGCATAACGTTTTATCATCCTTATGACCTTCATGATTAAAAGTATTCCATGACAAATGGTATGACAATATGTTTTAATGTATTGCTGTGGTAAATAACCACATCATAATCTTAGCTGCATTGACATTTTGATATTAATTACGTTGATTATGACGTCATCTTTGACAAAAGAAGATGACATGTCATTTGAAAACCGACCAGTTATATAGTCAATATTTTCTCTGACGTCCGATTTAAGCCTTGGCTGTTTTCCTATCAAGCTGTTTTGAAGTCTCAATTGATTCGCATTATCTAAAAGTACAAGACAAATGAAAATATCTATCCGCTAGGGAACCAATATTATATAAGTGGAGTTTCTTAACACAGACGCTATTTTAATTTACTGATATATTGTGTCCCAAAAAATTGTAAAGTACTCTTGCTTATGGTCATAACATCAACTATTATGTTCATATGTATGACCATCATGTCTCCAGGGCATATAAATATCTCAGACAGAGTATCTGTTGTTACTTTTTATATTTTTTTCAGTGTTAATTTGTCTGGAACAGAAAGATGTCTTGTATTGATCTATAACAAGAGAACCAATATGGTCCTCTATTGCTAACCTGGGTATCATTTGCTAAATTACAAGGTCAACAATCACATTACATGAAGGGTCAACTGTAGGTCAACGACACAATGCTACATTCAAAATATATAAGCTATGTGCCTTGTGGTTTTAGACAAGAAGAGTATTCCTTGAAATCAACTGACTCCCGGGCGGGTTCAAACACTATTGGTAGAAGTCTACTGGGCAATCTACATGCCACATATCTTACCTCCTCTAGGTCTTGTGGTTTCAGAGAAGAAGATTTATAAAGATTTCATATAAAAATTTTTGTAAAGTCGAGTGACCCCTTTGTTTTGGGTCTGAAAATTAGTGTGTTCTACATGTATAAGTTCTCACTTTGGATGGTGTTGATCTTGTGCCAGCAACATATTTATCGCGTTAACTATTTCCAGTTCGAATCGTTTTAAATAACGCTACATATATAATTTAAGGCACTTTAAAATGTATGTCGTAGATGACGCACAAAAGCTTATATTTTAACATAATTTATTAAATCATGTCGAAAATTCATTCAAGACTAATTTATCAATTTTAAAAACAAAATGTCTTTAAATGCTTGATTCGGATTGATGGAAAATATAACTGGTTTAGAGCACAGAAGATCCGTTTATATTAGACATCATGAGCACTTTAATATACATTTAATGGCACATCTAACCTGTAAGCATTCATTATTACTTTCAATTTTATAAATAATTTCTTAAGAAAGATCAGTTAATCCTTCTTAAACCGTTATTGAAGTAACCGGAAATTTATGAAACGCTATTTATTTGTTTAACCTTCATATAATGATATCGAGTAATTCTTCAGCTTCTTACCACGATTGCATAATATATGAGACGTTTATGACCAAATCGTAAACATATATAGGAACGAAAGCTTCTAACGGCAAATTTGTTTCTATACTGGTACATTGTATCAAAGAGATTTGTTGCTTCATCATATATCTAATGAAACACAAAATAATTAACCGACGCCTTCCGTATTCAGATACTTGAATAACATTTAAGCTATTATCATATATCAGTTTTCTACTTTGATGACAGAAACAGTTAAATAAATAAATTTTATCTTAAGGAAATGTGACTAGATAAAAGCTTATATAACTGACAATGAACCATCTTAAAATGTCAAGCAATCACAGCATGTTCACATGACGATGACTTTGTCAACTGACACTTAACACGATCAAGCAATCATGTTTCAGGATTAGTTCTCTATTATGTACGACAAGTGCAGTAACTGCCTCTTTCCAGAGCAACTTTATATCATTTTACTACAAAGGGGAAATATTCGTGTTGAAGGATGAGAGAACTGTTATGCAAGACGAGCAAATAAGTTTACAAGCAATGTGATGGTCGTTAAGATATTTTTGTTATTACGACATTCTTCCGAACCTTTACATTAAGCTTGGTCTCTACAGAGCTCTGCTTGTGCTTCACCTTTACAGCAAATGTTAAATGTAAGCAAAAAGACATCATCACTCGATTGGACAGTTGTTACCTCCTTATAATTTACAATAGTATTCAACAATAGTATTCAACAATAGAATTCAACAATAGTATTCACCTAAAAAGTCGCTATCTTTTAAATCTGCACACAGTTTTGGTTATTATTTTCCCAGCAAAATCAATACATGAAACTTGAGCGCATTGCGAACTCTTCAAACATACTGGAAGCTGCTGTTGATGCATGTCCGTTTCACTAGATTTATTAGATTATTTGGTAATAAAATTGTAGTAAATAGCGATGCTCTGTCAGCCTAAGTTCTGCAATTAACGGCGCAGCATTGGCACCTTAAGCTGTACTACTATTAGTTTAAGACAGAAAAAGAAAAGCTTGTATTGTTTAGGGTTTACATTTGTTTTTTTCACCGCATGCATGTTTTTAAAATACTTAACAATAATGTAGATTCTTAATATTTGTTTGCAAGTACATGTTTACTTTATAAGTGAATAAAATGTCAATCGTAGTAAATCTGGAAATGAGCTATTACTTTTTATCAAAGAAAAAATTTGAGTTATAAATCTTTAGGTTTAAATATCTTTTAATGTTTTCATTGGATAAGATAAACAGTTTGCCCAGAATTTGAATAGCAAACGGACAAACATACCTAAATGAGAACAAATCATGTATTAAAATTATTCAATATGAGAAAATGTCATGACTAAAAGTCTAAATAATCACTATAAGCCATCTAGATCGGGAGAACAGAAACTGGTTCTTAGCATTACTTTTGAAGCAATCAAGATGAAAATGTAGACATACGAATTGCATGTTAGCTATTCTGATGGCATGCTAATTGCATTTTTGTTGCATGTTTTCAGACAAGCGTTCACAATAAGTTTGTTTATACTTTATTACCAACACTTCATGGAACAGAATAGAACATAAATTTAAAGGTTTTCGACTTAAACTACACGTCAATACACGACGTAGTTATATATAAAGATTAAATTTAATAGTAATTCATGAGAAATCTCAATCAAACTCGTACACAATCAATATTGTCACAAGTGAAAAAGTTCTTTTATGTTCCACTCTGGATTAGACTATATTATACGTATAAAATGTAATCTCAAAAGCACTTTTATTTGGAATTTATAACCGAAGCTGTTTGGTAAGTGTATGGCTGCAAGTATCGTGACTTTATTTAAAGTTATTGTCCCCCTTTATCACATAAAAGAACTATGTTAACATTTGGATCACGTCGGATCCAGCCTGTATCACTGTTACATAGTTGAGAGCCATAATTATCACTGAACAGTCAGATTTTGTATTTGATTTCATAAGACTTTGCCGAAAGGTTTTATTCAGTGTGCTCATGTTCCCTTAAAATATTTTACTATGTCACATATATACAGAGCAGACCTTATAAATACTTTCACATTGAATTGAATTTTATGAAATTTGCATGTTTGGCTTAAAGAAACTGATCTTAAAAGAAACTGGGCCATCAACTAGCCTTATAACACTTTTGACACAGTTCAGGCAAGCATTTCGTTTTAATTTAAAGGTAGTGTTCAATTAATGCATAATCTAGACGTAGAAAGTATGTTGAGATTGAGATGGCTTTCAAAAGTGTTGTGTCTCTTTAAATAAGACGGATACATCTTTCTATTGCAGAAAACAGTTCTACCAAAACTCATTTTAAAGGCACATGTCGTATATGTGATGAAATTCTGAAAAAAAATCAATCAAAATTGATTTTTTTAATTCTGTCAAAAGGTTCTAACGACTGATGCCAATCTATGCTTAATCGAAATCTGTGCAGAAAATTCAGCTATTCCAGGTAAAACATTCGATACTACATCGACTTACATTAAAACATTGCTAAGCTCTGTACAGGTCACTTTGCCACTTTAGTCTCATGAAACATGGCTAGAAGGTAATGTTTAATCCCCGAATGGTATTATCATTTTATAAAATGAAAATATAGAACACTATATCAAATTATACAACATTCTTGTTAATATTTTACATCTTTTGTTGTTAATAAATGTGTCCTAGGCGATTGATAACGGCCGAACATGTTTTTTTGTTTAATATGTTTTTCTTCAAATATTTTCATTCAACTCGTTTTTGTAATAACAGCTATAAGTGCCGATGTTTATTTATTTTTGTCAATAAATTTGTAAACAGGTTAACTTTGTTGAAGTACAGATAAATATTGATGAAACTAAGTCATCAGCTGAGATTTATCACTGCATTAAGACAGCGAAATACAATTACGTTTTACAGTAAAATACCAATTTATTCCGTAGACGGTTATGCAACGCACACATATTTATGATACCAGGCATGCATGCTTAATGTTACCGAAGTATCTTCATTAAACTGTTCATTATACCTCAAAGTCGGATAACTACATTGGAGATAATAGCAGCTGCATGTTGGTGTTAAAATGTACAGTTTAAAATGGATCGATCAGTAAAATTCCTAGGTAATTATAACAAAGAGTTGTCTTTTATATAAAGCTTGCCAATAAAACAAAACTTTTGGCAGTAAAAGGCATTGCAAAAATCTTTGTATTTTCAAAGTGTAAAAAAAGGCAGTAAGAAGCAACATACTAAGTCAAGAGTTATTTAACTTGTTTACTATCCCCAAAACACTACAGCAAAGTTTAAATTAATACTTAAGTAAATGATATATGTGCTTGACAGTAACAGTTGCACACATGACTTTTAGGAACTTCTAAGTACTAGAGTTATCAACTCTAACTTAAAGCTCAGATTGGTATCTTTCTTTCAGTTTCGGGCCCCGAAGGTAACCCCATTTATGACCTCCGTCACATGACCAGTGGGGTTCGTAGGACCATCCCCCAATACTCTTACACTTATGAAATTTTATAAAATGCTTTCATTCCACCAAAATATATGTATTATTTATATAAAATCTATAACATCAACTCTTTAGAAAAAAATTATCATGATATCATGTAATTAAAAATAAACCGAAGGTATTAAATGGTTTTAACCGGGTATTATATAAGTAAGAGAAGAAACTAGTAAAAGATTGGTATCTTGATGGAACATGAGTATGCCAACTTTGAAAAAAGTATCTCAAATGGTTAGGTCAAAAACCGGAAAAGTACAGAAAATTTAATCGAAATTCTAAGTCGAAATGAGCCATTTATCAAAAGGAATCCTTGACAGAGTTACCGTCTCTTGCCTACATATTGGTGTCATAGTGTAAACAAGTTCTCCAAGTTTCCCAGGAATATCTAAAAAGATTAAGCCAACTAGTGGATATTACCCAGATTCAATGTATTTTCTAAATTGAAAAAAAGGGTCATTATTCTGACAAAAATCGTTACAGAGTTATGCATTCTTGCCTGTTGATGGAGGTAATGATTGTGAATAAGTATTGTAAGTTTCAAAGCAGTATCTGTATCGATTTTGAAAAACAATTGGTTGGTACTAAAAAAAGGAGCGATGCGAGTAGAATAGCTTCCTCCCTTTACTTCGTAAAGTAGAGTAAATTTGATAGCCTCTATGAATTATTTAAAATTGTTACCTTCTTTATTTCTAAAGGTTGAAAGACAGACACCTAAGAGGAAACTATTTAAACACAGTGTACCTAAACTATACGCTTAAACATATCCCGCCTGAAGTCCACAGAGCCGATTCAAAAGAAAAGGATAATAAAGTATAAAGCTCTCTCCGTACATAAAAGGTCTATGTCCGTGTTTATTGAGTTTTCGGTTATTGCATGACAAAGCGTCAATTTTAAATATTTGGCGCCAGATGTATTCGTTTCAAACTGATTTTTTGTTACCATAACAGAACATTCACCTCAATTATTTTCACGTCACACTAAAAAGGCTGTTATTATATTGGATATTGATATTCCCTAAGCTATAATATTGTTTATTACGTCCGTTTTCACAAATCGAACAAACGACTATAACGATATTTTAGAGCTATTAAGTTCCGACCTTTCGCTCTAAAATGCGAGAATAAATGCTTATCTTTGACGCATAAGTGCAGGTTACTACATCTGCATCAGTAAAGTTTCTTTTTAATGATAGCTGTGGTTTCCAGACTTAGATTTATTACACATAAATGCATTATAAAATGGCCTGGTTTGTAACAAAAGACAGTGATTATCACAAAACAGTTGCCTGTGCAAATGACATCAATACATTAAGAGGAGCAATGTTTGCTGTCATACTGATTAGCTCAATTGGTAGAGCACGAGACTTGTAATATCGGGGTTGTGGGTTCGATTCCCGGGGCTGACCAACTAAAATTACTAACAGTCTTTCGGATGAGACTTAAAACCGAGGTCCCATCATGAATGAGTGCTATACACCTGGCATGGAAAAGAACCAGGGGTGTCTCTGGAATTGGGACGCTTTCTGTGTCTTGCACTATCCTCCGAAAACCTGAAATAACTAACCTCTTCTGGGGTCGAAGGTCATATAGATTATCCGGTACCAACGATAAAACTCTAATTATATACATACTTCTTGTATGCTTTTAACATTAATCTACGTCTACCAGGATAATGATGTACAAAAAGGTGCGATCGTTTAATCTGTGTCGGGGGAAATATTGATAACAAATTTTAACTAAAAATTGAAGATTCATGTTTACATGTGATGTAATTAATAGCTGCATCAACATGTAAATTTATCATATTGTGAGGTTAATCATGCTTTCAAATTCTCTATTCAAGTAAATCTTTTAGAATAATGTTTTGGTAATGTATGTGTCATTACAATTGATAAGCTATATATTAATAATAATAATGATAATAATGATAACAATAATAATGATAACAATGATAATGATGATAATAATAATCATAACAATAATAATAACCATTTTTTGGCTATTATGTGTACATGTGTCATAAAATTGAAAAACTATATAATAATCATAACAATAATAATAATAATAATAATAAAAAATTGTTAAACAAGAAAGATCATCATCACCAGCACCAGCACCAGCACCAGCAGCAGCAGCAGCAGCATCATCATTATCAGTATCATCACCATATTTTGTCATGGTTATTTTAAAATTTAAAATGCTAATTAAGATAGATGACAGGCACAAATTCTCCTCCTCATTATGTTGACTTTACTTTCTGATCAAGCTCAAAATATACGACCAAAGTAATGTCAAATACATATCTGTGCTAGATACTTGTATAACCTAAAATCTGATTAAAACGGGGGAATTTGCGTTGATAGCGTCTGAAAAAACTATTATTTCCAAAAGCCAAAATTGATGTACTACATCTTCATTTCCAATGTGTTTATGTCTGAAAATCTGTAATCATACTAATCAATCAGTAGCTAAATTAACAGCCATTGTCTTATTTCGAATATTTTATGGATTGAAAAATATTTTTTTTAAGAGATTACACAATTTTTCTAATTACTGTGATTTTATTGTCAGTAAATACGATTGATTAGACTTAAATGAATCAAATTGATGAGTAGAACTTTCTGTGAATACCCTTAATTTAATTTTACATTTTCTGAAGATTACGAGTATCCAATGGAACACTAATTGATATTGATGATATTTTACATTTAAGGAATTGTTGATAAATAATTGGAAAGCTAGTCATATTAATAAATCTTGCTTAATAACGAGCTTCTGTGATTCTTTTAGATTAAATACATATTATACAACTAATTTTAAAAAGCTGTAAACTTTCATGTCTCTATAAAATCGTAAAAAGGATATTACAAATGATAGTGAATTTCCATAGCGTCTTCACCATTATATTTCCTAAGGATTCATTTGTAACGAAATAGATTATAAATAGATTAATCACTTAATCGACATTGTGTTTGTAAAACATTAGCATGCTAATGTCTTGTGATAATGGAAGAATCGATTCATATTTGCATTTTATCTGTAATGAATGATATCCACCCTTTAACTTTACAACAAGAACTCTACATAATATTATTGTGTGTTTTACGGTACTGCAACAAATTATTCTATTGTTTATGCATTAAGTTATTTAATTAAAGGAGCACTCCCTACATCTTGCAGATTGTATTCTCGAAACAATGATTATGTGTTCAATGAACGTAAAATGATCGATAAATACAATTTCAAAAGAACCTATTGCGAAAAATGCCTCATTTTACCACAATTAACCAATATAGAGGCTTTCTGTAATAAATCGCATCGCAACAACTCTACATAGATTATTGAATGGTTTACGGTACTGCAGTATATTTTAAACCTCTGATTTTATCGAAAACGACTTGGAATGCTTAGCTGAAACTTTTAGGTTAAGTTATAATACTTCCAACGATTCTATTATTTATGTTTTGTGGTTGTTAAGATTGACATCAGTTAAAGGGTATGTCCCTTTGAGGACGACCAATTAACATATGTTTACATGAGTTATCCTATCTTGGTACTAGTATTTTACAACCTGTGGTTGTGCATTTAACATGATCGAATAACACAAAAAGTGTTGTATGCTTCCTTCAAAGGGATTGATTTAAAACTAACTGAGACTTTTCACAACTTTAAACATTATCGGTTAACTCAAAAATGTTTTTGCTTCCTCCAAATTGGACTGATTTTAAGATACGTGTAGTCTGGAAATGTAGAGACGACAAGAAACACAAGCATTGAATTAATCTTGTATTCATTCCTCTTCAATATGTTTGTGCGAACAAATACATCAGTGGGAGTATAGGACAACTGGTGAAAGTGATGTATAGAAACAACATTAGAATTAAAAGGTATAGGTTATTACAAGTCCTCAAGGTTATAACAAAGATCAAATAAAGATAACACCCAGTTACTGTTACCTCTTTTATTCATATTATTGTTTGGTACATCCAAGGAAAAACACAGTTGTGCATATGAGATACATTTTAATAGCAATAACGACATCGCTGTTTAAAACTGATTTACCAGGATGCTATTTTTAATGAAAACAGAGAGATGCATAGGTGGAGCGTTTTCACATAAATATTTTTTCTGTAAAACGACATATCATAAATTGTTATATGGCTGTAGCTTTAATATTTCACATAACTTTTACTTAAGCATTGCGTGCAAGTGTAAGAGGTTTTTGAGGTCTACTTTTTTTAAAACAATAACGCGGAGTTGTACTTTAACATACGAAACATGATTGTAGATGTCAATGTGAAATATTAGGCGCCAAAAATGTTCCCAGCAAACAGATAATGCAGTATCTGTAACTAGCTATTAGATCCATTCTACATATGTTATTATTCACAGGTAGTTATTAGCTTTAGAACTGATGCTCTCTTTAGAGCAAAACTGTTCACTAATCCGAGGTAACCTAATGACTTTCTGGCTATTAAAGCTGGTACTTTTAGTCTTAAATGGGGAAAACACATTCTTTACATTTGAATAAGTTCATTTTCTGTCTTTATAATGATTATGTCTGCAATTCATTTATATTTATTATACTTAAATACATTACGAAATGCTAAGTAGAAATGTATATAATTACAATATAATTTATCGTTCTTATGGTATCAGTGGTAAGGTATAAAATATATCAACTCTTCTAGAAGGTACGGTATTTATATCACTTTTTAATAGACTGTGTTGTTTTAACAGAAAAACAATACTTATGCCATTTGTTTTCTATGACTTGAATGATACATATAAATTTTGTCTGTACAAAGAGCAAAGCTAATGGAATTTACTTTCAATAAGCACTAATGCATTTTAAACCTTAGAAAATGCCTAGTTGACTTCACCTTTTGCACACACACATTCAAGATTAAATAAGCTTTCCATAGTTTGTAAAATACAAATCACGAAAAAAAGGTGCAACTTTGAAAAAAAGAAAGAATCTGTGTCTAAATATATCATAACCTGCTCTTAAATGTGTTTAACATACAAGATATATCAATTTCAATGACTAGTGTTTAGGTCGATGGGCAGGAAGCTTGCAAACAACCGATTAGACCACTTAATGATGTTATGTAAGGTTACATTTACAAAGTGTAAACTACAAAAGTAATGTGTTTTTGATTCACAAAATATACACACACGCTTTTTTTTACAATATAACAGTTGAAAAACACCAAATGCTACTCTATCATGGACAATGACTTGTTGTCTTAAATGTTTTAATACATCATATATGCTATTCGCCTCCATGAAAGTTTTGTGTGTATTGCAAAGGAGAATAAATTAGTACATTTTAAGTCTAGCATTTCCCTCACATGGTTTGGACTTATAAGAATGTTTCTTCAATACATTATTTAAAGGGACATAATGTCAAACTAAATAACCTTCAAACCATAAATAATAGAATCTTTGAAAGTATTATAACTTAACCTAAAAGTTAAAGCTATGCATTCCAAGTCATTATCGATAAAATCAGCGGTTTAAAATATACTGCAGTACCGTTAACCATTCAATAATCTATGTAGAGTTGTTGTTGTACAATTAATGGGTGGATGCGATTTATTACAGAAAGCCTCTATATTGATTGATTGTGGTAAAATGAGGCATTTTTCGCCATAGGTTCTTCTTTGAAATTGTATTTATTTATCATTTTACATTCATTGAACATATAATCTGTGTTTCGAGAATACAATCTGCTAGATATAGGGAGTGCCCCTTTAAGAGTTGGTGTGCAATTCAAATTATATGGATGCACTTCAAACTTACTCTACACAACCTTATATCAAGTGAGACTTGAAATGCATTGATATTTCACAATACTGGTTTTAATGTCCAAATAAATCTGATACGCTACTCTATAAGTATTCACTTTTGTTAAGGTTGTAGTATATACCCCAACCACAACAAGGTTATAAAGGAGTAAACTGAATTCAGCTTGTCCCTCCGTACGTCCATCCATCCGCCTGTCTGAAGACATACTTTCTTGTGCGCTTCATATCCAAAATCCCAGGAAAGAATGGAATAAAACTGCAAAGATGTAATTGGTACAAAGCCTACTTGTGCATATTATTGGTATAGTTCGTTTAGCTTATTTCTATGACCCTTTGTTTCATTTTTAATTACGATTTACATAGAGAAGTTTGTGTGTACTTTATCTCAAAATCCCCTGGCTACAATAATTGAAAACAATTACACAGGAGTGATTGATACGGAGCCATGTTGTGCATGCTCTCGGTAGGTTTCTTGGCCCTTTGTTTTTTCAGTACAGTGTACAGATTTTTGTGTGCGATTCATCTCCAAAGTTCCTACCCATTGAATTGAATGAAGACTGCATAGGAGCGATTAGTAAAAATACTAGTTGTGTTACAACATAATCATATTGCTTTCCCATTCAAAAATTTGACAAAAGGGATTTTCAGCATATTCAATTATAATTGTTGTTTTACTCATTTAATATATTCGTATTGACTGTTTGACTTGCTGTAACAATTATTTCAGTAGTTTTGCCCATTACTTTGTCTAAATACAGAACGGTAATAATCTTCATATTCTATATAATGCATGAAGAGTTGTTGATGTCGTGTTTGTTCATATTCAGTTTGCATCAATTCGTTCAACTTTCATGATGAAGAATATTTTAGGCGGCTTGTGCTAAAGATTTACAATATTATTGTTTACTATGTTTAGAAAGCATGCAAATCACTACATTTTCGGAAAGGACTTAAACTTTCTGAACAAATAAAACAAACTGATGTTCATGCTGGTAAAGGAAAAAAAACAACACAAGTTGAAAAGATTATCAGCTCGTCATTATATCAAAGTATGCATGCTTATAGTCACTCCCTAAAACCGGAGTTGAACTGAATTACTTCAAAAGCATAAATAATTTGAAGGCAGATATCAAAATTATTGGTCATATGAACCGTATTAATATGTGTCCGTAGCAATAGTTATTGAAACTTCATCACTTAAAGGTTCATTAGCACATGAATGCAATAATGGTGTTTCGTAATATCTTGATGAATTATTACCTATGAGGTAGACGTGAACAGAAAACATAGCTTTGTCTCAATTACATTGTTTGTAATCATATAAATGCTCTCAGGAAACTAATGTTCTATGTGTCACATTAACTGGTGATTTTCGTATGCTGATTGTAAAATAATCTGACAACTAATCAGAAGTCACTTGATCAACTTGACACAGCCCATTAAATAATTCCCCTGTGATAATACCGGTAACAGAGTATGTTTAACCCTTGAAGAAGAAGAAAAATGGCGTACCGTGTAAAAGTTGTATTTGATTCGTTTTGTTCGGAAACGCTTTAATTGTTTTGACCGCAAAAAGCAAACATCCATCCATTTATAAAGAAATAGGAATACATTGGGCTTTTTTTTATCCATTATCGTTTTAAAAAAGACCTGTGACGTAAACATTCCTAACTGAATTGTTCGCAGTCAGTAACTACTACATACTTTAAATATCCTAAAGTAACAGGGTTTCCATGTGGATATTGTACAATTATGTATCTTGACCCAAGTCTCAATTTTTCCAAATATAAACAAAATACTACTATAAAGGCAACTTTGGATCAATTTTCGTGATATTAGTTTTTCAAAGGCCCCGATAATTGTTATTTTCATTAACTATATCCTTTCAATGATTCATATTCAATATTTAAAAAAACCTGTCTAAATAAAAAGATAAATGGAATTTCATACCACTACCCCCATGTTGTAATAGCTAACTAAACAGTATTCCAGATATAATAATTTGTCAATATTCAGTTACCATTATAACAATTTATAATGGAACTATAAATTTGGTTATAAAGTATTCAGTATACACTGTAGAGGTACAGTACATATAACAACAAATTTAGTCTTTAAATTCCAGCAGCTTATGAGCCTGCCCAAATGATTGTTATGTACATGATAACAAAGCTCAAACATTTTAAATAAACAAACGGTAAAGGGTTTAAAATTGAAAGCAAAATGCAAACTATATTAATTAGACATCAGTTTTGTCTTTTTTGTCATAAAAATGGTCTTTATACTATGCTTAATATAATGGCAAAGACTGATGAACTTTTACCGTCTAGATTTTCAAATAACCAGATCTGATATCAGCCATTAACGTATTTTTATAGCTAGTCTTAATTTAACATTGCCATTATCCTCATTAATTTGACATGAATAAAGATTTTTATGAATAATTGCAGCAAAAACATTTAAAAGGTTGTTTTAAGCTGAAAATGTAATTAAATATAATGATTTCTTTTTATTAATAAATGAATTAATTAAAGTTGTAATTTAATACTATGTCTAATTGTTTTTTGTCACGTTTTTTTGTCACGTTTTTAAAAAATTTCATATCCAAGCCACATCTTGTTTACTTCGTCATGAAACTGTGTATTACTAAGCAAATCTTAAATCTCTGCAAGTCAGGCATAGAGCTAAAGGTTTAAACTGAAGTACACTTATATAAAATGCAAAAGATGAGAAGAAGAAATTTAAGCAAAATGCTTTCAAGGACACTGTAATAGTAGTGTATTATATTACAATATTATATTGTAGGGTTATAGCATATTTGGAAGAAGAAACATTTCACGACTGAATAACAGTGGCAAGAAATTCTTGACTAAACTTCTATGAAGTTAACAGTAAATTAAAGACTTCAAAAAGAGAAATTGTCGTGCTGTCTACGTTCACAATTTTAATGCAACCAGCTGTGTTAATTAATTGTGTAAAATAAAAAATGTTATTTCCGTTTAGAATCGAAAGCTTAATTTAAGATTTTAATTTCAGTCCCTTTAGACTCAAAGACGTCGAGGTAATAATTAAACCCTTGTATTGTTTTAGCTGATGACAATCACTGTCTGATTGCTTTCCAAAGTGGTATATTTTCATCGATATTATCACTACATTTTACATGCTAATTGAAGTTCTCATGAACAATGCTCATTCAAGATACTTCGTTAAAATATTGACAACCGACGCTGATTTTGTTATTGTCGTGTGGGCTGTAAGTCCCAAGGCTATAGTTAGCATGCTAAATTTCAAAAACCGTAGACAATTTAACTGTAAATTTGATAACAACTGTAGAACTGCGCTACGGGAAAGTAGTGCAAGATAGACCAGATCAAGCTGCCGTTTTAATGTAGAAGACGATGAGACAATATTACAAAAAAAACCACAACAAAACAAGTAAAGACAGAGTCAGACGATTGCAGAATAGTTCATAACCTTACGGGCTCAATTAAGCAGACTCATATTTTAGAAATAACTGTGCTGTTAAGGTAGAGTACTTCCTGTTTTATGATCAAATGGAATACTTTTGATTTTATAGTTGTGCACATTTTGTACCGAGTGGTCGCTTCGAGGTCAAGAGGTCATGGGTTAAATACCCACGGTAGCCATTTGTTTTCTCTTTCTAGTAATTTAGTTTAAGTTTATTAAAATTTATGTCATTTTGCAAAATACGAGAACTGTTCTTTAATGTTCCTTGATTTTATCGTGCTTTACAATCACTTGAAAATATAATAGTTGACCTTGATCATATTTAATAGTTCAATGTCAGGAAAGTATAGAAACTTCATTCTTGTCGATATCAAATTTATCGTGAATTTTAATCGCTACCGTCCAAAAAAACCAATGTAAGTACTGCTTAAGATGACTTTGTGCCAAATCAGGGTTATAGTCTCTTAGTCAGTATGATATTTTGTATTCGAAATGATGAAAAAAAGCTCTTAAATCGAACAAATAATTAACGGCTGGCAAAAAAATACAGACCTGCAAATGAATACACCACATCAAGTCCTCTGTTATAAGACAAACTCGAATATATAGGTATTGCTGTTGAGAACACAAAATTAACGACATAAAAGACATTTGTTTTTTGTGAAAGTTACAGTAGGGTATACAATAGTTTAAATTAAATATTTATCGGTATTCTTGATTGAAAATTCAGTACAACCTTTTCTGAATCAAGTACACATTACGTGTACTAGGGATAAGTCGGTAAAATATATATTGACTTGATATGTATTAACATAAAAATCCACACGTTAGGAGGAAACAAATGTAGACGTTAGAAATGAGAAACAATTATTATATTGCTGATTGACTTTGAAACTCTTATTCCGTCTCAACAGCTAGACAATTATAGTTGCAGGAAATAAAGAAGAGAAGAACTTGCTCAGATTGTGATTTGTTATTATAATAATAAGTGATATTATAATGATTTATGGATGTGTCATTTGAAGTCTGCTCTGAAGCTAAAAATGCAAGGGAAATTTTGTATTTGTCTGACATTTTCCTTGTAACTAGGGAATTGTTGATTTTGTCCGTAAATGTCAGATGTCGCAAAGATTTTGAGTACAATGCCCTAATCGTTACTATCGGTATGCATGATTTTGATGTCCCCTAAAATGTATCGTTTTGTGGCAGGGGCACATATGTTTGTCCGATGGTGCGTCCGGCTGTGGTCCGAATTCTCATTGAGGTTGGAGGAAACAGTATACAGAAAGTTTTTCTCCCGAGGAAGCACCAAACTAATGCGCTAAAACAAAAAAGAAGAATTATTTCATTAAATCAACGGTCCAATGCCGATACATGATTATTTCCCCCTTGACTTTTTTTGACTTTGTTACGTATTTTTTTTGGTATGTTTGTGTCTAAAACGGACATAATGTTTTTATCAAATATGCAAGAAAAAAACCTTGATTAAATTCAAAAAAGGATAACATCACAAACTAAACATACACTAACACTGTGAAAAAATGTGATTAGTAATAGGAGCCAGGCAAATTAGAAACATGGCTTCATTAATTCTATAATTAAATCTTTATCTTTCCTGGATATATTTCCTGCACCTACACGTTATTCTCACAAACAAGATACGTATCAGAGATTTATACAACAACATAGACTAGTAATGCATCTTAATATTCATCTAAATATGTGTAAGAATTGCCATGTAAATAACGAGCAACTTTTGCTAAAATCTCAGTTACAAGCAAATTAAAATAAAGTAATGACTATTCAGGCCAACTTTCATGAAGTCAAATGAAGAAAATAGCGTTCTAGCGTATCACAGTTTCCAGTACAAGTTTTATAACAACGCTCTGCACGTTTGTTACATGTAATGTTTCTTTTAATGTTCTTCGAACTTTTAACGACATAAAAGAGACCGAACAACGTGTTACAAGAAATTTAGATAACTTTGTTGTGTTGCATTGCAGGAAATCTTGAAACATAAATGCTTGTAATTTGAACAAAATGAGTATCAGCTGTCGTTAGATTATTGATAATTCGTTAGAACAGGAACTTGCACACTTATCAGCTTGACCAAGAGGAAATAATGGTTATTCATGCGCAATCTAGTACGAAAGTAGGAAACGGTAGATGACAATATTACATCAATTTTGCAAACTATAGTTGATTGATACATTTCATATGGTAATTGAGTTATGTCTCTTATGAAACGGGTTGTTCGTTTGCGTAACTACGACCATTCAAGATTGTTATTCAGATTAGAAAATGTCTGAAACATAGATAATGAGTTTGTGCCAAGGAAACGAATAATGTGACGTTCAAATGTAAGCCGTTGATCAATAACTAAAATACGTTTAGACCTTGTTTCCTAAAACAGCGGAGTCTGGTCGGCCATTGTTAGTTATATGTATTCAATGAATAAATCGGTTTCAACAAAATTAAATAACATTTTAACATTTTAACATTTTCAAAACTAAGGATGGAAGTAAACAACAAGCATTTATATTAAGCAATAATTAACTTATAAGCGCTGTGCAATTATTGATAAGTTATTACTTTTTACCTTCAAAACGCCAACGATATTGGTAAATTGAATTATGAAGTAAACAATTATTTGAATTTCTGATGCGCAGTTATTAACCACGAGGGCCGGAGACTTGAGTGGCTTATAACTGAGCTTAGACCGACAGAGGTTGTTTATTATACGATAACAATGCTGAAAAGGGATATTTGTTCGATTCTAACATGACCAGATATAACAAAATGTGAACAAATGCAATTTTCTACTCGGATATTTTTTTAACGTAATAAGCCATATATGAAATTCCGGCCCGAGTCAAAAGGTTGTTTATAGAATAATGAAAGTTATATTTACTACTCTTTGCATATAGAGACAAAATTGCGAGTCATGTTAGAATAAAAGTTTTTAAAACCCAGAATGTTGTTAATTCAAAATGTTTCTCATTCTCATTACATGTAACCTTCAATAGTCCTGAAAGACAATTGTATGTCATGACAAAGTCTAAACACAAATTATATTCTAGTAGTTTTATTTGCTTTTTTCATTTCAGACAATTATTGCTAGACTGTAAAATTATCAAAACTGTGGCAATTATCTATAATATATCTTTAGATTTATATTATGTTATATTTAATTTTCTACACTTTTGCTATCATTTCAGGCGAACTCGACTTACGATTTCTTGTCGCCATGCTCAAACAATGGAACAAACCAATCATCATTCAATAGCACAAACTGCTCTTCAGACGGGCGATTCCTGCGCACACTGTTTGACGATAACTCCACTTCAGCAGCCCAATCCTTCTTCACCTACTTTACTCCAGTGATTTTCATGATTGGAATATTTGGGAACCTGCTGTGTCTAATTGTTTTCATGTCCAAAAACATGCGTAAACTATCAGCAAGCATTTATCTTGCAGCCCTCTCAACATCAGATTTAATGGCCCTCTTTTTCTACGTTCTTCCGGAATGGTTAAAACATGGACTACCGTCACTTCCTGGGCATCACACTGCTATATTTTTACAACAGCCTGGGACCTGTCAAATCATGTTGTATTTACAGTATATTTCGAGATTTCTATCGTCTTGGTTGGTTGTTTTCTTCACCATCGAGAGATTTATCGGTGTTTGTTTCCCACTACGCCGGAAAGATATTTGTGATCCTAAATCTGCATCAAGAGTCATTCTTGTTGCGATAATTGTAGCATCTACAGGCTGCGTGTTCAAACCAATACTGAGCGGATCGTACACTGCTATTAATGGCGATCCATTGTGCACAAGTGATCCAGAGCATAGAAATCTGTCATTTATTTTAGACAGCATATTTGGTGTGACCATCACATTCATACCCTTTGTTTTGATCACTGTACTGAATCTGCTAATAATTCGCAAACTTGTTCTTAGAAATAAACGTCACCGCAAAATACGGATTGTTACTGAAGAATCAATTATTCGACTGGAGTTTACATTCATACTGCTTGCTATATCAATCTGTTTTGTTTCTCTGAACTTGCCGTACTTTGCATTCTGGTGCAAAAGCTACTGGAATATCTATAAACAAATATTCAACGTCAATGATCATTCCATTACAACCCCACAAGACCATGCCACTCACATTGGGGACCTGGATGAGATTCTACATGTAACGAGAACAATATTCTACATTAACTACTGTATCAACTTCTTCCTGTACTCAATCACTGGAGCGTACTTTCGGAAAGAACTTAAACATCTATTTTTACACAAAGAACGAGGGTATAAGTATAGTCACCATTGCTCTGCATATTATTCCAGAAGTAACTCTCATTCGACGCCTCAGTCATGGGTATGACTAGGCCGAGTACGCAGGCAACATGAGAGCTTGCGCTTGAATTTAGCACAGAGACGAGAGTCAGCCAGTCACGGATATGGTTGAAAGTGGGAACAACTCTTGTTCCATTGTTAAATATAAATTGTTACTATTGCTCATTGCTTTTTTCTTATTAATATTCATAGGGCTATGAATTATGTGTACATTTGTGCTCTCGTGTCCCAAAATCGTTCTTCATAATGTTGTTGAGAATATATTGCAATTCATGTCGTTATTTTATACTTCATTTTTAAATATTAAGAAGTCATCCGATACATGTACATTATACATTGACATTAATTGTCTGTGCGTATTTCGTGTGTATATCATAATTATTGTATGAAATATTTCAAACTAGCGAGTTTAACTACTCAAGATCGAAATTGACTTCAGACTGTATGTTTGACAATGAAATTTTCAGATCATTGTAGCATTCGCAGTTTATGTTTATTCAGAACCATATGCGAAGATTGATACTTTAACTCAATGCGTCTTGATAAAATGTATAATTAACATGTACTTCATAATTAGGTCAAGATCGAAATTGACTTCAGACTGTATGTTTGACAATGAAATTTTCAGATCATTGCAGCATTCGCAGTTTATGTTTATTCAGAACCATATGCGAAGATTGATACTTTAACTATAAAACAACTTCATTAATTTCATATCATCATATTGATTAACTGTTTAATTCTGCCGATATGGGTTGTGTTGATACAATGTACAGTTTGTAAATATTGTTTTTTTAGCAAAAACATTTCAATAAAACCCTCGTGTTCATTAGTAGTATTGTGATAATCAAAAGACAGACTTTTGAGATATATACTCGCCTCGTCTTGCATTTATGTGAATTTTGCGTAAAAGTGTATGCAGTAAAAATGAAGCAAATTGTCAGTATTGTTTGTACATTTCTATTTGTCATTAACCCAGATTTCATAGTCATTATGTTATATATAGTTTGACCAGAAATTATTGAGATCCACTTGTCCTCTCCTGCAACTACGATAAAATTGAGAATTTTAATCTGTTCTGATTCGTCATATCTTTGACGTCATCCGTTGTTATATACATGTTTGCTTGGTCAGATTTTTAAGAAAATAAGTAAAACTATAAATAAAATTGGACTGTTATTCTAATTATGGCATTTTTTCTCAATTAAGCATTTTGATCTTTGTCATTCCATTATGTTTAAGAAGGTGTAATTCTAATATACAATTCAAATGATAAAATCAGTACTTTGGGTGTAATTGTTTCATAGTTTTCTTAATAAAGTTTTCATAAAATTATGCGACTATAGCAAAAATGTTTGATGATTTCAATTATGTTTTCATAACCCTTTCCTGGTAATTTTTTCAAGTAAACCAGTAGTTAACCAGATGTATAGCATAATCAAGTAAAGGTTTACATACACATATTTTCAATCAATATTTATTTTCTTGCATATGCGGGTCTTATATTTTGGGGTCTTAACAAATATTACAGTAATTTAGAGAAAAAGTTCAATAGCTCCTGGTCATTCTATAATAAAATTATTGTAGTTCTTTTCATTTAATTACTAGGTAGATCTAATGTGAACATGGTGAAAGGAAAACTCAACCTACATTACGCTTAATTGCATCATCTTTGCTGTTAACCAGTTAGAACCATTACCAGGAAAAGTGTGCTTATAAGCCGATGAAAGCTTCATGTGCGAATGCATCACCGAAGCCGGTAAACATTCTGTACATCAGTAAAGATGATATTATGATATATACATGTAAGAAGCGTTATCATTGCAAAAATGGATAATTATGATGGTCCGTTTATGATATAGGACGTATTCGATGAACCTGAAATGCTATATATTGTCTCTTTATATATTGTAACTATTTGCAAATTGTTGATTTTGCAATGCATAACATACATAATCATGCACGTAACATTGATACATATATCTTTTCCGCAAAACTCGCCGTCAAATCCGTCATTACGGATCAAGTACATGTAGAAAACTACACTACCAAATTTGACAACTGTTGTAAATGTGTTTCCCGTTGGTCCATAGAAAATTCTTGCATGTACACGACGTTAATGACGTCGCTTATATTTGGATCATTGCGTCTTTTTAATACAATGACGTCAAATAAATGACGTCGCATACAACACATATTTCGCGCTAATTAGAGTTTATCTTAAATATTATTGTTAAAAGTCATTACAAATTCAGAAAATTAGTGTGTGCAAGTACCCACAGGTATATGATAAAAGGGTCATAATCATAGAAATGAGATCCAGAAGCCGGAGTGGCTTTCGTCTCGGTCTGATCATACTCGTGCTCCGCAAATCCGGCATTCTGGATCATATGATTATGCTTATAACCCTAATATTCCATACATATGAGAAACCATGTCTTAACGCGATACATATCATTCATTTTATGTACAACTTTCTGTAAAAGCTGATTCTGTTTGCCGCATTTGATGTTGATAATAAGTCGCTGAATGTTGAAAATTCGTATATTCTAAGATTTATCTGTAGAAAGCGTAATTAGCAAGTGGGCAAATGAATCATGATGAATTTTTTTTATATTTGTTTTATTGCTATATATATTTTATAAGCATGTTCTTTATGCCTGGCTAATAATTTCAGTTTTTGCTCATTTAACATTTCTGTAATAACTGTTAAGCACGAAGCAGGAAAATATATAATTTTACAACGAAACGTCGTTCCAAGAGGATTTCAATATCAAATATATTTTAATTGATAGAATATTTTTAAGTTATTGTTAAAGGCGCTATATTTTGAATTCTCCCATAGCTCCTGGTACAAATAAAATAGAAACGGAATAAATTTGATATATTTCACAGTAAAATATTAACAAAACTTAGCTTTAGGGAAATTTCTAGGCTCCTCGGTACAAATCGTTGTGTAAATTAGTACTTTTAGCCTTAAACAATACTTAAAACGCAATTTAAAGAATCTGTTTTCATATTAAAATTTGGCAATATATTGGCATTTTTGTGAAAAGACATCTGTTCGACTCAATAAATATTAATGATAATTTTCTTTATGTTTTTAATTTAGAACTTTTCTCAATTTTCGATGAGAATTTTAAAAAAAAATTGTCTCATGGATGCTGGCTATTTGAAAAGAGGAAAAGAATAAAAAAATGTTTACTGTACAGATATTTAATATTTACGTGAAGAGCGAAGTAAAAAAGTAAACAAATATCTATAATTTGGACACTGAAAAAATTTAATTCTAGCTATATTCTGTATTTATATCTCTAGGCAGCTTCCTATATTCTTCTCCTAACCTTACATTAAATGGATTAAATGAATTGTCACGTGTACTCTGAAATGAAATTATATTTAGTCCAGAAACCATAAAAGAGATCATTTATTTAGCGTGACCAAGCTGAGAATTTGAATTAAGAGAAACCTTTTATAGGTCTAAAAGAAAATAGTTCTAATTATATGTATATCAAGTTATTTTGATGTGCAAAATGATGGGGAAATATAGTGACACATTAGAGTACATGTGGCAAATACACGTTTTTGTATCGTTCACGAGCTTATCTCATCAATTAATTTACTCTTACTAAAATATTATGATTCTAAGAGGGTTACTCTGTAATACCAACATTTTTTAATTATCTTCCATAATTACCATCCGTTCCTTATGGTAGGTAATATTGCAGCAAATCAATTTTAGACTATGACCTTACATCGGAATTTTTAGATTTGTGATGCAGAACGAGTATTGATGTAAAAACTGGTCTCTGTCGCCTGTACGAAGCATACTTTTTGTTCGGTGTGAATCATTGTGAAACCATTTGAAGAAATATCACCCACTAGAATGTAG